>OX454416.1:116117700-116620860 GCA_949715475.1 Microchrysa polita | reverse complement strand
AGCATCCAAGTACAAATAGACATTATACGGTTTGTTTTAGCCTATTTTGCACCACACACAAATGAAAAAGAAGTTGAAGATTGCCTATGTGCTCTGACCATGATATCCGAAGACAATGTAGGTTAGTTCAACTATGGTCTAAGACTGACCAAGTATCTTAGGCACATTCCGGCCCCGAGAACGATTAAATAGATACATCGGAAATACCGTATGAAAACAATGAGATGCACACACTGTAAAGTAATTCTTCAGATGTTGTTGTTTCCTTTTGCGAAAAAAATACAACAACAATAAAACAAATTGAAACGAGGGCCCCGGTTGCCTCATACAGAACGCGGCCTTCAAAATATGTTGCATCCATTTCATACTATGCCCATCTTCAACGCGCGGTGCTATTTTGTGTGTGAGATAAATATTTCATTTTTAGCAGGCGTTTTACGGGCGCACTCGTTTCATATGAAGAATTTATTTTCGTTCTTTTTTTACGTAGGATATTTTGTAAATTCACATAAATCATGAAACGGCAGATTGGTTTTCTTATAGATGATCGCGTTCGAGACCATCTATACGGGATAGGCTCGACCGTACTGGTATAGGAACAGTTTCAAGTGCGGGATCCTTAGAATTAGCGAAGCGTATAAGAAGCTCACAACATTTGCGAGAATGCAATTTTAGTGGCGTGGAAGTGCAATTGCGAAAGATATTGTTTCTTCACAAAGAATCTGCAAGTAAGTTGCTGAAAATAAATATGTAGGTATATGACTTACAATCGAGTCTTTGGGACTTTGCACCAGAAACTCAGACCCGCGTTAGTTAAAAGATATTTCGAGTTAGGCGTGCAAGTTCTATTGGTTATAGACAATAATATGCGATTGAGATGGAACGGAAGAATACAATGAACAATAAAGATGTCCAGAATTGATTAGAATTTCACAAATTTATAGATATACGTATGTAACTAGCATTCGAAAAAGAATCGATGTATTGAATTTCTCGTTAAGCATACAGTTTCGTCATAAAGTTGGTATGTGCAGAGTTCAAAATAGCAAATGTTTCGCATAAGTCATTGATTGTGCTAGTGGTGAACTCGATTTCGATTAAATTTTAGTATAAAATTAAATATACCCATAATTTTGTTTTTTTTTATATCCTTTGCTCATAGAGTGAAAGGGTATATTAACTTTGTCATGAAGTTTGTAACGCACTGGAGGAAGCATCTCCGACCATATAGAAATTATACATATATGATCAGCTTGACTTGGGGAGTCGATTGGTCGATGTCCGTCTGTCCGTCTGTTGCGACGCGTTTTACTCGGCCAATTTCAAAGCTATTAAGCTGAAATTTTGCACAAATGCTTCTTTTTGCTGAAAGCAGTTTGAATGTTTGAATTGGTAAAATCGGACAACGGGATCATGGGGCTGCCATACAAATCCAACCCCAATCCAAATTAGGTTCTTCTAAGCAAAACTTTTTTATTTGTGCGCCAATTACGACCAAATTTCACACAAATGTATTTCTATTGACGACCCAAGACATATGCAAGAATATATCAAATCGGACCATGGGGTCATACGGCTGCCATAGAAACCCAACCCTCCATTTTGGTTCTAAGAAACATTTTTTACACCAATTCCACAAAACCTTCAATTAAATGTGGCTTTATCAAAGCAACAAAAAAGGTCAAAATAAATGGAATCGTACTATGGGGCCATGCTCTCGCATCCCCCAATAACATTTTCGGAGTAAATATTTTTATTTGCCCACTTATTCCAACCAAACCCCACACAAATATTGTTTTTTCGACGCAACGGAACTTTTGTGAAGACAGAAGGAAAAGAATGGGGGCGGGGGTTAAATACAAGTCGTAGGTATCCAAATTTCGGGAGTACCCGAAATTAGCCTCGTTTTATATTATTTTTTTTATTTTTCCTCTAGGGTCGAATTACTTGTCCCCGCTGTTGGTAGCTTTTCTTTTTTCTTTTTTTCAGACAAGACAAAATGCATTCTACACAGCAAAAAAAAATGCTGGGCATTCGAGCAAGAAAATCCGATAGGATAAAAAAGCAAAATTATTTTGAAGTAAAATAACACCGCCATCAGGGGTTTTATTAGAAAAGAATCTGAAACTCCTAAACTAAAACCTTTGTCGGACACATTGAAAAGAATATCCTATTTGGTATTGAGTATTACACCTATCGGATCAATTCCGTAACATATTCAGAGCCAATTTTTCGTACATCTTATCGGCTACTAACCGTCTTATCGCATAGAGAAGACACACACAATTTTCAGAAAGCTTTTGCATTATATTGAATTGAATTTTTGTTTATTTTGCATAGTTATGTTATCTTTTGCTTATTTATGCTGTTGTATTAAACAGCGCAATGATTTTTTCAAAAAAAAAAAAGGCAGAACTATGGAAAATAAATAAAAATTCCATTCAATCAATACAATGGAAAATATTTCTGTATATTGTATGTATCTTCTAAGACTAACCAGCCGATAAGATGTACGAAAAATTGGCCCTCAATCAAGTAATTGCGCTGGGGTTAATTTCATCCGATTTTGGTATTTTGTATTAACCGATCGGAGTGAATTTGGTGGTAGAGCCACGTCACATGTTGTATAAATTACAAACTCCATCAGTGTTACTCTGGTTGGCTTAGTATGTAAGGCGTTCGTCTACAAATCAATGGGTCCTGGGAACAAATCCCACTGTAGGTAGGTAAATTTATACCTTATTCGGAATCTTTAGCAATACCTTGCATCGCGTTTTATGTCAATATTATCCTATTCGGATGGACACTATTCATCACCGATTCGGAGTAAAATTCACTCCGATTTTGTTGCTGTGTACCCAGATCACAGCGAAAACGGAACTCCCTCTGTGGTGTTTCACTGCACTGTATCTCTGTGCGGTCCGGACCGATTCAGTGGTACAGTGCAGATCAACATTTTACTTATTTTTTTTAATAGGGAAAATTTCCAAAATATAGGGTGAATGTAACAAAACCCCCTCCAACGATGTGTAAAATGCGCATTAATGTATTTATTTTTATGGAAATAGCATTTGTTCTACTAGATCAGTGATTATTAACCTTTTGCTCATGAGGAACCACTTGGTAAACAATTTGATTATTGCGGACCACCAAACTTGGAAAATGAAAATTTTATTTAGACATCCTCTGCATTTTCTGCTTCGTTGGAGAAGATAACCAAGACATAGTGATACGCTAAATTTTGGCGTTAAGTCAGTTAAAACGTAAAATTATGCTTGATATTTTATCTTTTGAAACTTAACAACATTTATCAGAAAACGGGATGAAACTGGTCACCCTGGCCTGCTCAGCCGGACATAAATGAGATTTCCGATTGTAAAAAATGGAATTCAGATATTTTAAAACCGACCATATTGTGGATAGTGGATCCAAAAACCAAAAAGAAACACTAGTAAAAAAGGAGCCTAAGAAAGACTTTAAGCATAACATTGCAGTGACTGCAATAACAGAAAATTAAGCTGCAAACAATACTGATTTCCTATAAGTCAATTGGTACAAAAAAAAAAAACAGTTGTTCCTTAGATACCTATGCTCTAATAGAGAAAAGCTCAGCGCATGCCTTTTTGAATATTTACTACTAATACAGAATGAGAACAATGGATATTGGGAGGCTGTGCTGATTAGCAGAATCTATAAAATGTAAAGTTTTCCTACACCCAGAAAAAAAATATTTTTATTAAAGAAAAGTTACATAGGACGAATGAAATTTCGGCTATGATTTGGAGCCGATGAAATAGCCTTTTTGGGACAATGATAGAAATATCATTGAAAATATGAAGTGAATATTCGATTATAACAATGAGATTGTTCATCGATTCTATGTAAAAATTTCATTGAATTTTATTAAAAAAAAAAAAAAAATATTTTTTTTTCTTATTTTTTTTATTGTGATTTGATTTCATTTCAAATTTTAATATTTTTTTATTCATAAAAAACCTTATTCCGAAACCGAACCCGCCTGCACATTGCCATGAAAACAGATCTTAACTACTTGATACGCGGTGCAATACAAAATTAAAATGTTTATACATAGAAGCTATGCAAAAAAAAACATAGTTCCCATGAATTTGACTTACTTCATTTGTTGCATAAGTTAATTATTCTATTACTACTGAAATTTTAGATTCTATGAAAATGCATCTGACCCAATGGCATTTTTAATTAATTACATTCAAACTTAATACGCTTTAAGAAATTTTATGTTTACTAGACGTGAAGTAAAAACTTAATTGCTTTTAATACACGTTTTTTTCGGGGTGTACCTGAGGATTCGGAGGGTAGCGGTATGGTTTAAAGTTGATACACTTTAACCCTTGGTTTGCATGGTGGTGAAAACTACCTTTAAGTGTATGGTGGAGTCCCAGGGACTTCTTACTTCAATCTTAATAATAGCAGAACCAATGTTGTTTTCGCAAAATTATCTATAAATATAGTTAATATTGTCCATCAACAATAGATTTTAACTTACATTAGGAACTTTTAATGAGTTTATTTTCTAGAACTTCCAGTTAAATTTACAGTCTCAAAAATCGCATAAAAGAATGCTCATTCCTTAAAAATAGTAAAATTTTACCTTTCAACAAAATTAATTTCCCTTTTTTACTAATTTTGAATAGATAAAAATATCCAATTATAAAATAAACAGAAATCTTTTCAAATAGCATCTAAATAAAAAAACGTGCACGGCTTCAATTCAGATAATGTTCTGTGCATTTTCTTCATACTTTTTTGATCATAACGGGAATATTGGTTTGTAATAAGAATTGCGAATATAAATTGTCTTCCTCCATTATTTGTTTCAGCATGAGAAACAGTAAATTCTCTGATTTCGAGGAATTTATCACAATTCCATTATCAATTTCATCAGTTAGAAGGTTTACCTTTAGGGTTTCTAATGCTGTGATCCTGTTGTTCTGGGCAACATTGTATGTATTGTACAGGTTAGCTTCAGTTGTGTAGTTAATTGTGTCAGGAACTAAAGTCTTGTTAGTTTTGGGCATATATGTACATTTTAAGATTAATTGAAGACATAGGGATTTCTTCTTCCTTGCCTCGTTCTTTATACCGCTCCATGGTTCCGCGTTGCTCGACCTGCGGTGTAGGCACATCGCCCGTTTTGGCGATAATTTCTCAGCATATTTCGACAGGCAGCTCTATCTTGGATCGTGTCATCGCCGAGACCAATGCGTTGTTGTTGCTTTTTCATTTGACACATCCAGGTGTTCTTCGGTTTGCCTCTGGCCTTGGGTCCATCAAGTGGAACTTCCATTGATATCGCTCTCTTTGCGGGGTTCTCAGGCGGACGCCGTTGAACATGGCAATACCAATCCATTCGTCGGTCTTCGAGCTTTTCGGTGATTGGTTGGTCTATGGACAAGCTGCCTTGGATGTAGCTACTCTTGATGTGGTCCCTTTTCGTTACACCAACTGACATGCGTAACATTTTCATTTCAGTCGCTGTCATTTCTTTCGCGTAACCTTCATACATGGTCCAGCATTCTGAACCATACATGAGTGCGGGACGTACAATCGTTTTGTACAACTTGCCCTTTAGTTTCAGTGGCATTTTCTTATCGCAGAAAACTCCAGAGTTTTCTCGCCACCTCATCCACCCAACCTTTCTGCGATGTTTGATGTCATCATCGCATGTAGCTCCGCTGTTCACCATCGAGCCAAGGTACTTGAACTTGGTACAAGACTTAAGCTGCTCTCCTTTGACGTACATTCCTGGTATCGGTGCATTTGGGTCTGAGAATTGGCAGCATAAGAACTCAGTCTTTGTTATACTTACCCTCAGTCCATGCTCCTCCAGAATGTCACACCATTTTGTAAGCGCAGCTTGCAAGGCAACGATGTTTGGGCTACTGAGGACTATATCATCAGCAAAAAGAAGAGATATTTCTAGGCCGTTGGAGACACGTGTTAATAAGTAGCACATGATGATGTTGAAGAGCAACGGACTCAATACACTGCCCTGGTGTACTCCGACATTCACCGGAAACTCTTCTGATTCACCGGCTGTGCATCTAACCTTAGTCGTAGCTCCATCATACATGTCTCGTATCATCCTGACGTATGCCTCGGGGACATTAAGTGCTCTCAAGGCCAACCATATCAGATCACGAGGTACTCTATCGAATGCCTTCTCCAAATCGATGAACACAAAGTACAAGTCCTTTGGTGCTGCTCTATACTTTTCCATCGCAATACGAATGAACTGAATCGCATCGACTGTAGATCGACCTTCAACAAAGCCGCATTGATTGTCATTCAACCGCACAATCTTTCTCAATCGGTTGCAGACAACTCGCTCGTAGATCTTTAGTGTATGAGGTGTTAACTTTATAGCCCTATAGTTGTTGAGTTTGCGTGAGTCTCCCTTGTTCTTATAGAAAGGAAGAAGAAAACTTTCCCTGAAAGCATCAGGCATCGGTTGCCCACCTTTGATTTTGTTGAAGAGAACTGTGAGCCAACTAAGCCCGACATTTTCCATTTTCAACCAAAATTCCGCGGGGATTTTGTCCGGGCCGACTACCTTTCCGCGTTTCATCTGATGCATTGCCTCCATCACCTCTTCCTCTGAGATATCTTCAATATTTGTGGTATTCGGCTCAACATCTTGAAAAGCTGCTCGAGGAAATTCTTCATTTAGAAGTTCGTCAAAATACTCTCGCATCCTGCTACAAATTGCCGTATCGTCAATCAGCAACATTCCTTGCGAGTCCTCCACGTACTTTGGCGCCTGTATTTCCCGAGCGTTCCTTCTCCTTTGGGCTGCGACCCTAAATATCCTGGCGTCGTGCTTAGGTCTCTCGCGCAAAGACGGTCCTTCGGTGGCAGTCTGAGTTTCTAATTCTTGGTAGAAGTTCTCAGCTGCCTTCGCCTTTGCTTGAGCTACCAAGCGCTTTACTTTCTTCCGGCATTGCATATAATTTTCGCGAAGTTGAACCCGTTCGGCTTCACTGCTTGACTCACATTTCGTCCATGCCTTAAATGCGTTCGATTTGGCTTGCACTGCTTCCTTAGTTTCGGTGTTCCACCACCATATTTCTTTCTTCGTGTGGAGTGGACCTTTCGAAGCTCCAAGTGCCTTTTCCGCCTCACCTACTGACATTTCAGCGAAACTATTCCACATTTGTGTTGGACTGTGCTCGGTGCAGTTTATGTTGTTTTGAAACCACTCCGTCATTTTATCAATGAATGGAGTTACTACAGGTTCAAAGTTGTCGTTTATGAGATTGTGCCACTTGATTTTTTCGACAGGCTTGGGAGTTCTTCTATTTCTTGCTCCTCCTGCTTTCAAAATAAATTCTGACAGGAGAAAACGATGTTGGCTGACGACAGATTCACCCAAGATCACCTTGCAGTCTCTTACCCACCTTCTCATAAAATCAAAACAGAGGTGGTAATCGATCTGCGTTTCGTGTTTCCTATCTCCGTGTCCACTACTATAGGTGATTAGGTGTCTCTCGTTTTTCACAAACCATGTATTTAGGATGACCAAACCATGCGATCTGCACATGGTCAGAATAGCTTCACCTTCGTCATTTCTGACCGTTGAAGGGCTACCCTTTCCACCATGGCAATCCTCGTAATCATAATTTGATTCACCCACATAACCATTTAAATCTCCTCCCAAGAACACCAATTCGGTATCTGGAATGGTCTGAATTAGGGTGTCAACGTCGTTCCAAAATGCCTCTTTTTCTTCCTGTGGCAGTCCCACTTGGGGAGCGTAGGCACTTATTACGTTCCACACCCTTCCGCAGATAACCAATTTGATGCTGATCAAGCGGTCACTTCTCTTCGCGACACTTATTATACTGGCAAGTAAAGACGACGCCAGAATAATGCCAACTCCGTTTCTTTGGTTTGTAATTCCATAGTAGTACAATTTGTACTTCATGGAATTCGTAAGAAACCGGGCTCTGTCGATATGGGTATTTCGCTACTTTGTCTCTTGCACGCACATAATGTCTATCCCCCTCCGCTTCATGATATCCTCAATCTCCTCGCTCTTTGACGTCATGGAACCGACATTCCAGCTTGCAACCCTCAGCTTCTCCACAATGTAATTGGACTGCCTTATATTGCTCGCCCCCGGAAACCGTCGAGCTCTGGCGCGAACTAGGTTCGCCCCGGGATCACTCAACCGCATAGCAGAAGTAGTGCCCAGCGGGGTAGTGCTTGTATCTGCGTCAATTTCCATAAGGCCTTCCATTCTTTTACACCTTTTGGAGAAAGGTTGTGTTTTTGGCACTAGTGTGTGGAAATAAGTAAATTTATGGACTTTCCTTTTACGTCCGCCGGCTATCTCCAGACGCGGCAACCCATACACACACACACTAACCTATGGGAGGTCTTGTTGATGTTAAAACGTGCCTCAGGCTTCAGATGTCATGGTTGCCTGCGACCTTCGCATACTAGCGGCCAAGCACCCTCTTGACCATGCATCCCTCGGCGCATGCTGATCCACCTTGGATTAGGTCCCTTTTTAGTCGCCTTCTACGACACGCCGGGAAAGGCGGTGGAATTATTCGCGACCCATGCCACAGGGCATCCATTGAAGACATAGGGATTGATTCCACAAATTTCGGAAATAACAAACATAACTACTATAGGTCATCGAAGAGTACGACGGCTGCATGAAAAAACAGTGTACATTTCGATTGCATCTACTTCACCCCTGGTGTAATTATAATATACATAGTTATAATTTCTGGTTAATTTGTATCAGAAACAAAAGTGTGGTCATGGTGTACCAAAGAACAAAAAAAGACAGCCTTTCTCTATTCGGAAACATAACTAACTAGTGTGCAATCCAAATAATGACTTCTTCCAACCATTGTGTCGGAACACTAGCAGGATTTTACTCCAAAACAATGATATGGGTAATATTACATCGGTTGGAAGCCATGAAAATAGCTTATTACATTAAAAAAGCTTGATAGAGTACAATACAAAAATCGACAATTGCTCTTATTTAATAACACAAAGTGCATGGTGTAGTCCCACGGACTTCTACCGTTATTACTCACCGAAGCAAATAGCGCAAGCACACATCGTCTTCTGTCCAAGTCCACCGCGCTACTGGAGGAAGGTTCTAAGACGCACTAAAACGTATTATTATAAAAGTTATTGATAAAAGTATTCTGAGGAGGAGTCCTTGGGACTCACCATGCAAATTAAGGGTTAAAAGACATCCATAGTTATCCTCCGTGTACTTCTACTATTATTTTTTCTTAGTCATATGCTTGTCTCACACTTCATTTTATGCAATGGTGATCCGGTCACGACAATGTGTCTTTGATCACTGGAAAGAGAAGTCAATTTATAGGTTCCAAGAAGCAATGTCAAAAACCGGACGGTTAGTCCGAAAACCGGTACTTTCAGAACGGTTAACCGGTTATTTTCGTTTTTTTTTCTCCTCCCGGTTTTAACGCTGACGGTTCTTTGCCCATCCGGTTAAAGCCGGGAAAAAATTCATTCAAAATTCATAAAATTTTTAATATTTACTTGATTTTTCCGTATGCAATTACTATTACTATTACTTTTCTTTTTCGAACACTCTCTTTATTTCTATTACTCGTAGAACCATCGCTTCGTCAAATTACTTTTCCTTGTATCTTTGATTTGATTTTGCATACGATACGAACAATAGCAATACGAGCGTGAATGCATGTTTTTACTAAAATTCTAAGCAAATCAAATCGGTTAACCGGAAAACCGGTACTTCGAGCCCGGTTAAAATCAGACGGTCTAACCGGCTTTGCAAACAAAATCGAAAAATCCGAAAACCGGGTTATGGGCCGGTTTTTGACATCCCTAGTTCCAAGGACCACTTCAAATAGCTTCACGAAACACCAGTGTACCATAGACCACCGGTTGATAACTTAACTACTAGAGCGACCGAAATAAATATTAGTTTACCCGTAGAAACCTCGAAAAAGCAATTAAATAGAAGAAATACTATTATTTTTGGATTGGAGATAATTTAATAATTCAATTATATTTTATTAGGTAAAAGAATTTTCACACAATATAATAGTAAAATTAAAAAAATTTATAACCGATAGATT
Source organism: Microchrysa polita (assembly GCA_949715475.1). Lineage (NCBI taxonomy): Eukaryota > Metazoa > Arthropoda > Insecta > Diptera > Stratiomyidae > Microchrysa > Microchrysa polita. The sequence continues at coordinate 116,610,721 of OX454416.1, read as the reverse complement.
TAATGATTTTCTTAGTAAAAAAAATAGAGTAATCTGAACAGGGCTCCAACCATAATTGGGAAACCAATTGTCGCAACCTTCAGATTACGAATATTGTACTTCTTTTAGACTCAGTTCTCGAGACGAAACGTCTACTTTGTGAATGTAAGATGCTAAAACTGACACACTGTGTCTCTCCGAGGGTACCTAAATAAACTGGTCAAACTCTTTAAGAAAGAAAATACGTTTTCTTTTTCTACGTTTTTATTGTTCGCGTTACTAGCAATATCGCACTTTAACGTTGTGCTAGACGCGGCCGCACGACTGCGACTCGCTCATTCCATATAAAAACTCGTTTTTGAAATGAGAGAGAAACGAGTTTTTATATGGAATGAGCGAGTCGCAGTCGTGCGGCCGCGTCTAGCACAACGTACCTTAACCCATTCACTGCTAGTGTGCCATATGGCATCGTTTTCAAGTATCCTGTTAAATGGCCTCTAAATATTGAGTACGAATGCATTCTGTTGAAAATTCCACTTATATCTACAGTAGACAAGTTTAACTTTAATGTCTAACATAAATTCTGCCTGTATTCCTATAGGAGCCAGAGCTAGCGGATCGTAAAAGTGAACAAGTTTTTGAATTTCGTAAAAAAGTGAAAAAATGTCGAACAGCTGAATGTAAACTGATTTTTTAAGGTTTCAAACTAGTTTTTTTCCTTGAACTATATCTAATACAAAAAATGCATTGAAAAGTGATTCCATTCATGTTAAATTAGAAAAAAAATTAATTTTAGTATCTGAAATTTTGATTCGAAATTGGTTGATGCCATATGGCATCAACGTTGGTACAGACTACAAAGGAAATTTTAATGGCAATTGAAATTTAATAGCTATTTTTTCGTATTTGTATTTGTTTGAGGGGTTTTTCGACTAGAAAACATTTAATTTGACTACCAGGATAGCAATAACTATAGCGTATCTATTATATTAGATTATGGGGGGGGGGGGGGTTTAAATACACCTGAGGGTTATTTAGTGTAATTTGATGTCTATCAAAGAACTAATCCAACAATTCATCCTGATCTGCAAAGGAATTTCGAAAAATGCATTGCCCCCCTACTTCAGATGATACACGAGTTTCCTGATAATATTATTATTGTAATTATATCGACAATTGCAATTATTTTGACAATATTTAAGTCGATCGCGGATCAAGAATTTAGGTAAATGCACTACAAAGTGGATGGACAATATGTGTGACAGTAGCATCTTCGCTTTATCGAACCGAGCTTATTACTTACTTGCCAGTCGTTTTTGTCGATCATCATCCAAATGTTGTTAAAAACTACAACTTTGCATTAATAGCGATTTATTTTAAAATAACACACAAAATTATAAAGAAACAATAATAAATATCGGCAAATATTATAATCAAAACATGGAAAATATTTTCGTTAACTTTTCAAAACATCATGTAATAATATCATGTATCATGTAATAATATACTTCAGCCAATTCATCTTTGTTAAAGCAAAAAAACAACTTTGTCTTCCTATAATATTTCCAAATGATGACCTCACAAGTTTCTATAACTTGAACCTGCGCTGATGCCATATGGCATCACTTAAATACAGCTAAACTAAAAAGCAGATTAAAAAACCGACAGCAGATTCGTGCTCAGGAGGCCTAATTTACTGTATCTATGAAGTTTCAAACGAAAATTCGAAAAAAAAGTCTCCCGCAGGTAATGGGTTAAGCAATGAAGAGGCTAGCTTTCGTGAGGGTTTTTCATGAAGCGACCATATAAACACCCTCCAGATTATTATTGAGCAACCCGTCGAATGGAGATCCCCATTACACCTCATGTTCATTGAATTCGAGAAGGCGTTCGAAAGTGTTGATCGGGAGTATATCTGGAGAGCTCTTCGTAGGAGGGGCATACCAGATAAAATAATTTCTATCATCAAGGAATCTTATCAGGGAGCCCAATGTCATGTTTTGCACAAGGGTAAGCTTTCAGATCCTTTTGAGGTGCACAGTGGAGTGAGACAAGTTTGCATTTTATCACCTATTCTTTTCCTCATAGCCATTAACGATGTACTAGTGAGCGCGCTTCAAAATCAGAGGAAAGGTATCAGATCGAAAATTTTTGATTACCTACAACACCTGGACTATGCTGACGATATTTGTCTGCTTTCAAATAAAAAGGAGGATGTAGCTCAAAGGCCGATACTCTGCATTGCGAAAGTCGTAATGCTGGGCTCAAGATAAATGCTGCCAAAACCAAGTACTTGAGCTCCGATCCTGGGGGATAAAGCGGAATTTGTGTTTCGGGCGAGGCAGTCGAAAAAGTTGAGGAATTCTGCTACCTCGGAAGCATAGTCGCAGCAGATTGCGGCGCGAACGCTGATGTACAATCGCGTATCAATAAGTCTAGGGCAGCCTTCTTCACTTTGACTCCTTTCTGGCAAAATAACAACATTTCCAGGCGCACTAAAATCCGGATCTTTAATTCTATTGTAATATCTGGGCTTCTTTATGGCTGTTCAACTTGGAAGGTGACCAATGAGATAACAACTAAGCTGCAAACTTTTGTAAACCAGTGTCTACGGTGCATCCTACAAATCCGCTGGCCGGAGATTATTTCCAATGATGATCTCCTGAGTATTACAGGCCTGGATTGAATAGGCACTTCTGTCAAAAGGCGCAAGTGGCAATGGATAGGTCATACTCTCCGAAGAGGGCCAACAAATGTTGCAAAGCAGGCTTTAGATTGGAACCCTCAAGGAGCCAATTCAAGACGACTTGTTGGACGACCAAGAAACACGTGGCGAAGATCGGTTAATAGCGAGGCTGGTTCATTAAACAAACAGTGGTCACACCTAAAGACGATGGCACAGAACAGAACCAGGTGGAAAGTAGGCGTAGTTGATGCCCTATGCCCCACAAGGGGTTAACAGGAACCAGAGAGAACTAGCAGTAATGAGTACCGTTAGACCTTTCAGAGTTTCAGTTGACGGTAACGAAGAAGACAGAGCTGGTTTTGATTTTTAAATTAGAAATTAGAAGTTCTCTGGTTTGCTAGCAGCTTTAACACTTCTGTCGGCACAAAGAACTGGCCAGACCTTTGGCAGTATATTTCGGTCAAAAACGTATAGAAGATGGAATCGCAGCGACTTCATATTTTATGATATCCTAAAATAATATGTTTAGAAGCATTTTGCAAAAATTTGAAAAAATCGCTTGAAGTTTTGAGCATGTTTTTGACGAAATTCAATTTATAGTGCTGTTTGATACCCAATAGGTCTGGCCAGACCGATAGTTTTTCACCCCATTTTTCTCTACGGGTAAAAAAATATCAAATTCTCTTAAGATTATTCTATTTATGATGTAATAATATCATTAAATTTGATTTGTACTATAAACAATAAACAATTCTGAGATTTTTCTTTAAGAAGCCGTGAAGTTCGGAAATTGGGTATGCCTAATTTTATCCTAGTTTTATAACATCACCTAATCAACTGAAATTTGATTCTAGGAAATTCCAACCAATTTTATTTCCTTTGTAATATTAAAGACTTAGTATGAGCGACTTGGAAACGCCTTTCTAAATAGATTTTATCAAGAAACTTACGAAAAATTTGGAATGATATGATTTTTGCGCTTGAAAGTTCCCTATTTCTTTCCACCTATTTCCCTAAATCTGCAGACTAACACCGGTGTAAAATCTACCGACAAAGCGCTGCAAATTTCCCCAAAGATATTGGAATTGAAAAATGCGATCAAACTTTCCGCTAGATATACGCCATGAAAATACAAAAGCAAAAAAAGGAGAAAATAAGGGAAAAACATGTTTGTACTAATACCACCTCAAAATATGTCTACTTAACCTTCGGGCGGGCGCAATGCATCTGACAGATTAAGTGACCAGTTTTTGTTGCGCCAATCAGCGATATCAAAAGAGAGAGATCTGAAACTCACAGTAGCTTAATCTTTATCGATCAACTACCCACAGCATTTTTTAGTTTCTATCTACCATATGTCTAAGTGACGGGAGGGGGTGAAATAATGAAAGATGTATTGCGCCCGATTGTGTTATTTTTCCTTTTCTATGAAAATTTCCACTCGTTATACTCTTCACATTGCGTAATAATTTTGTGTTGACTTTTAAACTCACCAAATCGTTCAATAGTGCGTTTTTAGTAAAATAAGATCACATTTTTTAAGTGGTCGAGTTGTTGGAGGTTTTTTATACCCTTCGCTTACTAAGCGAAAAGGGTATATTAACTTTGTCATGAAGTTTGTAACGCATTGAAGGAAGCATCTCCGACCATACAAAATATGTATATATATGATCAGCGTGACGAGCTGAGTTGATTGGACGATGTCCGTCTGTCCGTCTGTCCGTCTGTCTGTCTGTTGCGACGCGTTTTGCTCGGCCAGTTTAAAAGCTATGGAGCTGAAATTTTGCAGACATGCTTCTTTTTACTGCAGGCAGTTTGTATGTTTGAATCGGTAAAATCCGACAAGGGGGTCCTGGGGCTGCCATACAAACCTACTCCCCAAAATTAGGTTCTTCTTAGAAAAACTTTTTTATTTATGCACCAATTTCAATCAAACTTCGCACAAATGTGTTTTCATTGCTGACACACAACATATGTAAAAATCGACCAAATCGGACAATGGGGTCGTGGGGCTGCCATACAAACCTAGCCCCCAAATTAGGCTCTTCTAAGAAAAACTTTTTTATTTTCTCATCGATTGCAATCAAATTTCGTGCAAATGTGTTCCTAGTGATACCACAAAACATATGTAAAAATGGACCAAATCGGACCTTGGGGTCATGGGGCTGTCATACAAACCTAGCTCCCCAAATTAAGTTCTTCTAAGAATTTTTTTTTTTTATACACCAATTTCAACTAAACTTCACACAAATGTGTTTCTATTGATGACACAAAACATATGTACGAATAGATGGAGTCGGACCATGTGGTTATGGGGCTACCATACAAACCTATCCCCCCAAATCAAATTTTTCTAAGAAAAACGTTTTTATTTGCTCACAAATTTCAACCAACCTCATGGAAATGTACTTTTATTGATGTTACAAAACATATGCAAAAATGAATGAAATCGGACCATTGGGGTCATGGGGCTGGCATATAAACCCAACCCCCAAATTAGGTTCTTTGAAGAAAAACTTTTTTATTTGTCCACCAATTTCAACCAAATCTCATAAAAATATGTTTTAATTGATGCCACAAACATACGTAAAAATTGAAGGAAAGGCCATGCGGTCATAGGGCTGCCGTACAACCCCCCCCCCCCCACACACACACACTTCGTCTTTGGTCATTCTAAGAAACCCACGTCCACCGCTTCCCCCAATAAATCTTCGCCACGGCACTTATGTGAAAATTCAAGGAAAAGCATGGAAGCGGGGAGAATTGAACACAAGTCATAGGAACGCCCGAAAAAACTTTTAGCCCGGGGGGAGCGAAGGGTATCCAAATTTCGGCCGCGCCCCAAATTAGCCTCGGTCTCGTTAAATATTGAAGCGATTGAAAGCGGAATATTTTTAGAAAATTTAAAATGTGAAAGGTATCAAACTTTGTGAGCCAGTATTTGTTTCTAAAATTTCGTTGAACTGTTTCAAAAAGACAATGCAACAATAAATAAGAGTCTAAAATATACAGAAACTTAGTATCATCCTATTTTCTGTACTTAATCTGTCAGATGCATTGCGCCCGATCGTGTTAGGATTAGTATTGCGCCCGCCGGAAGGTTAAAAACGTTCCCAGCACATGTACGAAAATCATATAAAAGCTTTTATTGTTCAAAAATGCTAGTTTAGAATTCGCAGAATGACTCTACGAATAAAAATTTCACTTTTTCTAAAAAATAAAAAAAAATTCTCAGTAGGTCCAGCCAGACCTATTGGGTATAGAATATGCATATTGTTGTAGGTGCCGACAGAAGGGTTAAGCTAGCGTTTCAAGGACTAAAATGTTCCTTCAAACGCTAGCTTAAACTAGCAGACCAGAGAATTTCTAATGCTATGGATGAGGTGAGAGGCCCCGGCAAGTGTGAGGTCGTTGGTGATTACGCTGCTCCACACCCCCTAAAGCTGTTATTGGTTGTTAAATTTGCCTTCCCTGATTAAATTCGGAATATTTTAAGCGGAACTTCTGCCTCGGGGAATATATTCGAAACAATGCCAAAAATGTTGAAATCGTTCGAAAAATAAACACCCAGCACTTCACAATAATGAAATCTTGGTACATGAGCAAAAACTCGAACTATAAAAAAAGTTAATAAAAAATCACACTGGCATGCCGATCTTTCAATGAGCCTAGGACCAAAGCCTTGAAAAATTCACACAGCTGCGAATAATATACATAATAGAACGTTGTAATGTGTTACGTTCGACTTATTTCTCTTAATAGTATAGTGACTTTAGCTCTAGACCCAAACATCCAAAAAAAGAGCTGACTTTTGATGCCAAATGGGTCTAATGGGACTCAGGCTTAACGTTTACCAAAATTTTTCCCGCCTGCTGTGATTCGGCGAAAAGTTACAGGCATGTCTTTTTTTTAAATGTTAATATGGAGTATAGGGGAATGCTTTGTCGGGGTAGCCTGAGTCTCCGTGTGGGACAACTATATATTGTTAAAAATAGTTATCCCAATTACCATGGCTCCAATTTAATTACTTCAGGAGCTAGAGCGCCAAATGTAACTATCAAAAAATCTAAATTACACCAAATGTTTTAAGGTCTAGTATATAATCTGCTAAGAGAAGGTATATGATATAATATATCATTAGAAAGGAAATTTTGTGTAGTTTAAATCGTCCTCAGAACATTTTGCTGTAAATATTACAGTTAACAAAATATAGGTGAAAAATCATAATTTCACCCTTTGCCACCCCCTCTCCCCCAAATGTGACGCGCAAAAAAGTCTAACTTTTTACTACGTAACGCGGTCAGGCCATAGAACAATTTGGCATTAAAAGTCAGCTCTTTTTTTGGATGTTTGGGTTTCATCATTTTTTCAGCTAAAATCACTATACTATAAAAACTTTGAATATTTTTACAGCTACTGGAGTGCGTTCCGGAATTAACTATAGTCGTAGCTGTAGTCATCGCATGACTATTGTCGTAGTTATGGACGTTGTGAGAGGGCTCTCAGGAGAACATAATATGGAAATGTCACAACAGCCGTTGAATTCAAAAATATGTTTACAAACAACAATATAACTCGATGGCATTTCTAATTAGTGTTTGCATTCATCGAAATTAATCTGTACACTTTATTTAAATGTATGTACCTAAAAAAAAAAAAAATTTGTGTTTGGGAATGTATGTCCCCTTTCGGGGATGCAAAAATGTGTGTCAACCGGTTTCGACCGACAGTGTATGGAGCGTCTCATCAGGTGCCTTCTCAGCCGCTCCATACACTGCCGGGGAAGGCACTACCGGGACAGATTCCAGCCAGATGGAACTTGCGCTTATATAGTGTCGACAAACATTTCTAAGTGCGAATCATGTTTTATCGACTAACCAGTTGTTAGTCTCATGACCTGCCACTCACCAACACGCGTTTCTAGCGTAGCGCTAGTGCACATTTACGAGTGAAAAAAGTGTGTTTGGACGCAGCCTCCGCATCATCGTCAGTTACGATGAGCCACTCGCTGCCGTCCATTTGTCCATGGTGTGGACAACACGATTTAAATGTATGTACCTAAAAAAAAAAAATTTGTGTTTGGGAATGTATGTCCCCTTTCGGGGATGCAAAAATGTGTGTCAACCGGTTTCGACCGACAGTGTATGGAGCGTCTCATCAGGTGCCTTCTCAGCCGCTCCATACACTGCCGGGGAAGGCACTACCGGGACAGATTCCAGCCAGATGGAACTTGCGCTTATATAGTGTCGACAAACATTTCTAAGTGCGAATCATGTTTTATCGACTAACCAGTTGTTAGTCTCATGACCTGCCACTCACCAACACGCGTTTCTAGCGTAGCGCTAGTGCACATTTACGAGTGAAAAAAGTGTGTTTGGACGCAGCCTCCGCATCATCGTCAGTTACGATGAGCCACTCGCTGCCGTCCATTTGTCCATGGTGTGGACAACACGATTTAAATGTATGTACCTAAAAAAAAAAAAAATTTGTGTTTGGGAATGTATGTCCCCTTTCGGGGATGCAAAAATGTGTGTCAACCGGTTTGTCGACACTATATAAGCGCAAGTTCCATCTGGCTGGAATTTGTCCCGGTAGTGCCTTCCCCGGCAGTGTATGGAGCGGCTGAGAAGGCACCTGATGAGACGCTCCATACACTGTCGGTCGAAACCGGTTGACACACATTTTTGCATCCCCGAAAGGGGACATACATTCCCAAACACAAATTTTTTTTTTTTAGGTACATACATTTAAATCGTGTTGTCCACACCATGGACAAATGGACGGCAGCGAGTGGCTCATCGTAACTGACGATGATGCGGAGGCTGCGTCCAAACACACTTTTTTCACTGTACACTTTGTTTATTAACTTTAGTGTCGATTAAAAAGCAAACATTGCCTAAGTAGTAATTAATAATTGCAACATTTGATAATAACATCAACAACAGACCCGACATAACCTCACATACTTGAACTTGCCAACGGTCATTTTCCATAGGTATCGATGGATCATCTCGAGAGTGCGAGTGGAAATAGCTATCAACGACAGTGAAATGTAAAACGTCAAAAGTTGACTCGGAGAGATAGCTACTTGTGACTATTGGAGTTTTGGAACTACGGAAAGTGAATATTAGTAACTGTTTTCACTCAAATCGTATAAATGAAACGTGCTCCAGGTGGTACCTATAAAAATTGTGTATAACGTAAGAATTGTTTACTTTCTGAAAATGATTTATTTGTCGTTGGTATGTTAACGGAACTCTCCTATCCAGTGGGCTAGATAAGGGGTGGATCAAGATGAATCAATCCCTCCGCCTTAGGTGGCACATCTTGCCCTTACGATCGTGATATCGTGTACCTGTTTGACAAAAAGGGTATTAATTTAATTTCATCACTGAATTAAGTAAAACAAAAAAAACTTTTCTTCAAATTTTAGATGCTAAAATGGTTGTTAGCTCTTGTAAGAGGTGAAATCATAGCTATATTTAAAGAAGAAGAATTTCGTAGTAAAAACATATGGGTAAGGAAAGGAACCCCACACAAATTACAACAATTCAGTTTCAAATTTTTGGATAAAATTGTGTTCGAAAATTCAGTACGATCGATTAATCAAACTACATAGACTCATACCGCACAAACAAATCTCTTCAGACTTTGTATTTTTGAAAAAAAAAAAATTCTTTTGCACAATGTATTGCGGGCTTTAATTGTGTAAAAAAATGTATCCCCAATATTTGTCCAAAAACTACTTAGTGTAAGAATTCAGGTTATACCCGATCCACCAGTCCTTTAAATTCAATTTCCCTTGTAAGGACAAAATCTGGTCACTGATCCCCTCCCTCTTCGAAAAGATATCAACGCTCCTGCTCCTACCAAGGAAGAGGATACGAATCGCTGCAATAAAAATAATACATATAGCTAATTTGATAAGGGTAGCTTCAAAGGTTGTCTAAAAATTATATTTTTCAGAAATCAGCTTTAACAGGTTAAAAGTATTTTGGTAAACGGCAGTGCGACAATATTGGCCAATAGCATAGATTATATTGGGTAGGAGGGTAGGAGCCCCATTTGCGTTTCCCAATGAATCAATGGCTATGTCCACACATGTGCGCTTTCGTCTTCCCTATCGTCTTCAAGCTCCGTATCCACTTTCAACATTGAACTTGTCATTGATTGTGGATAGAATGCCACATCTGTTCATTATTTATCGTTAAATATGTGTCGCGGCTTTGGTCAGGACGGGTAAATGATAAACTCTGTTAATATTTAACATCGGCAATCGCGCTCAAGAATGCATGCGTTTCTTCAATAGCGCATGACATCTCAAGTTTCAATTGTCAAAATGATGAAGACGAACGAAAATTGAAAGTGCCTAGACAGGCACAATAATGGATACAGAGCAGATTGTATGTAAGATTCGCGAAAGCCTTTTGAATGTCGATATGAGTGGACTTGAATAAAGTGACAATCTTGACTTGTTTTACAGTTATATAGCAAACAAAAATTTTTGGCTCTTGTGAGCTGCAATAGGAAGAACTACAATTTTTTTAATTTTTAAGCTTAAAATTAAATCAATAATTGCGATATATTTTGAATTGAGGCGTCCCATATGGAATGAAATTTATTAAAGCAAGTGGTTGCATTGTTGAAATCTTCTCTCAATGTTCCCAGAACAAATCCGACATAAAATTGAAATTTATTCACATTTGTAGTTGTCAGAGTTATAGTTGAACCTTACGTCGTCATTTCCATATCGTTCGCGTCCAATATCCCAATCCGTTTGCCCGTAAAGCAGCTCCAAGTACTACTTCCACTTTTACTGCCCTCAGCAGTGTTTAGAACATTTTGTTTTTATGTTTCGCCATCGATTGATGTCGATTGATCGATAGCTTCGCTGTTACCCTTTGGGAGGAGAGAGATCACTTTCAGACAGACATCATTTCCTGAGAACTTCTTATACTTATGACTTACATGTTCGTCTACATATTACGATCGTCGAGATAATTAAAATGTTTTTTAATGCTCGCGCTTCTCAAGAATAAGCAAGAAGATGTGTATCTGTGAAAAAAAGATTCAAATTCAATTACTTACTCCCTTCGGTAAGGAAGATTGGCGGAATCGTGTTGCCCTTTTGAGTTACAAGTGTTTTTCACAACAACGATCTGCGAGTAGTATGGAATGGATCAAGCAAAGTGATTTATGTTCGCCTATTTTGCTACGGGAGTAATTTTCAAGGAAGCCGCTGATAACCAACTCGTCTGAAGTTGTGTTTCAAAGAAATTGGCTTGAACGGTTTGATATTATGTGACGAATTTGCAAGTTACAGGATAATATGTTTAGTCCTGATTGGATTATTTATGTCTTCCGGCATGTAATTGAATTCAGTAGTTCAGCAAATTGATTTTATTCGAGAATTCATTTAGACAGGAACGGCTTATGAGAATATTTCGATTTTATCTAAATTATAATTTATGGGACTAGCTTATTTTTAATACTAATTATATCAATTCATCTAATTAACACCTGAGGTCCAAGTAAATATTCCAAATAAAAGCACACCTATAAATGCATCCTTTCTATATGGACATTACGCAAAACAAATCCCATCATGTCACTTATTCGCCTGAAGATTTATATTCCAACCAATTGTCATGCACTTTGCAGATGATGTTAAGGATGATGAGCTGTCACTCTTGCATAGTTCATGCCAATCGAAAGAACTTCAATTGCACACTGCGTTATTGTGTTCTCGCATCACGGACTATGCACATAATTTATTCATACCATCAATTTTATGTATAAACAAAGGCAAACAACGCAAAACCTTATTTTGCATCCGATTGTGCTTATACGCGTACCATTATCCTCATCTTCGTATTCCATTGCCAGTGTGCAGTATCCCAGTATCTTTCAGGCCTCGTGAGAGATGGACTGATACACTTCAAGACACAGCATTTCAGTAAGTCACCATTCCTATCGTATGCAGACTAAATGCGATCCCGTCCGTCTAATATGGGGCTACATTGAAGCCTTCTGGATTCAATGGCAGAATGGAGGTTTTGTTCACTTGACTTGGATTGCTTTTATTGATATTCAAATTTTATTGTTCTATAGCGAAAAGTGATCCTATTACATGCCTTGATTTCTCTATTTTGACTTTGACGAATGTGTGAGACGACAAAAAACCAGATTTTTGTCTTGAACGATAAAGTACAGGTGACATTACTGGGTTTGATGTGATATATTCGTCGATACGATAGGTAGGAAGCTTGTAATGGCGAGAAAGATGGAAATTTGTAGATGACACGGTGTTGGCAGCATGGAACAATACTTCTGCTTCGTAGAGAATCACCCGGGAAAGGGTGTAGGTACAATTCGTGACGCCACTGGCAAAAGGTCATGAAGATGATTCTTCTGGATGAAATTGGGTGTTACATCCATTATTTAGGCATTTAAAAAGTCCAGAAACACTGAATACATTTTCGATCCACAAACAGCAACACTGCTTTAAACTGTTGAGCGAAAAACATGACCTTTTTTGCGTTCGTCGTTTGCATTTGCACAAGGTAAACATTATAACGATTTGCTGTCAGTCAAACAATCAATTTTGAATTGAATATATCGACGACCCTATGAAAATGAAATCACGAATAAAACGAGATCTTGACATGTTACGGAAAATTGAATTTTACCAGTTGCCCGTGTATCGCACTAAAAACAAAGTCAATCTGCATAAAAGCATGGTTCGCATATCAGCCCAGGGCCTAGACCTAGGCTACCGTATAAACAGCACAACTCGACAACAGTTCCCGATATCTTCCATGTCTCTCTTCATGTACTTTAACTACTGGCGGTTGTTCATAGTTTGATCGCCTAACCAGGGCAGATTTGCAAAGCTAGCTTATATGTGCCCGAGGAACCGGTAGCGGTAAGCTCACGGCTCTCTTCAGTTCAGTTTTGATAACGACGAAACGATCGCACCGCATATTGTTGTTGGAAGCTGCGATGTTGACATAAGTTATGGGTTTGAATTTTATTGCTTGGATGTTGTATGCATAGAGAAGATTGGTTGTCGATTTTTATTGCGTGAGCTACTGTTTCAATTTTCTCAGCGTTTGGATGTTCAATGCAAATGGCATGGAACGTATTGTTAGGGTTGTTTATTAGTTGCTGTATAAATTGGGACGATCGATGTGCACACAGTGATCAATTTCCAGGTTTTTCGTTAAATTGGAGGAAAGGTTCGTGGGTAAATTGTTTTTATGAAAAAAATTGTACCTAGGCTACAGGAGAGAAATTCATAACATTTCATAATCTCATTACATTACATTGGTGGTGCTTGAGCCATTTGGAGGATTTTGAAAAAGGACTTTTGTGCCAAGCACTTTGATCTTTTAACAATAAATAAGAATTAAATTTAGAAGCTGGCATATGAATTACAGCATGAATGAAATCAATAATGTCCAGTCAAAATATCCCAATTCAGGCCTCTAAATAAAGAAAATAGAGTAAGGTAGTCAACTGACTACAAATATGCGAGTTGTCCTGCTTAACCCATTTCTTCCCAAGGATAGAAATAAGCTAAATCTATGAAGTTTTTTGGTAAATTCCAATCAATTGCAAAACAATTAACAAAGTGTAAGACACTATAACTTTACTTTGATATATAATTATTAATTTTTTTTTTTAACATTCGGGCGGGCGCAATGCATCTGACAGATTAAGTGACCAGTTTTTGTTGCGCCAATCAGCGATAAGAAAAGGGAGAGTTCTAAAACTCACAGTAGCTTAATCTTTATCGATCAACTACCCAAAGCAGTTTTCAGTTTCTATCTACCATATGTCCGAGGGGTGGGAGGGGATGAATTAATCTCTCAGATGTATTGCGCCCGCTTGTGTTATTTTCTCCTTTTCTATGAAAATTTCCACTTGTTATACTCTTCACATTGTGTAATAACGTTGTGTTGACTTTTAGGCTCACCAAATCGTTCAATAGTTTGGTTTTAGTAAAATAAGCTCACATTTTTTAAGCGGTCGAGTTATTGGAGGTTTTTTAAATGTTGAAGCGGTTGTACGCGGAATATTCTTAAAAAATTGAAAATATGAAGGGTATCAAACTTTGTGATCCAGTATTTGCTTCTAAAATTTCGTAGAACTGTTTCAAAAAGACAATGCAACAATAAATAAGAGTCTAGAATATACAGAAACTAAGTTTCATCTTTTTTTCTGCACTTAATCTGTCAGATGCATTGCGCCCGATCGTGTTAGGATTAGTATTGCGCCCGCCGGAAGGTTAATGAACATGGCGTACTGGACATTTGTATGCATAAAATACGATACTCACCTGAACTATACCGCCTGATACCATCTGTAATGAGAAAAAGACAACCAATGAGCCTGCAGTTACATGCACTGAAGATAACAAGTTATTTGAAACGTAAACGAATTATAATTCAAATATCTATGTTGGCCCGGGCACCAAACAGGAAGAAGAGGAGAGCGAAGGAGAACCACTTGTCGGCGTCGTTGTCTCAGCATCGGTCATCGGCTTCTCGTTATATCGGTTGATTCTGGCTCTGGTACTTAAACGGCAATGCGAGGTAGACGCAGGATGGATGTATCGGTTGATTCGGCTGCTTCTCCTTGGTTCAATCCCACTTCACTACCATCCTCATTCATCTATATCCAGAAGTAAAGCCTTTCTACCTAAGGCACACAACTTCTGGCGAAAACATTCTCATTAGGTATTCTATGGTAGAATGCGGAGGGGGAAACCACAACCTCCTAGCTAATACAGAGGGGGATCAACTCCGGAATGGAGCACCGCGCCTCTACTCACATTTCAGAGAGGGGAACACCACAACCTCTCAAACACACAACACGAAGAGGGGAGACACCACAACCTCTTCAACACGTAAATTCTATGCAAAGAGGGGAACACCGCATCCTCTCGAGTTTACCACAAATAGAAAGGGGAGACACCACAACCTTTCTACGAACGTCAACTCAACATGGAGAGGGGAAACACCACAACCTCTCCAAAACGTAAACTCTGTGCACGGAGGGGGAACGCCACACCCTCTCGAGTTTATCACAAGTAGAAAGGGGAGACACCACAACCTTTCTACGAACGTCAACTCAACATGGAGAGGGGAAGCACCACAACCTCTACAAAACGTAAACTCTGTGCAAAGAGGGGGAACACCACACCCTCTCGAGTTTATCACAAGTAGAAAGGGGAGACACCACAACCTTTCTACAAACACAACGCTGAGAGCGGGACGACCACAACCTCTCAACGACTCAATCGGAGGGGACCAACTCCGAGGTGAAGCCCACACGGCTCTAAACATCTCACTGAGAGGGGAGACACCACAACCTCTCAAACTATCATTTCTTTCCGGAAAGGGGGAAACCACAACCATTCCATACAACACTCACTCAATACTGAATCTTAGAATACCTGTAGGTAATTTTCGGTGCTGTACACACAGCAAAACCTAGTCCGCCATCAATCAGATCTCACACAATAAGTATAACCACAATACAAGCAACTACAAGCTCAGTGTACTCACCTACGCACAACGTCTTTTCCTACCGACACCTTAGCAACAGCCAACAACCATCGAATGTGTCGTGATATCTTGAAATGGATTTTCTCGCGTCACACCTCACAAACACCCCGGAAAAACACTTGACGCGAACCACGCTCGTGTGGAATAAACCTAATTCTAAATGTCGATGATTAGTCGCGTAAATTTGACCACGGGAATTAGTCTAGTACAGATAGCTCAAAACCCAAACATCCAAAAATAAAAAGAATTTCTGATGCCAAATTGTTGAATACACTGCCTAATATACGCAGTAAAAAGTTACACTAATTTGCGCCATGGGTTAAGGGGGGAGGGGGTGGCAAAGGGGTGAAAATGAGTCTGAGCTTGAAATGTCCTGAGGACGAAACAAACTACATAAAATTACCTTTGTAATGATGTATAACACTTTAGACATTTTCTCAGAAAATTTTACCCCAGACCTAAATGTATTATAGTGAATTTAAATTTTTGGAGTTTTACATTTCGAACTGTAAATCTTGATATAATAGACCTACCGTTATAAGATCTTGTCCATATATTGATAACAAACTTTGTTTGATTTGTATCAAAAATTGGAGTGCTTCGACTATTGACGCCCCCCTCACTACTCCTAAAATTTTTCAAAAAGACATGCCTGTAGCTTCTTTTTAAATTGAGCCATGCAGATCAAATTTGGTGGGGTGCCTAGTCTATGCTCCATTTTGCTCCCCACCAAAAATTATCATCATCCGATCAAAACTAAGGGTACCCCCCATACAAAGTGTACGAAAATTCTATGTAACAAATTTCACATTTTTTCACTTCTAAATTCTATGTAAAATAGAAAACAAAAAGTTTATCTCTTAGAACGTCATTATAACAGTTAATTGTAGTTATTTGAATGTATGTTCAAAAGGTTGTACCAAGGCGTATGCTACAAGTATCAAAAAATTCGGTTAGAAGGTCAGTGATACCAGTTCTAAGGCTATTTCCGAATATTTCAAGTAACGTGTACTAGCAACATTCAAACCCGGTTTTTCGTACTTGTAAGGCACGCTCTTTTACAAACTTTCGGATAAACATTCAGAAGACTACAGTTAACTGTTATAGGGACGTTCTAAGAGATAAATTTATTTTTTCTATTTTAGATAGAATTTAGAAGCGAAAAAATGTGAAATTTGTTAGAAATTTGGGTCACTTTGTATGGGGGGTATATACATTCAGAAGACTACAGTTAACTGTTATAGGGACGTTCTAAGAGATAAATTTATTTTTTCTATTTTAGATAGAATTTAGAAGCGAAAAAATGTGAAATTTGTTAGAAATTTGGGTCACTTTGTATGGGGGGTAGTTTTGATCGCATGGTAATAATTTTTGGTGGGGAGCATAATGGAGCTTAGACTAGACAGCCCACCAAATTTGATCCGACTGGCTCAATTTGAAGAGAAGCTACAGGCATACTTTTTTGAAAAATGTTAGGAGGAGTGAGGGGGGCGTCAATGGTCGGAGCACTCCAGTCTTTGGTACAAGTCAAACAAATTCTGTTATCAATATATGGACAAGATCTTATGACGGTAGGTCTATTCTGTCAAGAGTTACAGTGCGAAATGTAAAACTCAAAAAAATTTTAATTCACTATAATACTTTTGGGTCTAGGGTATAATTTTCTGGGAAAACGACTAAAGTGTTACATATCATTACAAAGGTAATTTTATGTAGTTTGTTTTGTCCTCAGCACATTTTAAGGTCAGACTCATAGTTTTCCAGATATTTGCAAGAAACTGAGTTTTCTTGGTAAAAAAAAATGTAAACGAAAATTTAAATTTTAAGCTTCTGTGTTGAAAAAAATTGTTGGTTTATAGGGCGAATAATAAATTTAGTGATAAAATCCTGAAACACTCACTACAGCCGTATAGATGACATTTTTGGCAGGTTTTTCGTACAACTTATCTAGTTCAAGGCCGCAGGATGTGTTGGTGACATACTACTTCCAGATCTGCTTTTTTGTTGAGGTAATGAGATCAGCAGTGTTACTTATCCCCATAAATGGGTACTCGTTTAACCCTCATCCAGCGGCAGATTTTTACAACGCTTCCCGGCGGCAAAGGTACATCTGTACCTTAGTACATTTTGTATGAAAATGTTCACTATTTGTTAGAATTTTGACCGTAAAACCGTTATATTATGTTGACTAGTCACAAATTAGTAACTGTTTTTGCCGAAGTGAATGTTTTAAGAAGTTGGGTTTATGTGGATTTAATTTTTGGAGTGGGTAAATTTAGAAAATAAGCAAAATTTTAAAAAGATAATTGAAAAAATGGGTTGCTTGGAACATTAATTTGACGAAATCTAAAATTGATTTACAAATGAAAAGTAGAAAACGGTTCAAATTAAGTCATTAATGATTTTAGAAGAATTTGGTATGTTTGATTTGCGAATTGTGGAGTCTTTGGTTAAAAATTACCCCCTGCCCCAATATATTATTCTGTTACTAGAACCCGTTATCGCTAACGAAAAAAAACGTCAATAATTATCACTTTCTCGTTATTTTCCATAAAACAACAATATTTGAAGTAATAAATATATTGGAGAAATGAGTAAATGTGTTATTATACGAAAGAAAGGTCCAGTCAAGCCACAAGCAAGTAGAATCGGCTAGTATAATTTTCAGTCTCTAATCTTTGTAAATCTAAACTCAGGCCATTTCCTGTAGTAGAAAAATATCAAAATTTTAATTGTGATTGTTGTTGGTTAATTGTAATATATTTTCTCGTATATGTAATTAAATCCAAGAATCGATTGAAAAATTAAAACAATAAACCGAAGACATGTGGCATATTCTATAGCAGTTATCGGTATCTATATATGGTACCGACGTACAATTCAACCAAGTTTATGTACCACCTAAACATCCATTTAGAAATTTGGTTGGAGGCTTCTGCTGGTTTTCAACTGAAACTTCAAAAGAAACTCGGGTGGACGTCCCGAATTACACAAATCATAAATATTAGGTGATGGAATACAAATTATGGATATTTGTGGTATAGAAAATCAACCGCTAAAATCCAAAATTTTGGCATCCAAAATTTTAGCATTTGTTACAAACCTAATTTTCACCAGATGTTATGGGGGGAAAGAAGGCGTAATACATTGTATTGTTTGCCCCAAGCCATTACATACTTCAAAAAGTTTGGTATGCCAATAAAAGTCTTCAGATTGATGTCAAATAACCAAAAACCGCTGTATGAGTTAGCCTAGTCCTTATAGATCGATATCTCCAAGGACCTTGATCATTACAAATAAAAATCGTAAATCAAATACTTCTGTACATCACTCGATTCTCAACTTATTGATGCTATAATAAGTCTCTCTAAGCATGAGCATTCACGAAAAAATATTTTATTTTCGTCTTTTGTAAATTTTCTTTCATACAAAATATATGAAGGTACAAATGTACCTTTGCCGCCGTTAAAGGGTGTAAGATTTATTTTGCTCCCTAACTTGGGGATGGGTGGTCACACATTGCTGAAATTTGGAACACATATTTTAAACTAAAATCGTAGAGATGTCAGACAATTTCAGACCGATCGGACCCATAGCAAAAAAGTTACGGTGTTTTAAAAACGAAAAAGGTACACCTATACCTATCCCGCTGGATGAGGGTTAACATCTGAGGGAGATCCTAGTCCGTCACAAGCTCGTGAGGACAGTTCTACCATATTTTGCTTGGTTACATCTGAAATTTAAAAAATCATTGCAGAATTTCATACAATGGCATAACCAAGGAACATATGGCTGACCTATGCAAAATAAACAAAAATTAATTTCAATATAATTTAAAGCTTTCTGAAAATTGTTTGAATCATCTCTATACGCAAAGACTAACTAATAGATAAGATGTACGAGTAACTGGCCATTTATATTATAATGGAGGTCGGCTTTGTCCCGGATGTCGCTTTTTTTTGGTATTTTCTATTTCAGATTTGAACAGGTATATTACAATGTAAGTGCTTAAGTCATTAGCCAAAATATATAGAACTGCTCAACATGTACACTGCTAGCCACAATTATCGCCGGGAGGTCTGTTTTACAACCTTTTAGCGATTCTCGATTGTTTCACAATTCCTTGTGACAAAAGCAAAATAGTAACTTTACTAGAAATAAATATGTTCTTGCGTCCAGTGCAAGAGAAAAATTTACTACAGATAAGTTTAGCAAACATTTACTTAGTAGCTCTGTTCTAACAAAACTGCCCTTAAATGGAAAAGGTTTCTGATCCCATACTTGTTGACTTCAGACCATACCGTGGAGTGAATAGGTACTGTACCAATAGTTTCGTAGACTTTTCAGGGTACATACATTCACTACAAAGGCTCCCTTTACCCACTGTAGAAATCCTTGAAACATTTTTGGAAATATGAAATATGTATTTGGAAAATGGCTTTATACCAACTGACAAGCTGTCATTGTCCCACAACTTCTTTTATTGTTTTCCTTTCCTCAATGAGACACATGTGACTCACAAAAGAGTACGGGATATACCATGAGTCGCATGTGTCTCGCAGATAGTGAGGTATTTAGAACTCATTTTAAGATATTGCTGATGCGAAACCTGCGTTACATAGCAAGAAAATATTTCGTTCTTTATGCGTTTGCCCCAGTGTTACTGTACCGGGAAACTCCCAACGTTGCGTGAACGCATCACCTTTATTTAACACATGCTCTTGCAGCAAGGACTAACCTTTTTCCAAAACCAAGTTAAACTAAATAATTAACAATTGTTTGCCGTATAGAAAGTGCATTTGGATATTGATTTTAAGATATTTAAATATTTTTAAAATTCTTACAAAAAATGTCCTAAAAAACATGTTATTCCTTTCTCTTATATCCTCAAGGAAGGACCCAATCGCTGATTCACTATAACAAATATGCAGAAATAGAGCCAAGAAATGCCCATTAAAAATGACATGATCCGTTTTCCATTTCAATTTAAATTTGGTGGTGTTTACAGAGGTCAAACTTCGTGTTGCGTATACGCAACGCTGGGAAGAAATGGGTTAACAACCCACCTGCCGATGATTTTTCAATAACTATTGGAAACGGTCGTGTTCATCTGGACAAATCGAACGGGTTGATTTTTTTTTCACCAAATTTTTGCAATTTTCTCTCAACAAAGGATGAGTTTATCGAGAAGGTGTTCCCAAATGTTATTGGTAATCACAAAGACTGCGATTGGTTTAGTCATTCACTAAACCAATTGCGTTCTTGCTGTGAAGAATAAAGACGTGGACCAAATAAACGTCACAGTGCAAAACCAAATAATTAGCCCATTGCATTCTGTCAAATCGATCAACTGTGTTACAAGCGAAGACCGTATCACCTTTCTAAATGTACCATCTCCTCTGAATGGCTTACACCCGTATCAACAATATTGCTATACGCCTCAGTAAAATTGGCCAAGAGAAAAATTATAAAGGCAGCTCAACGAATTAAAATTTAAACCACCCGCCAAATGATGACATTTAAAATGTGCGGCGATACAAAGTTCGCCTAGCTGCTATGAAATTAATTTTAAGATTGAATGGTTTTTGATTTTTGGTCGCAAAAGTAGTATTTCCTCGTTATTTATGTCATTTAGGGTGCTGAGGCCGAATCGGTAGCTTATTTCGTTGCGAAAGAGGATCAAAATCGCAACAAAAGACTATCAATTGTAGCGATGCGGTCTGACGAATTTTAAATATTAATGTCACGTTGTATCCGCAATCATGTTTTCTCTTACATGTTCTGTTCATGGACATGTTTTCGCAGAAATATACGGTTTCGGATTTATAAAAAAAAAAAATTGTGGGTTTTTTGTAGTTCTGGCCATGTTCCGCAACGAAATGTTGGTGGAAAGCTCCGGATTCAAGCTCTGCACCCCAAAAGACATAAGAAACAACAAAAAACATGCTCTATCATATTTTGGAATCCCCTAATTACTACACTAAGGCCCGTATTTATGAACATACCTTAACTCAAGGAGTCCTTGAGTCAAGGATGCCGAAGTTAAAAAACTTAAATGTAATTTTCCATACTTTTTCATAGAAATCACTTATAGTACAGTCACTGCTGTCACCATGATCGCCTGTCCGATAAGATTCGCGAAGAAAAAAGTCCATTTCGAGTTGACATAAGACAAGTAGACTGATAAGAGTTGTTTCGAATTTGTAAGCTCTCTTAAGTGTTTGCGAACAACCTGAAGTTATCATTGAAATCCCCTCAAGACAGTGTAAATAAGTTTTCTAAGTGATCTTATTGTTTGAGCGAAAGTTCGGTTGACATTTTTTTTGAAACCAGTTACTACTCAAATAGTTGAGTGAAAGTTTTATTTGACATTTCCGAACAAAGAAAGTGCTCATTAACAGTGTGTGCTAAAATAAAGCATACCCAAGTAGCACAAACGAGATGTAAAACGGTTATATAACCGAAATACAGCTTGTTCTAAGCTTACTCGACAACAAATCACGGACTTGAAATTACCAAAAAATCCTCCGCTCTTCCTTTGCACCATCTGTACTGAACGAAATAAAATGGTTCAATCTTAAGGCCTGAATAGACCTCGGGCGGAATGAAAATGAAATTTTTGTCCGCTGCGATTTTCTCAATGAAAATGCATGCTTACTGTCGGGGAACATGTCGGTAATGATGGGGAATTCCATAAGCTACAATCCGAATATGGTTCCAAAATTTTTCTCGGCCATTTTATGTATTATTTTGCGATTCCCCGGTCATTAGATATTTTCCACGGTGAAATGACCGGGGAATCGAAAAATAATACATAAAATGGCCGAGGAAAATTTTGGAATCATATTCGGATTGTAGCTTATGGAATTCCCCATCATTTCCGACATGTTCCACGACAGTAAGCATGCATTTTCATTGAAAAAATCGCAGCGGACAAAAATTTCATTTTCATTCCGCCCGAGGTCTATACTGCGCTTTACCATCAAGTGGTTGCTGATCAATTTTTTCGTTAATAGTATGAATAGATGCGTTGTTGACATATTCAATATTTGCAGTCGCGTTCAAGAATTAATACCTTTCTTAAATAGCGCAGACATCCCAAGTTTCAATTGTCATAATGACGAAGACGAACGAAAATTGAGTGTCTAGACAGGCCCATTCTCCATCGAAAGTAGCAATGGATCTTCCATCGCCACAAAATATATAATTTTCGCTATGTTGTGTTGTCCCGTGTGTCGACCGGACAGTATATGGGCACTCTTACGCCTAAGGTCTAAGAACTTTTAAAGCGTTGGATTTCATGAGCCACTTTGCAAATACAAATCACCCCCCGAAATAAATTCCTGGGTTCGCCCCTGCCGGAGCATGACCCCACAATACGATTCCATTCGTTTTGAACTTTTTAGTTGCTTTGATAAAGACACATTAACCTTCCGGCGGGCGCAATACTAATCCTAACACGATCGGGCGCAATGCATCTGACAGATTAAGTGCAGAAAATAGGATAAAACTAAGTTTCTGTATATTTTATACTCTAATTTATTGTTACATTGTCTTTTTTAAACAGTTCTACGAAATTTTAGAATTAAATACTGTCTCACAAAGTTTGATACCCTTCACATTTTCAATTTTCTAAGAAAATTCCGCTTTCAATCGCTCCAATATTTAAAAAGCCTCCAACAACTCGACCGCTTAAAAGATGTGATCTTATTTTACTAAAAACACACTATTGAACGATTTGGTGAACCTAAAAGTCAACACAACATTATTACGCAATGTGAAGAGTATAACGAGGGGAAATTTTCATAGAAAAGTAAAAATAACACCATCGGGCGCAATACATCTGAGAGATTATTTCACCCCCTCCTGCCCCTCAGACATATGGTAGATAGAAACTGAAAACTGCTTTGGGTAGATGATCGATAAAGATTAAGCTACTGTGAGTTTCAGATCTCTCCCTTTTCATATCGCTGATTGGCGCACTAAAAACTGGTCACTTAATCTGTCAGATTTAAAAACGCAGTAAAACATATTTAAACGAGACCGAGGCTAATTTCGGGCGCGGCCGAAATTTGAATACCCGTCACATTTGAATGAAACTGAAGCTCCTTTTGTGTTAAAAATTTCTACCGCAGCCCAATAACGTGTTCCGATTCCATCTGTTCCTGGATACGTTGGGGTTAATCCAGGAACACACTTGGATGTATTTTGGTTAATATTCAAAAAGAAAAAAAGTTGTTCTTACAAGAATCCAATAAAAACGACCACATATTCTCCATGCTTTCATAAGTGATATATTCCTAAACGGAATACAGCAAGAATAGTAGCCTTTATTCTGGGAAATGTGTGGTGAATCTTGGGAAAGCAATGTTCCAGGGACGTAGCCAGAGGAGGGGTCCAGGAGTCCCTAACTTCCTACAGTATTTCCAATTTATTCATTTCTAAAACTCTGCCGAAATTAAGCTTGCAGTCAGATAAATTGTGTCATCTGGATGAAAGTAGTGACTATATAATAAACAATTTGGAACACACAAAAAATCTGGTGACCCAAAATTGGGATCGTCTTTCATAATGGAAACTTCAACAAATTTCGTAAGAACTCACACAGGCTACACAATTTGAAATAAAATATTTCCCTGTAAGAATGAATAATTTTTTTGTTGAGCCGTGCGAAGGGAAGGCAAAAGCAGCATGACGCGGGCACCGAATACGCGATCGTACTTTCCATAGTTCCATAGTTGCTGCTTCGTGCATATACCATGGTCCACGAGCCCTTCTATAAGTGTACAGAAAAGAAGTCTTTGGCGTTGTAGACGTGGCACTCTCTGCGTCCGATGATAGCAGAGCAATTAAGTAATCGTGCGTGCACTCGTGCTCGCCCAGCCTAGTCAAGCGGTAAAATTGAATTCGACACAGGAACAGTGGGACAGGAGGCATAATATGCATTGGGACAGCGCCGAAACTAGTGTCTACAATTAAAAACAAGATTCTAATAATGTCATAATTTCTGATATCCAGCTAAATCCTGGCTACGTCCTTGCAAGGTTCTCTTGATACTAAACAGGACCCAGAAAAGATCCTCAACTTCTAAATGTGCTCATAGACAAAACATCATCAGTAGGCCTGTTCGGTACCGAGATTTCAGTACCGGGTTTCGTTTTTTTTTCAATACCCGGTACCGCAAGCGGTTTCCCTGACTCAGGTTTTTTTTCAGTACCGACGGTTTCGTTTAACCATAAGCCGGTTTTTTTGAGTACCGGGTTAAAAACCGGTACCAAAAAAACCTGAAAAAACCGGCTCATGGTTGAAATAAATCGTTCTTTTTAACTCGGTACCAAAAAACCGACTCGTCGGTCTGTTTTTTTTTTTAACTCGGTACCAAAAAAAAACGGGATATCGGTACTTTAGAATATCGGGTCCGATACCAAGTGAACACCGGTTTTGTACCGGGATCCCGGTTTTTGTAACAGGCCTAATCATCAGCATGTGAAGTGCAAATGTATGTTTTAGGACGCAAAGTTATAACAGGCATGCGGGAGAAGTGTAGCCAGGATCTCGTTTAAAAGGGGCAAACCCAACATTTATTTAACACAATGAACCCGAATTTTTTTTTAGGGTTAGGAATAGGTATTTTTCAACTTTTGAATTTCAGTGTTCGAAACTGCATTCTCAGCAGCATTGTTGGGATGACGATGACCCTTTCCCTATCTCTGATTATTATCCGGGACCTTGAGACAAAAATCATAAAACTGTTTATTTGAAGTACGAAAATTACACCTCCTTGTACCTACTTATTTAAAAGTTTCGTTTTGTTTGTTACAATAGATAAATTAATACCTCATTGCGTAGAGAATTCTTAAGCGGATGGCGACTCTCTGGGGATTTATCGCTGCTTTGTTGGATTTGGTCTTGCAGAGTCCATTAGTTTGAATTTTCTTTTTCCTAAAGAGGTTGATAGGGGAATCGGATGGAGTACAGTAATTTTTCCATCGTTTTGTGAAAAATTTAAATCGCATCTTTACATGGCTGTTACTTCTGAGTATTGGCAGCTATAGATGCTTGGGATTTTCACCTAATACGGGCAGTGCGGTCCTCTATACATGGCTGTTAAATTTCAAAATTTTACGCTCCAAAATTTCCAAATTAGGGACAATTTTAGATTAAATCGATTGAACTCCAGAACGCAGATAAGTAGGACCTTGAAATTTGGAGACAATGTGAGTGGTGAGCGCCAAGTATTGCTCTACAGCTACAAGTGTGAGCTAGAGCCTTGAAATGTTCACAAGTCTGCCAATTTTCAAATTTATTGGACACATTTTATACTAGAGTTTTCGATTAGAAAAGTCGAAAGTGCGATTTGGGCAGCTGTAAGGGATGTCAAACACCGGCCCATAACCCGGTTGTCGGTTTTTTTGGGAAAGCCGGTTAGACCGTCCGGTTTTAACCGGGCTCCAAGTACCGGTTTTCCGGTTAACCGGGTATTTTCATTGATTTGCCTAGAGTTTTAGTAAAAAAATGCTTACACACTCGTATTTCTGGTGTTCGTATCTTATGCAAAATCAACTTAAAATGCACGTACATGATGTAGTAAGACAGCTAATTTAAAAGAGAAACATGTTGAACAAAAAAGACAATCAAATAAAATTGTCAGATGTGATTTCATTATTTTATTAGTTTAAAAAAAAAATTTCAAACATTTACAACAGGGGCCATCCTAATTTCTCTTGCGGAATACGAAATCTTTTAGCGACACGATGATACGCGAAATGCACGAATATTAATTCACATTCACGTTATACAACCAAGATACATGTGAAACGCAGTGTAAATATAAACAATATCTGCCTTGGAAGAGAAAAGATACAAGCAGAGGAAATTTGAAAAAGCGATTGTTCTACGAGTAATAGCAAAACGAAGAGTGTTCGACAGTTGTTAAAGGGCTGAAATTTTAAAACGAAATTTTCCATAGGAGATAAGTACGAGTAATAGAATTGCAGACTGAAAAAACAAGAAAACATAAAAAATTGTATGAATTTTGAAAGAATTTTTTTCCGGTTTTAACCGGATGGACCAACAACCGTCCGGGTTAAAACTGGGAGGAAGAAATAACCGAAAAAAAAACGGTCAACCGTTCTGAAAGTACCGGTTTTCGGACTAACCGTCCGGTTTTTGACATCCCTAGCTGTAACTGTCGAACGCAGCTAGGCGACCCTAAAATATGCAGAAATGTAAGTAAATGATAATGTGAAGTTTGGTTGATTGATTCACAAAGAAAAAAGTTGTTCAAGCAAGAACCTAATTTCCAGCGGTTGGTTTGTATGAGAGCCCTATGACGTAGTGTTCCGATTTCATCTGTTCCTAGATATGTTTGGTGGCCTTACTAAAAACACATTTGCGCAAAGTTTGGTTCATTAAGAAAAAAGTTTTTCTTAGAAGAATCTAATTTCCAGTGGTTGGTTTGTATGACAGCCCTATGATGTAGTGTTCCGATTAGATATTTTTTGAGGCTTTGCTAGGAACACATTTTGATGAAGTTTGGTTACGGTCGGATTAAAAAGGAAAAAGTTTTTCTTAGAAGAACTTAATTTTCAATGGTTCGTTTGTATGGCAGCCCTATGACGTAATGTTCTAATTCCATCCGCTTCTAGATATGTTTTGAGGCTATACTAGGAACACACTTGGGTGAAATTTGGTTAAGATTGGTGCATAAAGAAAAAAGTTTTTTTTAGAAGAACCTAATTTTCAGGTGCAGCCCCATGACCTCATGGTCCGATTCCATTCGTTCCGACATATATACAGCGTACACTAAAAAGAAACTTGCATACAAATTTTCAGCTCGATAGCTTCAAAACTGAGGGACTAGTTTGCGTTGCAACAGACGGACAGACAGACAGACAGACAGACAGACAGACAGACAGACGGACATGGCTCAATCGATTTCTCTCGTCACGCTGATCAATAATATATATACTTTATATAGTCGGAGGTGCTTCCTTCTGTGCGTTGCAAACTTCATGACAAAGTTAATATACCCTTTCACATAGTGACGGGTATAAAAATATAAAAAAAAATAAAATTAAAAATAAATTTTTTAATAGGTTTCCGCCAATGATGCCATATGGCATCACTAAAATGTATTTAGTGTTACTACCTATAAAACTACCGTTATTGCAAATTTTTTTTGCTGTTCTAATCTATGCCACTCTGGCTTTTGTTTAACACAAATTGTTCTGAGAAAATCAGGTCGCAAGTATATGATTTTTGAAATTTTGTGGAGTCTTACCCGCAAAAATCGCATTTTTTAAAAAAAAATTTCACGACACTTTTTTTTTCTGCTCCCAATGGCACAAATCTAACTTAATACTAGCCAGGAACATTGGAATAGATAGAAGAAACATTACTTAGTGTAACAAAGAAAAAAAAATGTTGAGGATGTTACAGGGTGTCCGTGGCGCGCTCCCAAATATGAGGCTTTTACTGATGCCATTTGGCATCATTGGCGGGGAATGGGTTAAAGTAGGAAACCAGTGTTCTCAGCCAATTGTACCATTATCAGGCGTTCCTCAAGGCTCGCACTTAGGTCCACTTCTCTTTTTGTTATTTATAAATGACATAAGCTTGATTTTTCATAATGTAAAATTTTTGGTCTTTGCTGGCGACTGCAAAATCTATAAGACCATTACCAATCTTAACGATATAACAATCCTTCAGGATAATCTAAATAACTTCCATAGATTTTGCATCTCTAATCAGCTTGAGCTTAATCTATCCAAATGCAAGTTTATAGTGTTCAACAGGAGTCACATATACATACAGCCTAATTATTCAGTTGATAACATCACTCTTTCACAAGTCAGCACTATTAAAGACTTAGGTGTTCTGCTTGACAGCTCTTTAAGTTTGAACGATCATATTATTGAAATATCTCAACAAGCGCGTAGAATGTTAGGTTTCGTAATTAGGAACACGTCCGATTTCAGAAATATTCATGCCATTAAAACTCTTTATTTTTCACTTGTTAGAAGTAAGCTAGAATTTATGTCTGTACTCTGTAATATGCAATCCTCATTATAAGACTTATACTAATACCTTAGAAAAAGTTCAACATAAGTTCTTAAGATATGTAGCATATAAGTTGCATATTCCTTTTGAAAATACCCGTTATCCGGAGATCACAGCATTATTGAGTATGAAATCTCTTGAAACTCGAAGGTACTACTATGATTCCGTTTTTTTATTTAATTTAATTAATGGTGTAATTGATTCGGCTGATTTATTGTATGAAATTTCCTTCAAAGTTCTTCCAAGAAGCACGAGAAGTCAAGACTTGTTTAGCCTCCGTACATTTAGATCTAATTATTTACAAAACTCTCCAATTGAAAGACTGAAGGCCACTGGGAACGTAATATCTAAACACGTTGATTTATTTAATACTAATAAGAACCTGCTGAAAAGCTTCATTTTTACATTGTTTGACTAAATTTCAATTTAATTTTCTTCTGTAATCTGCGTTTTTATTATTAAGTATATTAAGGGCCGGATGTACAATCATGGTTTAACTAATGGTTGTCAGTTAAACCGTCGATGGCTAAAAAATGTGTACAAAAAGTTAAACTGCCGTTTAAACTACGAATTATCCTTATAGCTGGTTCACACCATATTAATATCATATTTGGTCTAAATTAGATCAGTAAAAACCGTAGTAAATGGGTTTGAATCATATGTCACTAAATTCAAAATGTATTGTAGAATACACTTGAATTATTAAAGTTGCATTACAATATGGGACAACTGTTAATCAAATTTAGATTTTAATCAAACTTGTAAACAGTGTGAGTCTCTATTTATTGAAAAAAAACAGTCGTTTAACTAAATTTCTCTCAATTGTAAACAACTAAGGTTTCTATGGAAACATGTGTACGAATACAGTCGAACTTGCCTAAACGGACACATCTACCACCCGAACATTTCTCCTAATTTTTATTTTCTCCAACGTTTTCTTACATATCATGCAAGGAAAACGAAGTTTAAGGGCCTGACACTCCCATGGCCAGAAACGAATGCAACATTTTTCTCACTAAACGAGCTGGCAACAAGCTTACTTTTAGAATTTGGGGTTGAAGAATTGTACTTAAAAAAAACATTTTAAGGTCAATTGAAGAAAATGTAATAATCATAGCATGTAATAATCATACACACTTGGATACACTTCACTTTCTTTCTGGCTTCACTATAGCTTGTGTTCCAAATTGGTCCGTTCCTGTACATCATTTTTATGGTTTGGTGCGGTTTCAATTTCAGCTCTTCCTTTCTTTTCCGTCTGTTCTTATATAACTTGGTTTCTACATAGCTAAAATTGGACGAGTGAAAAGCGTCGCATACGGACATCGCCCATTCCAGTCCTCTCCTCTACTGATCATATTTTATTTTTTTACATATTTTAGATAGTGTGAGATGCTTCCTTCAATGCGTTATAAACTTCATGTCAAAGTTAATTTACCATTCCATCACCTAATGCGGTGTTCGTCTATGAGAAGTTCGACTGTAACGTAAATTGGTTGTCAGCTACACCACGAATCACGTAAACATGATAACGCGGTGTATAGGTGGGGACATTTGAAACGTCTTCAGCATCAAAATTACTTATGAAAATTTGAAATCTGCGTCACGTAAATTAAAAATATTAATGGAAATAGACACTTGTGAAATTATTTGGTCACAATTTCACAAGTTCACGTACACAAAACGAATCGAAAAATGTCCGCGCTACCTTCTTTTTTATTATTTCATGAGCTAAATAGCAGTAAGCGTTGAAATTTTCAAAATAGAACTCGCTCAATCGTAAACAATAAAGGTTACCATGGAAGTTAACAGCAGTTTAAAATTGTTTAACCAATCAGCAGTCAGCACACACAAGTTAAACGCAGTTTAACGATTTCGGTGAGCGAGGTAATTCCTGATTGGTTGAACAATCAGCTCGCTCAATCGTAAACAACCGATATTCCTATGGAAACTTGTATACGAAACAATACAAATTAATAGGCAGAGCAAAATACAAATATTTTCTGCTTGGGATTTTAATTAGAAGCAATCTCAGTATGAAATAGTCGTTTTTAGGTTGATTTTGTTTTTAAATTATGACTTGTTTCGACAGCAATTATTAACTCGCTTCTGGTCATGCAAGGTCCCAATAATATTGAAATTGGTGAATTATGCACACTTTTCTGCTGCATTTTCTTTTCTTTGAACTAGGACAAAGAGTTTGATTTGACGGCTCGACCAAAATTGATAAGGATGCCCCCTCTACAAAATGACCCATCAAAGATTCTATCAGTGCGTTTTATTAATCTACCCGTACTGTAGAATATAATGTCGTGAGCGTCATTTTTTATGAAAGGTACCTTAGTTTGATTGAGGTGATATTGGTGGCAAGTATATTGGCGCCCTTTCAAGCACAGGCTTGCCCGTGCCTTACTGTACCAACAATTTTTACAAACTTTAATGAAATGTTTTGTATGAATAAAGTTAAACGTTCAATAAAGCTCATAGATCGAAGCTGGATTCCAGTTGTTCTGCCGATTTTTGACTGTTGTGTTTGTGTTGCTACTACCAACTGTACAGATAAACCTAAAGAAAGTGCGATGGATTAGGTCGGGTTATTGCTTTCTATTTCTCTATTCAAAAAACTAATTCAACTTGGGTTGAATCAGCCCCTTATAGAGTTATAAGCTCCCGTAATGCGGTTAATATAAAAAACATATCAATGTTAATTTATTACTATATCGCCGCACTATATCGCCGCAAATTGTTATATTGGAAAGCCTTATAAAAATGTTACTACATCCTGTCAAGTTTGGAATTTGTCGACTTTTACAAATATCAATAATTTAAAATTTGCGATAATGAATATTTACGAAGGAGAGGGACATTGAAAATTGACTGATGACCTAGATCGGGCCATTACATGATGTCCAAGTAACAGTGAATGTTTGCATCGTCAAAAATGCTTCTCATTTGCGGTAAAAATAATGAAAACATGAAACAATTAATGTTTTCTCCTGCATGAAGAATGTTTTGTCAATAGTGTAAACCTCGTAAAAATAAGTTTGACACCCCTGGGAACCTAACTTTCAAAGAAAAGGTGTGCAGCATATAATACATCTCAATGCAAAGAAAGTTTTATGTAGATTATTTTGTTTTCAGACTACTTTGCGGTAGCTACCGATTTTGAAACAATCCAAAACTAACAAAATTCCACCTTTCTACATTTTCCCTTCATATTGCGGGCCCCCTGCCGGTCAGAATTTGTTTCTAAAATCAGAGGGCCATCCCCAGCGAATTCAGAAATGCATTATCTTTATTGCCCGATGGCCTTATTTCGGTTTATTTTTCTTGGGCTAAAAATCATTAGTTAAACGGCCAACGACGACCGTTTAATTTTTCACGTTGAACTGCAGTTTAAACGACAGTTTAACTGTTTGTCAATTTCCTTAAACGGAGTTTAGTTAAACTGACAATCATTAGTTAAACCATGAATTTTTATCTGGCTCATTTCATTTTAAAATCAAACATTTTAATAGCTATTATCCGGAAATATACAGGGGCTAATGGAAACTACTAATTTTTAAAAAATATGAGTTGCTGCTTAGCCAGGAATTTTAATTATTGCGTAGTGTATTTTTCCCCAGTTAGTTAAACGGAGTTTAAAATTAAACTACAGTTAACTAAACGGGGAGTTAAACCATGATTGTACATACGGCCCTAACTCATTGCCGGACACAACGCCAAAATTTGACACGATTTGTATGTCAAATACTCAAAATTGGACGTCTATAGACGTTCTGTCCGGGAAAGGGTTAATGTATATTTTTTTTTTGTTTTTTACTTCGAATTAAATTTAAATGAATTGAATTTATCTTATAAGAAATTAATTTATTATTGTTATTTGTAAGGTCATCTAACAGCAATTTTGTATTTCTTTATACTATAAGGACATATGTCCGTTTATTATGAATAAATAAATATTTACAAGTGAATGCATCCTTGATTTAAGGAAAAACTCAAGGAGACCTTGCAATTTTCTATAGTCAACCTTACTTGAAGTCAAGGAAGCCTACCTTGAAATATATTATATTTCAAGTCTATTGAAAACTTAAGGTCTCCTTGAGTTTCGCCTTAACACGTTGGCTGCGGCACATGCCCCCGGGGGCATGTGATAGTTATTATTTGTGTGCGGCTGAAAAATTTGCTTTTCATTCTCCAGGTGCTAAAGCTATAAAATCTCTAATTTTCATCCGATTTTAGCGAGACAAAGAGCATTTTACTTAGTTCGCCCTATATTATAATATTATAATAGAAACATAATACATGCCCCCGGGGGCATGTGCCGCACAGGAGTAATAAATTATTACTCATATGCGGCACATGCCCCCGGAGGCATGTATTTCTTGTTAATGGGGTGCCAGAAAAAACACCGTTAGAATTAATTTTTGGTTCCATCGTGTTCATTTAGTAGTCTATTGCTGAATTGAAGTGCGAAAATACATTTTTTAGTGTTAACATGTCGGAACGCTCTCGTCGCATGGTCAATTGGTCAAAGCAAAGGTGAAAAATAACGAAAAATTGCAATTTATTATTATAATTATTTGGAATCGGCTCCTGGCTGAACTGAAGACAGGTTTGTACCTAAGGAAGTATTTTATCTAGTTTTTGATCGATTAAAATTAAATTCCGGGATATGAGAGCTCATTTACTGTTGCAGTAGCCACATGCCCCCGGGGGCATGTGCCGCACATGAATAATAACGACTTACATGCCCCCGGGGGCATGTGCCGCACAGAAAAGAAGATACCGAAAATGGCTGCCGCAGCCAACGTGTTAACTCAAGGATGCATTGACTCCTGAATATAAATGATTTCTTTGAAAAAGTATGGGAAATTACATTTAATTTTCAAAATTTCGGCATCCTTGACTCAAGGTCTCATTGGCCTTGAGTTAAGGTATGTTCATAAATACGGGCCTAAAAGTGAACAATAATATTAGTACCTAATTCATATCAAAATTAGTATACCAACGTTTAAGCGACACTCAATCGATCATGTGTTACTGATTCATGCCATCTTTTAGATTAATCTTTGTGCAATCGATTGATCCAGCAAAATATAAACCGCTTTTTGATCAATCATCCGACCGACATTCCGATCGCTTTTTGGCACTATCATTGTCGGGCCTTTATGCTAAATATTGATCGAACGCTTATCATCACTGTTGAGCTATGAACTGCCCTACATGCATCCCGGCTGGTCAGAGAACATTCAAGCAAAATTTCGTCCTAGTCATCATCATCGTAATGCATAAAATCGCTTTGTTATAGACTGCAACCTGATGCAAATCAATTAATCTTCTTCGACAGCGTTCTTTTTAGTTCTTCAACTGAGGGCGCTACCATTTTCAGGTGCACATAAAAAAATCTAAAGAATATCCGATGGGAAAATAGCAAGTGCAACAGCAGTAGCTGTAGTATGCAATTAATTGCAACACCGTTTCTAAAAGGCGCACTACTATTAGGCGGGTATTTGACGCGATCATAAAAAAAGGTTGGATTGAACAGATTTCTCGACTACTTGGTCAATTAGATGTACCATGTACCTATACGTGCGAGAAAAAAGGCGGACAGTTTAATGGTCACCGCGCTGTCGCATACAATGATCATCGTCTTCCATGATTGCACTTTTCTATAAAATACAAACTGAAGGGGTGAATTGCAAAAGAGAGTTGCATCAATCGCGCCTAATGGATTCAATTAAGCTAATTACTACGTAATGGCGAGCAAAGTGCAATTAATAATCTTTTTGTTTCGAGACTATGGGGTATGGGCAGAGTGCTGGTGGCGCGATGGAAATAAGTCCATATGTAGTAGATTTAACTTCTTTTTTTTAAGCGAAGTCGCCGTTGGTTGCATGATGATGGTGGCACTTCTAGTCTAGAGTTCCGGATTTTTCGCAGGCTCATTCATAAAATCTTCCATACGAAAGTTGATAGTACTTAGTGCGATATTCATTGATGATTGCACCACCATCATCGCTGATGGGTAATTGTTTGCGAAAGCGTCTATATTTCCTGGGGGATATGCATACGTCATTGGCCACTATTTCTTCGTGAGACTGCTGCGTTGGAAGGTCATTTGTATCTTGAGGAAGCATAGCGTTATCCTCTATGGAATGGCAAACATTATGGCAAGCGGGCAAAATGATCTAAAATGGCATTACAGCTTTAGTACCGTAATTTACAGACACACACTCATCCATCTGTACAAACTAGAACACAAGGGAGGTCTTACCAAGTGAGATTCACGAAATCAGATATCATTTTCGTTGCAAGAGTTTACAGATACAGATAAATCGTTTTGATCGTAGCGTGAAAGCATGTAATGTGATTGAAATAGATGCAGACCGCGAGATCGCATCAAAGATCCCTGGCGTACCACAGCCAAGGGGGTGCTGATTCGAACACAGCCAATAGCGCGTACCTACATACAATGCCCGCGCGCGCGATTGTTACACTCGTCCAAGGGGCATGTCGGACTTGTTATTGCTCATATATTGGCTAAATGGAATTATTACTATTATTGTACCTGATGTTCGTTTCATATTTCACAGCTTGATATATTAAATTCCATAAGCGGAAAAATCTAGTACACTGGGCTCTTGTGCAAAGAAGATGAGATGATGTTTAGGTCGTCGCGCAGCAGCCTGCCAGCCGCAAGAGTTAGACCAAAATGATCACCACACACACCAGACACCACACCAGCATATGGCAAGTCTTGGCAAGATTATGATGGAGAAATATAGAAGATGAGCTCTGACTGTAACTATCGCCTGGCCTCGTTTGACCTCTCCCACAAATCATAAGGCACCACGAAGACACCAGACTCCTTTAGCTGTGGGTATTAGATCAAAAGACCAAGAGACCATAACCTCTGCGTGTATCATAAGATCAGACCTAATATATCAATTCCACGTTATCCGGTCGACTCATATCTTTATATCTTTTATATAATATTATTCTTGTACAAGTAATAGACACACTTTAATGTACTGTTGCCCTCTCAGATGAGTATTATAGGATCATTGCGCGCAATACTGCCCCATGCACTGCATCATATAAGAGACTGGACCTTTGCAACACATTTTCGTAGTACACTCTCGTAGTATGATTTTGGTTGAAGAAATTGTCTAACACAGAAATAAGTACAACTCACATGTGGCGAGTTCAATTCGTTATTGTACAAATCTTCTCAAAATTTATGGTGAATTGGATTGGATTGGAATGGAAAGGGATCTTCTTGTGGTGTTGATGATGATTGTACTATGTTCCGTGGCGTGGTAATGCCGTGGTATAACTACGGATCAGGATTTTTGACGATGATTACTTTTGCCATTCGTTGCGGGATCAAGTCAGGACTATGTTGCGTGCTGATATGTGTGGCGAGTGCAATAACCAATTTGCGATTCAACTGTATTTGTCCATATGTCAGGGGTTGTTTATAACTATGTTTGCTTTTGAAATAACACATTGCCTTAAAAGGCTAAAGTTGTTACGGTCGGAATGATGGTTATTAACAAGTGAATGTGTAGATTATGATTTGGACTGTGGGAATTTTGGTATTCTATTGATTAGGCCATGAGTGACCTATGGGATGGCAATGGGATGTGAATCTCCTAACAAACAAATGCAAGGGAACTCAGAGTAAAATTTCCCTGCAATTAAATCATCAACTACTGAATGTAATAACTAAGGCCCGGATTTCTATGCAGTAAAAAAGGTCGAAATATGCCATATAATATGCAATAAAAAATCACAAAATATGCAATGAAATATGCAGTGATAAAACGAAAAATATCGTATATATGTAGCAGAAAAATATTGAAATACGTAATTAAACCTTCTACCATCAGTATACTAGACAAATTTTTATCGCAATTCGATTCAAACAGAGATATTGTTTTAAGTATAATAAAACAGAAGTGCTATGTTTTAATACTAAATTCAGTTCAATTCAGATTCAACATAAAACACATTTCAGAATAATAACGAATACATAAACTTTAGCAATATAATAAATCCAACCAAAATCTTTTTCAAAAATTCAGATCGTTTTCGGTACATAAATATATTTTAAATGATTTCATTACTATTCCATTTTTGAATTGCAATGAAGTATTTTTAAAAATTTTCCTCAGTAAAACTGTGTTTTCTGCCGTTTAAAATATATTTATTTACCGAAA
Source organism: Microchrysa polita (assembly GCA_949715475.1). Lineage (NCBI taxonomy): Eukaryota > Metazoa > Arthropoda > Insecta > Diptera > Stratiomyidae > Microchrysa > Microchrysa polita. Next base: position 116,574,197 of record OX454416.1, on the reverse strand, counting down.
ATTATCTTTCTACATTCACTGATGTAATTGGAGCAAATTTAAATTATTATTGGTCGGTTATTTCCGAATGCTCCGCGTTGTTATCGTTAATGATTTCGTTAATCTTCCTTAGTGTGGTTAAGCCTGTGCTTTTGTCTGTAATTTCATGAAATTTTAATTTGTGCATTTCGCCCGAGCTTCCCGGAATACAATTTATATGTACCTATGTATGTTCTTCAAACTCGTCAATTAATTGACAACTGTCACTTAAGCTCACCATATACAGTCAAATCGAATGCACATAATCCATCTGACGCCCGTACAGCACATTTACTATACAATTTATCGTACAACTTAAACTGACATCTGACAGTCTTACAATCCACCCGACACAACACAACAAGCGAAAATTATATATTTTGTGGCGTGTGGCGATGCTACTTTCGATGGAGAATGACCGCCTTAACCACAATATAAGGAATGACCACCGGTTTATGTGAAAAAATCAGCAACTAGTTGATTTTTTCACATGTGTTGACCACCGGCCATTTTCCATGTTGTCGCTGTGGTGGCCATTCTCCATCTAAATTAGCAATAGATGCCCTTCGCCACAAAATATATAATTGTCACTATGTTGTGTTGTGTCTGGTAGTAGTCTGGCTGGTCGAGCGGTTAGTGCGCGCACCTTCGGTGCACAGGCTCATGAGTTCGAATCTCACCGTGTTCCACATAGGCGTAGCCAGGGGGGGGCAGGGAGGGGCGGGCGCCCCCCCCCTGGTTGATGAAGATGGTGAAAAAATCCTTATCGATGTAGTAAAAAAAAATCGCTGCACTATACAACATTTTCAAAAATTTTGCCTTTTTTAGCACTCCAAGTGCTGCCGGAGAAGTCATGATCGGGACACTTTGCAGTCAGGAGGCGCATACAAATAGATGACAGCGAGTGGCCTCTCGTAACTGACGGAGGCTGCGTACAGCACACACATTTCACTTGTGAGTGTGCTAATGTGGATGCGTGGATCCCATATTTCCTGTTTCATTTCATAGCTTCTGAGTTGGATTACACAATTTCAACCGTTAGGTCCCTTCGAGAAGTTAGTGGAATTCAACTGATTTCCATCTGAAAGGGTGATAAATCCTATACAGCTTTGCTTTGTTAGCCCCGGAAGGTCATGCTTCGTTGAATCGACTACGCATCATCAAATTTATCTCATTTTTCGTGACAATTCTCATTATTTGGAGCTGAGTTTTCGTACAGCACTTACCGTTCCGATGTACTTGCCGGGTACCTTGCGGCTAGGCGAAGTAAGCAGGGAAAGTTGGATTTTTGGAAATTGGTGTCGTCGAAACGACGAAGGATGAACTTTGTATAACTTTTAGAACTCCAGTATTTCTTATGGCTGGTTGTCGATTCGACGATAAGTCTGTGTCCATACAACTAGCTCATAACAAATGTGCTTATTTTTGAAATGTGGGACAAAAATAGGACAAATCAGGGAAATGGCTCAAAATTTTTCCTGTAATTTGTAAATCAATTTCCTTACAAAATTACTCAAAATCGATGTCTTTCCATTCTAAATAAACTGACGATTGAAAATTTGTCAAATTTTATAAATATTTTGAGAAAGGGTGATTTGTATGAAGCGTCAAAGTTGAAGGTCGTCAAATCGACGAAGCATGACCTTTCCGTATTAAAAATAAGCATGAACTTCCAGGGTTAAGGACCTCATATTTCAGTGTCTTTCAAGTTCTTCTTTTTCTTCTCAGTTATACGGCCCCTTGTGGGGCCATGGTGCGTTAACTCAGCCGTTTATAGGTAATTTAGAATCAACATTACGTTGCATATCATTTCGGAGTGTATAAATATAATTTTGTAAGCGCTATATATTTCCATTCACATGTACGCACATTTTGGACGACGCCGAGATTCGATCTCCGGACCTCTAGATTATTAGCATCGTAGAGTGCGACTCAACCAAGTGAGCCACAGAGCGGGTCTTTCAAGTTATTAAATCAAAATTTATTTTTTAGCTGAATCATACCAGCAATAGCCACTGTTAATACTTTGATAAATTTAGAGGGAATCTTATTAAAACCGTTAACCATATTTCAATCAATAAAGAATTTATAAATATTCTGACGATGCTACTTTGCTAAGATGAAAGTGACAGACGAAACAAACTGATTTCGCAAGTGGAATATGCAGTCCGAGATACAAAAATGCACTGAAAATAGACAAGCTTCGCTCTAAAAGGCAGATATTTGAGGCCAGTTGAATGTAATCAGAATGCAGAAGAAAATCATTCTCATCTCCATTTTAAAAATTTTACTTTAAAATTAGCAAACAAAAAGAAATAACATGCGGCAGTCTACCAGTAAACTAGGGCCGCAGATGTGTGAGTGACATCCAATTTCGAAGATCTAAACTGCTGTTTTGTTGAGGTGTTGAGATCAAAAGCACGCCCAGCATTGTTATATATATATCCCCATAAATGGATACTTGTTTACAATCTGAGCGACATCATAGTCCGTCACGTACGTCGTGAGTTCGAAAAACACCATAAAATGAATTCGTTCACGGTGAGTCTGGAATCCATGACCCTCTGCATCAATCCAACCACAAGCCAGGCTACTCTAAAATTTGATAACAATATTTCTGCGACCGGAAATTTCAGCTTCTAAGAAAATCAGGATTTCAGCTTCTAAGAAAATCAGGAGGTTAAAAAATTTTGGGCTTGCCCCCCCCTGACCGAAATCCTGGCTACGCCCATGGTGTTCCATTGTGTTTTTCGAACTCACGAGCTTGTGACAGACTATGATCTCACTCAGATGTTAAACGAGTACCCATTTATGGGGATAAATAACACTGCTGAGCGTGATGCTGATCTCATTACCTCATCAAGAAGCAGATAAGATCTTGGAAATAGGATGTCACTAACACATCCTGCGGCCTTAGTCCAATGTTGGATTGTCGCGCCTGTTATTTATTTTATGTTGTGTTGTGTCGTGTGGATGGTGAGACGATCATTTTAGATTGTACGATAAATTGTATAATGTTTGTGATGTACGGGCGTCAGATCGATTGGGTGCAATCGATCGTTCAATCGACTGGACAGTGTATGGTAAGCTTTAGAAACATTGTATTTCATGTAATATTGATGCAAAACGGAATAATTTGCAGTTTCTTTTTGTTTTTCATGTTTGTTTTTTCTTTGTGAAACATTTTTTTATAATTTTCTTAGAGCAAATTAGGGATTATTGCAAAATTTTTAAGAAAGAGCAAAATATGCAAAAATATGCAATAACCCATCAAATATGCACAAATATGCAAAAATATGCATTTGCATATAAATCCGGGCCTTAGTAATAACATGCTGTATGTATATAACCTGAAATATTTAAAATTTTAACATTTTTAGGTTGAGTGTAACCTAATTTGAAGATATTGTTGACCCGAATAGTGCCAGCGGGACCATATGGTGACGGCCATATGATGTACCGTTAAATGTGTCCAGCGACCTAACTATGCTACGAAATGCACATAATTGTTGTCAGTACTCACAACAACACTCACCCGCAACAAAACAATGCGTGTCTGAAGCATATAGAATCAGTATAGTGAATACAGTGAGACTGTGAACTTAGGACTAATTTTCAAAGTGCACAAAAGCGGATTATGGCTAATCGACAAAAGTAAGTAAATTTGCTGTAAATGCAATTTGTGATTTATAATCGTGGAAAATATACCAAAGGACATCGTATCGTATTATGATAAAAATATATGACTTTGTACTCAGTGTTTGCTCTTGAGATATTTTCCCGTTATTTACTGTAAGCGGTCCCATATGGTGACGCTGGCACTGATGGGGTACAGGCTATCAAGTACCAAGAAGCCAATTGAAATAATTTATAATTTGAACGATATTTCCGAAAATTCCAATGAATTGTCATTTTCATACAGGAAACTTTCTTTAAAAGAGGTTACCTCGAAGAGTTATATGCTATTGACGACGTTACATTTGAGGATCACATCGATGGCATATTCATCGAACCACCTGAATTGGATGGGGACATTTGTGTAGGATTTTACTTGCGGATAGACGCCCATAAAATTAATTTTTAGTTCAAGGCCAGTGTTCATTTGTATATTATTGATTAACAATAATATAATTTTCCCTTTTGGAAAGTAATTTTTAACAGTGTACATTTATATACAAATATTACTTATTTACATTTTTTCCTTTCTCTCAAATATTATTTACTAGTATATTTTGCATTTCTATTGAATTAGTTGACATTAAGAGAAAATATTAATTGTTTGTAATGAGAGAAAATATAAACACCGTTAATTTTGTTACTATATAAGTCAGAACAATTTACAATAAATCACAGTATATCAAGAACACGCCTGGCGTTTATTTTGGAAACGACAAGCATTTCTACGTTCTAACAAGTTTATGCGCTTGTTAGTGATCCGGCACCTGAATTTTACTTTGTTTATGTGCTTAGTAAATTCAGCGAGCAAATTCTCTTCAAACTTTACATTTTGGCGACCGTGACAGGACCTGCAGTGAACAAGTCCGAGTTATCATCACTGAAACAGATCGGTGTTCGAGAACAGAAATCGCGTCAACATCACCATGGCGGCAGCTACAATTTGTGCACGGCAACATGAGCTGGGCACGCGTATACAGCAAATGCTCGCTACCTTCAAAACGGACGCATCATCGCTGAAAACGGCAGATTACGCTGCTAAACGCCTTTCTTGCCTCAGCACATTGTGGGAGGAATTTAACCGCAATCACGAAAAACTACTGAAAGACGAGGAAAATCACGATGAAGAACCATACTTCAAGGACAATTATTACGATTCTGTGTTCAATACGCATAAGGAGTTTCTTTCGCGATTGAACGAATTAATCGGTACAGTTACAATTCGTCCATCAAGTACAGTCCCATCCAAAAGTGCAGATGGCTTGGCGCAAAAGTCCCAACAACAAACGCCATCTAAGAGTCCAAATCAACTACCAACACAAATTACACAACCGTTAGCGGATAGCCTTCTCCGACTCCAGCGTAAGAGAAAGTCATTACAACAAGCGGTGACACATTATCTTGAGAATATTGCTAAAGACAATGAGCAATCACAAAGTCCGCAATATTATCAATTGAAAATTAACCGGCTCTTATCATACGAAAAAGAGCTCAAAGAGATCCAAAATCTTATATGGGAAGAGAATTTGGATGATCTCTCGTCCGAAGCTGAAGTCTCTTTCCATGTACAATATGTATTGGAAGATGCTATTATCAAACTGCAACAGCGTTTGCACTCGTATTCAATACCTGTGAAAAACGAGACGGTGTCTAAAAACAATTCCAAAGTGAATTTGCCAAAAATAACATTGCCCACTTTCAGTGGCGATTATTTGCAATGGACTAATTTCCATGATCTTTATGTGCAGCTAATACATTCACAACAACAACTAAGCAAGGCAGAGAAAATGTTCTACCTGATTAGCAATTTATCCGGTGAAGCTAAAGCACTCATCAAGCACTTATCACCAACAAGCGATAACTATGATACGGCTTGGGATGTTGTCGTCAGCCGGTATAATAACAAGCGGATTATAGTGACAGCCGTATTGACGAGACTCTTAAGTCAGCCCAGCATAACGTCGGAAACAGCCGCTCCTATCAAGCTGATGCACGATGTGACTAATGAGTGTCTTCTTAGCCTGAAAAACCTCGACATTGGAGTTGATCACTGGGATCCAATTCTGTTACATGTTTTACTTAAGAAGTTGGATCGCTCTACACTCACATTATATGAACAAGGATTAGAGAACCCAAAGGAATTCGGAACTATGAGCCAATTTATGGAATTTCTGGAAAGCCGATTCCTCACACTTGAAGCTGTTCAACGAGGCTCTTTAAAAAAATATGATCACAGCAACAACGCATTGAAATCCAAGAGTTTTCCAGCCATTTCCTCACGCTTATGTCCATGCGATTCTCAAGTGCATCATCAGCTGTACAAGTGCACAGTTTTCTTGTCATGGCAACCCGATCAAAGAGCCCAATTTTTGAAAAAAGAATCTCGATGTCTGAATTGCATGAAACCTGGCCATTTTGCTAGTCAGTGCACTTCAAGAGCGTGCTTGAAGTGTAACAAGAGACACAACACGCTGATTCATGGACAAGAATCAAAAACTATTCAGCCGTTATCATCGTCGCTATCATCAAACGACGTAACAGCTTCACTAAGCATACACACGGAGCACCCAAAATCAGGTTTCGTACTACTCGGAACTGTTGGAGTACGAATTCAAACTTCTGATGGGAACGAGATCTTGTGCAGAGCGTTATTGGATTCCGGCTCACAAATTAACGTCATAAGCGAACGAGTGGCTAAGCAACTTGGAAGCAAGTACAAGCGCTCAAATATGACTATCGAAGGCATAGGGAACTCAGTAAGCTCCGCAACACATCGAGTCAACATATTTTTGAAATCCATCAACACCGAATTTTCTATTCGAATGGATGCTTTTGTTTTGCCAAAGATAACCGGAGATCAACCTATCAGATCTTTCAATACCAAGGCATGGCCGATTCCACAACATTTCACATTAGCTGATCCGCAGTTCAATGAGCCTAGTCGTATTGACCTGTTGATAGGAGCTGAGTATTACTATCGCTTATTGCAACCTGAGCAATATTCAATGGGACCAAACTTACCACTTCTACAAAATTCGTCATTTGGATGGATTCTGGCGGGAATGATAGCGGACTTACAACCAAACAATCGACCAATATGTAATGTTGCAACACACGGTGATGAAGGAGCCGATCTTGCTCAATCGCTGGAACGCTTCTGTAAGATGGAAGAATTGCCAAATATGGAATCACAACCACAATCAAACGATTGGTCACTATGTGGTGTTAGAACACAAACTGATGAAGCAGCTCAAATCGATCGACTGATAGAACGCCTTTGGAAGCTTGAAGACTATTCAAATACAAATTCCTTTACTGAGGAAGAAGAACAATGTGAACGGGATTTTAAAAAGAATACAATGCGAGATCCGAGCGGACGCTTTACCGTGCGGCTACCTTTTGTAAGGCCGCCTACGGACTTAGGCGAATCGGCGGACACTGCTTCAAGACGCTTCTTTGCTCTAGAGCGAAGACTTGCTGGAAACCCAGAAATAAAACGACAATATACCGAATTCATCGAGGAATATATTGACCTCGGTCATATGAAACCAATTGATGTTAAGCAATTGAAACACCCCTATTACTTTTTGCCGCACCACTACGTGTGTAAGCCTGACAGTAGCACTACAAAATTGAGAGTTGTTTTCGATGCGTCGGCGCTAACCTCGAATAATATATCACTCAACGACGTACTCGCGAAAGGCCCCGTCGTTCAAGATGAGCTTTTCTCGATTTTACTTCGATTTAGAACGCACTCCTATGTCTTTATAACTGACATAAAGCAAATGTTCCGGCAGATAGGCATTCATGAAGATGACCAGAGATATCTCCTGATCTTTTGGCGAAATAATCCGCACGAAGAGCTGAGGGCTTACCAGTTGACAACAGTAACCTACGGAACGAAATCAGCTCCGTACCTAGCCACAAAGTGTCTACAGACATTAGCCGACGAGCGTTCAGAACAATATCCTCGGGGATCTTCGGTATTAAGGAACGATGCTTACGTCGACGATATAATTACTGGCACCAACAGTCTATCAGAAGCTGTTCGTACGCAAACAGAACTGATTGCCTTGGCGAGTGAAGGAGGGTTCTATTTGAGAAAATGGTGCTCCAATCATCCACGTCTATTGAAAGGATTTTCGTCCCAAGATATGGAAATCGATTTAGACTTCGACACTGATTCCGAGGATCGTATAAAAACGTTAGGCCTAACATGGTGCCCAAAACAGGATGTATTTTCCGTACAATCTTCTTGCCCAGAAAGAAAAACAATCAACAAAAGATCAGCCTATTCAGATCTAGCGCGTATTTTTGACCCTTTGGGAATATACTCGCCTATTGTTGTATCTGGAAAGATACTCGTACAAGATATGTGGAAGCTCAAGTCACATTGGGATGAAGAACTACCACTTCCACTGAAAGCAGATTGGGTCAAGTTTAGGGAAAACCTTAGCGGTCTGAAAGAGTTGACATTCCCGAGACATCTATTTGACCACAAAACCCCGAATGAAATACAACTCCATACATTTGCGGACGCGTCAGAAAAGGCTTATGGTGCAGCCGTCTATGTTAGAGCCACTTTCAACGACACCCTTACAGTTCGATTACTCTGCGCCAAATCGAGAGTAGCACCAACACAGAAGGAGACCATCCCCAAATTGGAATTGTGTGCTGCGAAGCTGGCAGCTGATCTATGCCACAAAGTTAAATCCAGTATCGACCTGAGTATTTGTAAGGAGTTTTATTGGACGGATTCTAGTATTGTCCTCGCTTGGCTGAATAGACCATCTTCTTCGAAAAGGTCCTTCGTCGCAAATCGAGTAGCCGCTATTCAGCGCAAAACCGCCATCTCCAATTGGAGACACGTCACATCCGAAGACAATCCAGCAGATATTATCTCCAGAGGAACAACGCCACAGAGGCTTAAATCTTTGTCAATTTGGTTTTATGGACCTCTATTTCTGCACGGATCGGAAGAACTTTTCCCACCCAGATATGAATTAGAATCGACGACCGCACTTTCAATAACTCTGTCTGAAAGTCTGCGCGAGACCATTAGACAGATTGACCATCATAATTCATTCAAAAGGCTTCAGAGAATTATGGCGTATATTCTGCGATTTACAAAACGTATACAAGGAATACATAATCATCACGAATATTTGACAGCTGAAGAAATGAATGATGCTCTACACTCATTGATAAGATATATGCAGCAAGAAGAATTTTCCGATGATATTGCCTGTCTTAATCAGCACGACGAAGTTCCAAAAGGCAGCCCATTGAACGGATTGGCTCCGTTTATCGATGAATACGGCATTGTTCGCGTGGGAGGCAGACTACAGGAAGCTAATGTATCATACAATGCAAAACATCCTATGCTTCTTCCGTACCGACACCCGTTTACAAAATTGTTGATGACGGACATTCACCTGAGACATAAGCATGCTCCTCCACAGACTTTATTATCTATAACGCGCCAAAGTTTCTGGCCAATTAAAGGCAAAATCATCGCACGATCAATAGTACACCACTGCATTCACTGTACTAGATTAGCACCAAAACTGATGAATCAGATGATGGGCAATTTACCTGCCCCAAGGGTTCAACCCGCCCGTCCATTCATCAATACTGGAGTCGACTATTGTGGACCTTTCTGGACACACTTCAAGATCAGAGGGAAGAAACCCGTTAAATCCTATGTGGCAATATTTTGCTGTTTTGCTACCAAGGCCCTTCACCTTGAGCTTGTGTCGGACCTTAGCACAAGTGCGTTTTTAGGTGCTTTAAGAAGATTCATCAGTCGTCGCGGGCACTGCCTAAACATTTATTCAGACAACGCCACAAACTTTGTTGGGGCCAGTAACCAGCTCAACGAAATATACGACGCAATATATTCAAAAAACGCCCAGAGCGAAATTTCATCCGTCTGTGCAAATAAAGGGATAACATTCCATTTTATTCCTCCACGAGCTCCTCACTTCGGCGGCTTGTGGGAAGCCGCGGTAAAGTCCACAAAACGGCTTATGCAACTACAGATCAGCTCAGCAAGTTTAACTTATGAAGAGTTGGAGACATTAATAATAGAGATCGAAGCTATACTGAATTCGAGACCCATTACGCCGATGTCTGCAGATCCCAGTGACCTCACCGCGCTTACTCCCGGGCATTTTCTTATTGGAGAGCCCCTCACTAGCAATGTGGATCCACAAGCTCAAGGAAGGAATATCAGCCTCGACGCGCGATGGCAACTTGTCCGGCAACTCAAGAATGATTTCTGGGAAAAGTGGACTATTGAATATCTACATGGGCTACAAGAGCGGCAAAAGTGGAAGACCAGCCACTCAAATATAGAACCAAATACACTGGTTATGATACACGAAGATAACGCTCCCTCACTTAAGTGGCCTCTTGGACGAGTAGTGGACACAATGAAGGATAAGGACGGTCGTGTTCGAGTCATCAAAATTAAAACAGCATCTCAAGTAATCGAGCGACCAATACATAAGGTGGCTCCACTACCCATCGAAGTTATTGACGACACTATTCAACCGGATCAACGTGAAGCGCCCAAAAGGACGAGGTTCGGTTCGAAGGCAACCGATAACAGTGAAGCCAGCCAACATCCAAAGCATCGACGATTGTTCGATTGAACCAGGAAGGCCAACGACTTCTACCTACCGTTCCATGGCGGGGGGAGGATGTTCATTTGTATATTATTGATTAACAATAATATAATTTTCCCTTTTGGAAAGTAATTTTTAACAGTGTACATTTATATACAAATATTACTTATTTACATTTTTTCCTTTCTCTCAAATATTATTTACTAGTATATTTTGCATTTCTATTGAATTAGTTGACATTAAGAGAAAATATTAATTGTTTGTAATGAGAGAAAATATAAACACCGTTAATTTTGTTACTATATAAGTCAGAACAATTTACAATAAATCACAGTATATCAAGAACACGCCTGGCGTTTATTTTGGAAACGACAAGCATTTCTACGTTCTAACAAGTTTATGCGCTTGTTAGTGATCCGGCACCTGAATTTTACTTTGTTTATGTGCTTAGTAAATTCAGCGAGCAAATTCTCTTCAAACTTTACAGCCAGTATTAAAAGTGATCAATTACTAAGGGCTACACTTTTGCCATAGATACTATTTACTATTTCCTTTCAAACTTTTGCCGATTCATATCAATCTCTTGGTTTCCATTTGCTCTTTCTTACTTATCACTTTCATTTTTTTTAATTTACATCTTATGCTTGAATTATAATGGAAGCAGCATCATCTGTCAAAGTAGGCAGCACCATACAATTTGAGTTGCTGACAAAATGCTGCTTTTGCTGAACAATATTTTGTCAGCAATTTGAAATGTATGTGCTGCCGCTGTTGCTGCTTGGCCATTGTGTTTCCATCATTAGAACCTAATACAGCAAAAAACATACTCTGCATTCATTATTCTGTGGTCAAAAGGTAAAACAGCATAAGTCCGATTTGTTGATTTTTCAGGAGAGCATTTTAAAGTTTTGAAAAATTCTGTGATAAAAGTTTATAAATATTTTAATGTGTGTTTTTCCAATATATAGAGTGAAAAAAATATAAATTTTTATAGGATAATAATTTTGTTGATAACTATAATAGTTTTGTAGTTATAGCGAAAAAATCGACTTATGCTGTTATTCTCTGTTGAGGGAAAATATATTATAAAGCGTAATTCGATATATGTCATTATTCCATTTTGTAATCTCAGGCCACGACTATGATATTTACACATAAGTTGTTCTTCCGAATTCTTCAACTGAACTGCATACAGTTTATGTACAGGTATGCTTTTTTGCTATTTCTTATGTGTGTCTTATAATTGAGTTATGAGGTGTCGCGATTTAAAGTTTTTGATACTATTTGCACGATTTCATGAATAAGGTTGTTTTTTAAGTTATGAAAAATAAAATAAAACACTAGGGGCGGAGTTCATAGTCCCCTCTTATAATTAAGGGAACCCTTAAAGGACTGACGCTATTCATAGTCACTCAATAAGGAAACGCTTAAGGGTTTCCTTATTCGTTAAGGTACATATCTAGTAACCTTATTAATTCATATATTTGTTGACATATCCTTATTCAAACACTTTGAAATTTTTGAAAAATTTTGAATTTTCAACTACTTGATATTTTTTATATTTTAATTGTCACTTTCAACAGATATGCCCAATAAGTAAATCGTTTTTTAAATGAGGCAATTCCCTAATAAGTGATGTCTAAGGCCCGGATTTATATGCAAATGCATATTTTTGCATATTTGTGCATATTTGATGGGTTATTGCATATTTTTGCATATTTTGCTCTTTCTTAAAAATTTTGCAATAATCCCTAATTTGCTCTAAGAAAATTATAAAAAAATGTTTCACAAAGAAAAAACAAACATGAAAAACAAAAAGAAACTGCAAATTATTCCGTTTTGCATCAATATTACATGAAATACAATGTTTCTAAAGCTTACCATACACTGTCCAGTCGATTGAACGATCGATTGCACCCAATCGATCTGACGCCCGTACATCACAAACATTATACAATTTATCGTACAATCTAAAATGATCGTCTCACCATCCACACGACACAACACAACATAAAATAAATAACAGGCGCGACAATCCAACATTGGACTAAGGCCGCAGGATGTGTTAGTGACATCCTATTTCCAAGATCTTATCTGCTTCTTGATGAGGTAATGAGATCAGCATCACGCTCAGCAGTGTTATTTATCCCCATAAATGGGTACTCGTTTAACATCTGAGTGAGATCATAGTCTGTCACAAGCTCGTGAGTTCGAAAAACACAATGGAACACCATGGGCGTAGCCAGGATTTCGGTCAGGGGGGGGCAAGCCCAAAATTTTTTAACCTCCTGATTTTCTTAGAAGCTGAAATCCTGATTTTCTTAGAAGCTGAAATTTCCGGTCGCAGAAATATTGTTATCAAATTTTAGAGTAGCCTGGCTTGTGGTTGGATTGATGCAGAGGGTCATGGATTCCAGACTCACCGTGAACGAATTCATTTTATGGTGTTTTTCGAACTCACGACGTACGTGACGGACTATGATGTCGCTCAGATTGTAAACAAGTATCCATTTATGGGGATATATATATAACAATGCTGGGCGTGCTTTTGATCTCAACACCTCAACAAAACAGCAGTTTAGATCTTCGAAATTGGATGTCACTCACACATCTGCGGCCCTAGTTTACTGGTAGACTGCCGCATGTTATTTCTTTTTGTTTGCTAATTTTAAAGTAAAATTTTTAAAATGGAGATGAGAATGATTTTCTTCTGCATTCTGATTACATTCAACTGGCCTCAAATATCTGCCTTTTAGAGCGAAGCTTGTCTATTTTCAGTGCATTTTTGTATCTCGGACTGCATATTCCACTTGCGAAATCAGTTTGTTTCGTCTGTCACTTTCATCTTAGCAAAGTAGCATCGTCAGAATATTTATAAATTCTTTATTGATTGAAATATGGTTAACGGTTTTAATAAGATTCCCTCTAAATTTATCAAAGTATTAACAGTGGCTATTGCTGGTATGATTCAGCTAAAAAATAAATTTTGATTTAATAACTTGAAAGACCCGCTCTGTGGCTCACTTGGTTGAGTCGCACTCTACGATGCTAATAATCTAGAGGTCCGGAGATCGAATCTCGGCGTCGTCCAAAATGTGCGTACATGTGAATGGAAATATATAGCGCTTACAAAATTATATTTATACACTCCGAAATGATATGCAACGTAATGTTGATTCTAAATTACCTATAAACGGCTGAGTTAACGCACCATGGCCCCACAAGGGGCCGTATAACTGAGAAGAAAAAGAAGAACTTGAAAGACACTGAAATATGAGGTCCTTAACCCTGGAAGTTCATGCTTATTTTTAATACGGAAAGGTCATGCTTCGTCGATTTGACGACCTTCAACTTTGACGCTTCATACAAATCACCCTTTCTCAAAATATTTATAAAATTTGACAAATTTTCAATCGTCAGTTTATTTAGAATGGAAAGACATCGATTTTGAGTAATTTTGTAAGGAAATTGATTTACAAATTACAGGAAAAATTTTGAGCCATTTCCCTGATTTGTCCTATTTTTGTCCCACATTTCAAAAATAAGCACATTTGTTATGAGCTAGTTGTATGGACACAGACTTATCGTCGAATCGACAACCAGCCATAAGAAATACTGGAGTTCTAAAAGTTATACAAAGTTCATCCTTCGTCGTTTCGACGACACCAATTTCCAAAAATCCAACTTTCCCTGCTTACTTCGCCTAGCCGCAAGGTACCCGGCAAGTACATCGGAACGGTAAGTGCTGTACGAAAACTCAGCTCCAAATAATGAGAATTGTCACGAAAAATGAGATAAATTTGATGATGCGTAGTCGATTCAACGAAGCATGACCTTCCGGGGCTAACAAAGCAAAGCTGTATAGGATTTATCACCCTTTCAGATGGAAATCAGTTGAATTCCACTAACTTCTCGAAGGGACCTAACGGTTGAAATTGTGTAATCCAACTCAGAAGCTATGAAATGAAACAGGAAATATGGGATCCACGCATCCACATTAGCACACTCACAAGTGAAATGTGTGTGCTGTACGCAGCCTCCGTCAGTTACGAGAGGCCACTCGCTGTCATCTATTTGTATGCGCCTCCTGACTGCAAAGTGTCCCGATCATGACTTCTCCGGCAGCACTTGGAGTGCTAAAAAAGGCAAAATTTTTGAAAATGTTGTATAGTGCAGCGATTTTTTTTTACTACATCGATAAGGATTTTTTCACCATCTTCATCAACCAGGGGGGGGGCGCCCGCCCCTCCCTGCCCCCCCCTGGCTACGCCTATGTGGAACACGGTGAGATTCGAACTCATGAGCCTGTGCACCGAAGGTGCGCGCACTAACCGCTCGACCAGCCAGACTACTACCAGACACAACACAACATAGTGACAATTATATATTTTGTGGCGAAGGGCATCTATTGCTAATTTAGATGGAGAATGGCCACCACAGCGACAACATGGAAAATGGCCGGTGGTCAACACATGTGAAAAAATCAACTAGTTGCTGATTTTTTCACATAAACCGGTGGTCATTCCTTATATTGTGGTTAAGGCGGTCATTCTCCATCGAAAGTAGCATCGCCACACATGGGCGTAGCCAGGGGGGGGCAGGGGGGGGCGACCGCCCCTCCCTGGCCGGTGAAACTTTTTTTATTGAATTGAATATTAATAATACTGAAAGAAAAAAAATATTTCAGGGATAATTTTTTTCAGATTCACTTTTTCGCATTTTCGTTTGCAGTTTCCATGTTCCGAAAACCACACAAACATTTCCATATCAATTTATTACAAGCCGTTCTTCTTCCTTACATAGTCATCTACATAGATACATATAGACATACCTAATTCTATTCTATTTCGTCCAGATTTACAGCAATCCTGAGCGCTATGGATAGCTCTTTTCATGTCTATACAGTAGACTCGGGTAAACGTGTAATTCACCAAACGTGAAGGTGAACAATTTTATGTGAGCTACTACTCTGAAACGTGAACAAGTCTTGAAAGCCCTAAAAAATGAACATTAAGGGAGGAATTCATAGTCCTCACTTAAGGAATACGGATTCCCTTAAGGAATAATTATAAAGGAATGCTTATTGGGACAAAGCGTCACTTTTAAATGCATTACCTCATTCAATAAAATAATTTAATTCGCAATCCTAATTAAAGTAACTGACAAATAAAATATAAAGAAGTATCTAGTAGCTGCAAAATTTAAATTTATTTTTCAAATACGAGCGACTATGAACTGTAAAATTTATAAGGATTCCCTTATAGGTCAGTCAATTTATGATTTTAGGTCGCAAAAAATAGCTCGGCTCTGTTTTTTTGGGATACTGGTAGGGTAGATACCAGAAGTGTACCACCAATTTTGCAACTTCGAAAACCTATCCTAACCCCGTGACCCTCAAAAAACCTAAAAAATTTCGAAGGTTTTTCATATTTTGGTTTGTGATTTCCAAAAGTCGTCTGCTTGATTCTCAAAGCTAATAAAACCTTCTTTAATTTGAGTCCAGCTTTGTAGGTGCAAAGGATCTCAAAATACTCGTACAGCACTTTAAACATTGTTTTTTTTTTTTGAAAAAAGTTCGAAATGCTGTATCTTGGGATCCTTTGTACCTACAAGGCTGGCGTTGCACTCAAACTAAAGAAAATTTTGTTAGCTTTAAAAGTGCAGTGGACGACTTTCTTGTGCCTTACAGGCCTTCTACATCTGCAACTTCGTTGCCAACCTAGGTTGCAGGTACCTAATTACACACTTGCAACATTCCGGCAACCACGCCATTCACGTTCTTGCAACCTGGTACTGCAACCGGCACCATGCCTACAAATCACTTATTTTCCGTTTTTTTTTGCGTGTTACCAACTTAGGTTGGCAACCAAGTTGCAGGTAGCAGGTGTATAAGGGCTGTAAACCACTTGGGGAAAATAGAGAATCGACTGCACTTACGTCCCATAACGTATACGGTTTCTCGCAATGCCTCCTAATTTGACCACAGTTTTTCAGTCGACTTCTATGCATTCAGAGAACTAGCGTGAAATTTTGTCGGCCTGTTTGCATCGACCAGTAATTTAGGTACGCTCTCCAAGTACTGCTCCCTTTCAACAGCTTTGGTTTTCACAATTTGGTTTGCAAAATTTTGGACAAGAACTTGACTGTGGAATGCTCTTGATACCGCCATCTGCGGCAACGATATTGTCTAAATAGATGAATTAATATTTATGGGGGAGTTAAATTCTCTTTCAGACTAAAGGTACGTTGTCCTCGACGCGGCCGCACGACAGCGACTCATTCCATATGAAAACTCGTTTTTAAAATGAGAGAGAAACGAGTTTTATGGAATGAGCGAGTCGCTGTCGTGCGGCCGCGTCGAGGACAACGTACGTAGGCTGGACTCAAATTTAGCACTTTGGTCTTGTTTAATTTTTTCTTTAAGTCGACTGCATTTGATTTCTTCTCGAGATCCAGAGCTATAACGATCAGATCGATGATTTTGTGCGAGAGTACTTAATTGTCAAAACATCATCATGCAAGCTATACGGCGTCCCGGCAACTTAAGTCGAATGAGCAAAAAACTACCATCAGAATGGAATCCTGCCCAACTTCGGTTTAAACTTTACTGTGGGATTCCGTTCTGGGGATGGTTAGCTAGGACTCCCGATGTTATTGTAGAAGTGTAGAGGAGCAGCTGAGTTGAGCAGCTAAAGAGGGCTCTCAGTGGAATAACTGAGCGCTTGGGCTCCTATTTGGAAAAGGAAAAACAGCTTAAGAGCTCCATTGGGCTCCTATTTTAAGGAAGTGGAAAAGCATGTACCCCTAAATGTCTCCAGCCGACTGTCGGATAATGTTTTTTTCTATGGATGCTGTGGATGTGAGATAAGGGGCTTCTCGGTATGTTTCAGCAGGAGATGCGATCCTGTAGAACCAAGAAAAGCCAGATTTCAAAACGGACATTGATGTCGCAAGTGGAATATGCTGCCCAAAAGCCAAAAATAGCACTGAATATAAACGAGTTACGTTTTAAAAACCAGAAACGGAGGCCAGTTGAATGTAATCAGAATAACCAGTAAAAGTCTAAACACTTTCAGGGGCAATTTTTCTTTAAATGGTCTTGAAAATCATTCTCGACTGTCCTTTCCTAAAATTAAAAAAAAAAAAACAATCATGAATGGGTACTCGTTTAACATCTTGAGTGAGTTCATAGTTCGTCACAAGGGGCGTGAGTTCGAAAAACAAATTAACTGAATTCGTTCACGGTGAGTCTCGAACCCGTGTGCAAAGAAGGTGCGGCCACTAACCATTACACCAGCTAAAATACTCTAAATTTTGCCTATCAATATTTTCGCGACCAACGATTTCAAATCCTAAGAAAATCTTGATATTGAAAAATTTCGGGCTTGCCCCCCCCTGACCGAAATCCTGGCTACGCCCATGTCGCCACAAAATATATAATTTTCGCTTGTTGTGTTGTGTCGGGTGGATTGTAAGACTGTCAGATGTCAGTTTAAGTTGTACGATAAATTGTATAGTAAATGTGCTGTACGGGCGTCAGATGGATTATGTGCATTCGATTTGACTGTATATGGTGAGCTTAAGTGACAGTTGTCAATTAATTGACGAGTTTGAAGAACATACATAGGTACATATAAATTGTATTCCGGGAAGCTCGGGCGAAATGCACAAATTAAAATTTCATGAAATTACAGACAAAAGCACAGGCTTAACCACACTAAGGAAGATTAACGAAATCATTAACGATAACAACGCGGAGCATTCGGAAATAACCGACCAATAATAATTTAAATTTGCTCCAATTACATCAGTGAATGTAGAAAGATAATTTTCGGTAAATAAATATATTTTAAACGGCAGAAAACACAGTTTTACTGAGGAAAATTTTTAAAAATACTTCATTGCAATTCAAAAATGGAATAGTAATGAAATCATTTAAAATATATTTATGTACCGAAAACGATCTGAATTTTTGAAAAAGATTTTGGTTGGATTTATTATATTGCTAAAGTTTATGTATTCGTTATTATTCTGAAATGTGTTTTATGTTGAATCTGAATTGAACTGAATTTAGTATTAAAACATAGCACTTCTGTTTTATTATACTTAAAACAATATCTCTGTTTGAATCGAATTGCGATAAAAATTTGTCTAGTATACTGATGGTAGAAGGTTTAATTACGTATTTCAATATTTTTCTGCTACATATATACGATATTTTTCGTTTTATCACTGCATATTTCATTGCATATTTTGTGATTTTTTATTGCATATTATATGGCATATTTCGACCTTTTTTACTGCATAGAAATCCGGGCCTTAGTGATGTCTATGAATACGAAACTTCCTTAAGGGCCACTTAGAGAAATTCCTTATTCCTTAAGGAATTTCTTATTACTTAAGTGGGGACTATGCATTCCGCCCTAGATTTTGATAGCACAAAACTTTATTTTTTACTAATTTCAATGAATTAATCAGTAGGGGACAAAGGCCTTCTCTTATTGTCTTCCTCGATGTAACTGTAGAGGGCTATGTCATATCATTTTCGGTACGACAATTAGTATTAGCAACTTTAGCGTCTCAGCTTACTTCACGTAATATGGCGACGGAAAACCTATAGAATCAAAAAATGAAGCTGCTTTTCGACGCATCCCCATGATAGCCTTCCTCCGCGGTTAATCTTATCAAACTCATTCTTATAAAATATAAAGTCAAGAAACCTGAAACAAAGCCTCGGATTGGACGGACGAAAACGATCCCGCAAACGAACAACCAACTACTCTTTTGGATCCTGGAATGTACGCTGCCTGATTAAGCCAGGTGTCCTTAGGACTTTCCTGGATCAAGCGAAAAAATACAAACTGAGCATGTTGCAATCCAAGAAACAAAAAGGCTCAATAGCGAGATTACCGACAGTAATTGCGAGTTGGAGTGGTGAAGAATAGGGTATAACAGAGAGTTTGGAGTAGCCTTTATAGTAATAATCAGTTCAAGGGGCACGTCATCGGATTCGCATATGTGCGGGATCCGCGTTTAGTCCCGTTTCGGTAATCTCCGGCTTATTCATGTGCATTCCTTTACCGAAGCGAAAGAATAATCAGTTAAGGATGAGTTCTACAAAACACTTTAGTTGCATCTCTACATGTATAGTAAAAAGGCTAATCAAAGACCAGGAACAGCTTAAGTCATCTAGGCACTGGGGCAATCTACCCGGTCTCAGGTAATCCAAACTGTTCTTAGCAGGATACTCCCATAAAAGAGCGGCTGAGCTACTTCAGCTAACCAGAAATAAGGTAAGTAGCATAAGTGGGATTCTTACATGCCGCTCCTGCCTGAGATCACATCTGCGCACAATGAGGCTCGTACATGACGTGAGCTGTCGATTCTGTGAAGAAGATGACGAGACATCAACCCACATCCTGTGCGAGTGTGGTGCTCTGGCCCAACGCCGCTGGATACAATTTGGAGTGACCTATCCAGACACGACGTCAATCAGCAAACTCAGCTCATTTCTTAGCACGATCAACCTCGATCGTCAGGCATAGTCCTGCCCACATATGACCAGGGCGATAGTACAATAGGCCCACCTGCGTCAGTGCTACGAAACCCTTTCGGGTTCGCCCCCCCCACAATGTAATCTAATCTAACCAAAGATTAGCTAATAAGAACATTAGACATGCATACAAGCTAAAAAATGCTATTAAGAGTGGATATCAAGCCAATACAAGTCTCTGTAAGTACAAGGATGGTAACATTACCAGCGGCATTGACATTATTAATAAGCGATGGAAATTGCATTTTGAGTGGCTTCTTAAACTCTCCCACACAAGAGCTGAGTAGTTGACTTAGCCAGACCCTACCGTTTGACCCCCAACATAAGAGGACATCTTGCCATTCAATAACTTCCACCTACTAAACACCCAGGCACTGACGAAATCCCAGTGGAACTACTGTAGCACGGTGGAACGAGCACAATCACAAGATTACTACTTGAAATATGGAGCGACGAAGTAACGCCGAAAGATTGGCGCAGAAGCGTCATCGTCCAGTCCAAAAGGATAATAAGCTGAAGTGTGTATTACAGGGGCATCTAATTAGTTTGAAGGAGTGTATCGATAGCATTGTAGGACATAATGCAGGAATTTGGTGTACCAGCGAGGCTAGTGAGGCTGGAGCATATGAAGATGACTTTTGCCGTCTGACCTGTGTTAGAGGACAGAATAGACTCACTGGCCTATTTTAAAGTCGCACTGGGCTGAAGCAGAGCGATGCACTGGCATATCGACGCTCTTCAACCTTGCTCTGAAGTACGTAATTCGAGCCTGGAAAATGGACAGAAGTGAAACGCTACTTTGTCGATATCATCAAAATCATGTGTCGAAAAATAACTATGCAGCAAACCTTCTGCATAATCTTATAATATAAAGTTACTTCTATGATATAGAATATCACACTAGTAGCGTAGCATATTCCAGTACTATTTATTCTTTTGGAACAGATTTGTCCACGGAATAAAAACATAACTCTAGTTACATATTGGAATTCGCAGAAAGTGAATTTTGACTAATAACATATCTCCACATATGTGTACTCAGTTTGAGAATTTATAATCTGAATAACAGCACAAGTTTAGTTATGTATGCACGAGGTACGTAGATCAAAATGGAAAAAGGACACTATTAAAATTGTACCAAGTGATAAACTATTATACATTTTGGAAAAATAGCATAAGTCAATTGTGAAGTACCTTTTTTTATTTGGGAATAAAAGCATACCTCAATTATGTTGTTAATCCTCTACTTGTAAAACAGTGTTCATTCGTCGAAATACGAAAAGGAATAACGACATAATGGGGAATTTTGCTGTTATACCTTTTGTAATTCTGATCGTGGCGAGATATGCTGTTAGGTTTTTTATTAATAACTTTGGAACCTGTTATCCGATTTGCACGAAAAAAAAAATACAAAATAAAACAAAAAATGCTTAACAAGATGGCATATGTAACTCAATTTTGACATAAGTCGAGTTATGCTGTTTTGACTTTTGACCACAGAATTGTAAGCGTGATGAAAGCCGTAAAGTTGCACACTTTTGCCACAGATATTCATTTCATTCCCGATTCTGGCGAATCGCCTCGTCTTCCGCTAGATGCCAAATCTTACGAATTCTTACTTTATACTAGTACCTGAATTGATTGTTTCCCTAGAATACCTTTCTTCTACGAAAAAAACTGGGTAACTATTTTATAGTCTAAGAAAATTGGGGCATCGAACGGCAAAAATCCTGCATCGGAAATTTTTTTTGATTATGGTTGATTAAATGATGGCATAAAAAGTTCCAACCGCTTGGGGGTCCGCAACCTTTAAAAAAGGGGTGAAGGTATTGCGCCCGATTATGTAATTTCTCCTTTTCTATGAAAATTTCCACTTGTTTTACTCTTCACATTGCGTAATAACCTTGTTTTGACTTTTAGGCTCACCAAATCGTTCAATAGTGTGTTTTTAGTAAAATAAGCTCACATTTTTCAAGCGGTCGAGTTGTTGGAGGTTTTCCAAATGTTGAAGCGATTGAAAGCAGAATATTCTCAGATAATTGAAAATGTAAAGGATATAAACTTTGTGGGCCAGTATTTGTTTCTAAATTTTCGTAGAACTGTTTCAAAAAGGCAATGCAACAGTAAATAAGAGTCTAAAATATACAGAAACTTAGTTCCATCCTTTTTTCTGTACTTAATCTGTCAGATGCATTGCCCGATCGTGTTAGGATTAGTATTGCGCCCGCCGGAAGGTTAAAAGCTCCATAACTTTTGAAAGAATGCTAGTTCAGGCGTAAAATGTTGAATAAGTATTCGCAATAAGTTCATGATCATTTTAAGGTAAACATTAAGTCGCTCCGGTCAAGGACCCCCATTATTCCCCCATTTAAATTTGTCAAAAGGGCATGTCCATAACCCCCCCCCCCCAAATTGGGGCAGATTGCTAAATTTTGGTTTGTTGTGATTGGAGGTCATAGTCACCCCACCTGCCAAAAATTAGCTCATTCGGATAAAAACTAAGGGTATCTTCCATACAAAGTGACCCATCAGGAGTTTGTTCTACGTACTACTCATTTTATAAACTGTAGAAGAAAGTTGACTTGGGTCACTTTGTATGGGAGGTACCCTTAATTTTTATCCGAATGAGCTGATTTTTGGTGGTTGGGGTGATTATGACCTCCAATCGTAACAAACCAAAATTTAGCACTCTGCTCCAATGGGGGGGGGGGTATGTTCATGCCCTTTTGACCAATTTAAATGGGTCTGTGGAGGGTATTGCGGACCCCCAATCGGTTGGGTTTAATGTCATAATCTGGGGACCATCCCAGTGGCAAATTTGGTTGGATACAGGAAAAGGTGTCGGGTTGGATTGTTATTTTAACAATAATTTAACTTGGTGCAATCAATTACACGTGCGTATATGAACTTGCATATTACACGTATTGTAATATTGTTTATTGGTGCAATCATTAATCACTGCGCGGATCACTTTTCCTATGAATTCTGAGATTGCTCCGCTTGTTTTTTTTTTTCAAAACAAGTGATTGACTTAAAGCTGCATAAAAATACTAAACTTTTAGTCTGTCTCCGCTTTATCGCGTCCATTGTTGTCCCAGTTGTATATGAACTTAATATACATATGTAATATAAACACTGAAAATCAGTGTAAGACTGAAAATTACAAAAGTATACAGATCATTATCACGGGCAAGGCGCCCCTGCTCAAAATTTTGCCCCGGGCGCCAAATTCACTTCGCCCGTCTCAGTACACGCCACTTCTTTCTTCCACACAGAACAATTTCGTTTAGCGGACCACCTGTTGGGAACCGCTGTTAGATGAAAATTTCCATTTTTCATACAAATTAAAACTTTTGAACGTTTTTTATCCAAACTATGAAAATACAGATTCACCATTCCGGCATATTGGCGTCGATGTATAAATTCGAACCCCACAATATTGACATCCTGAACGAAAACATCGAAACTTCGTCGATAAGTAAACCACGTTTTGGCGTGACATGGTTTAAACTCATAAATAAATTCATTGTATATTAAACTGAACACGAATCCTTGTAACAGTCACACACCAACCGCGCACGTATTCCCGAACAAGTATTCGGATCAAATCCAAATCACTTAACACCAAATCCATTTTACAGCCTGATCGTTAACCAGCAGCCAAACCATAAGATCGGCCCGTATCGATGAAGCGTGAAAATAGAACATGATTCCAGAAGTTCTATATAAACGAACAAGATCAATTTTCAATTTCAGTAGCCACACACAGCTCGAAGTCGGAAATGAAATCGTGGCTTAACGATTCCTTTATAGATTTTTCTATACAAATAGTGAGCGTTTTGCTGTATCCTCTTATCTTGCCCAAGATATAAGCACCTTTCTGATAATCGCTTGCTTATTGCTTTCATTTTTTTTAGCTTACCTTGAAAGTTTTTCAGTTTACTATACAAGAACTTCGCACAAACGCTTGGTTGCTGGTTCTATGCTCGCCTTCTCATTCAGAAGCGCATCATGATCGCGATCAAGGAATTCGATCGTATTGCACTTTATAGATATTCCCCTCGTGCAGAAGATATTTTTGTGCGAAGTAGTTACAATTTTCTTACTGAATTTAGTAAACCACGATCGCGATCGTGTGTAAATTCGAACATATCGTGTTAATCCATAAAAGATGTTTACTGCAAACGCGAAACTGCAGAATATGTTTGTATGCCAGAGCATCAGTCGACAGTCAGCAGCAGCAGCTCCTGAGGGACATAGGAAACTACCGTACGCGAACGAGTTGAGTTCTAGATATAACCCAGGAGCTCCAGATATGTACAAGACGATATTCGATTCCTTTAAAAATCGAAAACATTTAACGCTCTACGACTAGAGGAATATCGACCACAAAGCCAACATGCTCTCGAATTACTCTACAGTTTTAAACAACCTCGATTTCGATCGTTTCTGAATAGATATAACCGTGATCGCTACTAAAATCCCTTTTTTTAAACATTGTAACATGAAAATCGTTGTTTGTCTCCGAAGGCATCGTCTCCCTCCGCTTGGTCGCCAAGGACCATCTAGGGTTGGACTTGTGGACAGTAGTATACGAGTAATGTAACGTGACAATTTATCGCACTGGTGTTAAGAAACCATAATAAATGATAATAAAAATTGGTAACGATCGGAGTGAGAATCGAATGTCAACAACAGAAAGAGAATTTTACAAAACGACATCGCAAGTATCTAAAAAGTTCAATTCCATCTAGCAAAGGACTGTGCTAATATATTATAGGGCCACTGAAGATCTTTTGCCCCGTTGACCGTTCCTATACACACTAACCACAAAAAAAGGTCTTTACACATTTGTCCTCGCTGCATGTAACAAGATCGCTTTTAAGATCGTGAAATATTGATAAGATTGAACATTTATGGTCTTCGTTGTTAGCGACGTTTTTCAACTTAGTGTCCAGCCAGACCCGAGGCAAAATGATCACAAAAAGTCCCAAACTGTTCTTTTTTCGTGTACCACTCCAGATTAACCTTGCTTTCAGCTGATTCTGATTTCGCGCGACCGCGTGGAGAGCGAATCCTCTGTGTCCAGGCTACTAAAAGAAGAAGTTCATAATTTTTTGTCCAACGCGATCGAGATTAAAAACAGATCGTGCATTTGTTGTACTGGGGCTCACCTCACCATATTATACCAGTCGACAGATTTGTTCAATTTGACAGTGGTTATTCATAAAAATGTGCTAAATATATTTAACCCTTCTGTCGGCACCTACTACAGTATGCATATTCTATACCCAATAGGTCTGGCTGGACCTCCTGAGAAAAAAATTTTTATTTTTTAGAAAAAGTAACATTTTTATCGGTAAAATCATTCTACCCATTCTTTACTGCAATTTTTCAACAATACTAGCATCAAAATAATTTTTGTAGATATACTGGAAACGTTTTTAAGTAGATATATTTTGAGGTGGTATTAGTATAAACGTGTTTCTCCCTTATTTTCTTCTTTTATTGCTTCACTATTTGCATTGCGTTTATCTAGTAGATAGTTCGATCGAATTTTCTAATTCCAATATCTTTGGGGAAATATTTAGCACTTTGTTGGGAGACTTTACCTCGATATTATTCTGCAGATTTAGGGAAATAGGTGGGAAGAAATAGGGAAATTTCAAGGCAAAAATCATTTAATTCTAAATTTTTTTATCAAATCTATTTAGAAAGACGTTTGCAAGTCACTCATACTTAGTCCTTACTATTAGAAAGGAAATAAAACTGGTTTGAATTTCTTAGGATCAAATCTCAGTTGATTAGGTGGTGTTATAAAATGTGACGAAATTAGGCATACCTATTTCCGAACTTCACGGCTTTTTATAGAAAAATCTCAGAAATGTTTATCTTTTGTAGTTCAAATTGAGTTTAAATGACATTATTACATCATAAATAACTGAATTTAATATTTGCACTTCTTACTTCACGAGAAATTTAGGAAAAATAACTATAGGTCTGGCCAGACCTATTGGGTATCAAAAAGCACTATAAATTGAAAATCATCAAAAACATACTCAAAATTTCAACCGATTTTTTCAAATTTTTGCAAAATGCTTCTAAACATATTATTCTAAGATATCATGAAATATGAAGTCGCTGCGATTGCATCTTCTATGCTTTTTACACCAAAATATAGTGCCAAAGGTCTGGCCAGACCTTCGTGCCGACAGAAGGGTTAAGGGATGTGTGTGAGAAGTGTCGGTCGAGATAAGAGTTTATGTTATTTGCACTAAGGTTATGCGATGGTATGCGAGATCGTATGGCTGCAAGAGGAATAATATGTTGGACACAATGCTATGGGTAAATGTTTTATTGAGAATTCGTTCAAGATCAATTCTGACTAATCTGTGAACTTGTAATTTTTGGTCGGTTTTTGAGTTACGATCTGGTCTGGATGGAGGCACAAACACATTCTTGTGGGAATAAATTTATAATAAATTCTAAATAAATGAAAAAAGAAATAACTTACCGGGCACTATACGCATAACGACAATCATAACGAATGAAATTAATAGACGAGATGTTTCGATGATTCCGTGGGGAATAACGTATATATTTGTAATGATAACATCTATAATAGCAGAATTTTCCTTTTCCTTTAAATATTTGTTACAGCTAAACAAGAAAGGACGATCGAAATTAATCTTGGACTCCATCGGAAAATTAATGGCTGTTGGACGTCTTTACAGTTTTGCTGCAATGCACATCCTTCTAAAAAGTATGAAAAACTCTAATGAACACAGCTTTTTTAATCGTTTTTTTAGATGTGCCAGTATTAACGAAAAAAATTTTGATTTTCTCTCTTTTCATTACATGACCATTTTCTTTGTTTCATTTTAGTTGGATATCGACAGATATTTGTATGCCGATATTCATACTAAATTGAGAACAGCGGTGTACACCCTTCCTTAACATCTAAATTCCGCAACTGTCCTGAGTGTTGAAAAAATGGTTGACGCATGCTTATTTATCACGCAACGTTTTGAAAATCGTCAGTTTAAAGTCTTGAAAACAGAATGGAATACTTACACAAAAGAATAATTATTACTATAATTATGAATGTTGACGAAATAAAAATAAAATAAATAACAGGCGCGACAATCCAGCATTGGACTAAGGCCGCAGGATGTGTTAGTGACATCCTATTTCCAAGATCTTATCTGCTTTTGTTGAGGTAATGAGATCAGCATCACGCTCAGCAGTGTTATTTATCCCCATAAATGGGTACTCGTTTAACATCTGAGTGAGATCATAGTCCGTCACAAGCTCGTGAGTTCGAAAAACACCATGATCCACGGTGAGATTCGAACTCATGACCCTGTGCACCGAAGGTGCGCGCACTAACCGCTAGACCAGCCAGACTACTACTAAAAATTAGTTTCCGACTTCCGATTCTATATACAATTAAGTCTATTCGTACATTTTGAACTAGTATAATTATTAACCGTAGCAAATCACCATAATCATTACAGTAGAACATCGATTATCCGAACCCTCTATTATTCTAACTCCCAGAGTTAGTATGTAACCAATCAATTTTCAACCCTCCAAATCTCAACGCTCGTTCGCCTCATAGGCTCGCGCAATACATCCATACATTAGTCTAAGAAAAATGGCATATTTGGTCGGCAAAAATCCTACATCGGAATTTTTTTGGATTATGGTTTAGAATGGTCCCCAGATTATGGCATTAAAATTCCCAAACGGGTCGGTCGGTCGGTGGTCCGCAACCTTAAAAAAAGGGATTTTTTCGGTTTTTTGCAATTATTTCAGAAATGTTAAGAGATATAGAAAAATGATTTTAGGACGAAAAAAACTACATAAACTTATCTTTGCAATGATATATAACACATTAGAGTTTAATTGAATATTTCGGCGTTAGACTAGAACATATTGGAATATTTTCATTTTAGACCTTTTTTAAAAGCTCCATAACTTTTGAAAAAATGTTAGTTCAGCCGTAAAATTTTGTATAAGTATACCCAATAAGCTCAAGATCATTTTAAGCTAAAGACCCCCCAAGGACCCCCATTATCCCCCCATTTAAATTTTTCAAAACGGCACATTCATAACTCCCCCAAAATTGGAGCAGAGTGCTAAATTTTGCTTTGTTGGGATTGGAGGTCATAGTGACCCCACCCACTTTGAATGGGAGATACCCTTAGTTTTAATCCGAATGAGCTGATTTTTGACTATGACCTCCTATCGCAACAAACCAAAAGTTAGCACTCTGCTCCAATTTCGGGGGGAGTTATGGACATGCCGTTTTGACAAATTTAAATGGGAGGATAATGGGGTTCCTTGACCGGAGCGACTCAATGTTTACCTTAAAATGATCTTGAACTTATTGCGAATTCTTAAATATGCATTACGGCTAAGCTAGCATTCTTTCAAAAATTATGGAGCTTTTAACAAAAAAATATTCTAATAAAATTAAAATATTCTAATTTATTTTGTTTGGCTAGTACTCCAATCAACGGGGAGATTTTACCTTGCAAAAATTGGGGACTTCCCAAATTTTTGATATGTTATAAAGACAGGTGGGGTAAGTTAAAATCCAAGTTTGCGTCACTTTCCCCCCTGTGCTCCAAACCTCTTATCCGATTTTAGCGTCGTTTGTTTTATTTTTTTCATTCTGCTATTCTAGCTAATCTAGCTTCTGAGAAATTGATATTTTAGTCGTGCAACAAAATGATTCTTTTCGAAAATCTTCGAATGCCTGTAGCAGATAAAGGGTTAAGAATTGGGGGTATGTTCATACAACTTTTTTTGATGGAAATCACAATGCAGTGCGTTTATGCGGCAGTTTTCGGACAACCTGTATACACAATATGTCCTATCAAAGTAATACATATACATATACATAATGGATGATTATTATTATTATACCCTTCGCTCTCAGAGTGAAAGGGTATACTAACTTTGTCATGAACTTTGTAGTGCATTGAAAAGAAGCATCTCCGACCATATAAAAAGTATACATATACAGTGGTGGAAATTGGAATAGGTTCACCTTGAAGGGCTCCCAATAAACGCATTTATTCCGGTTACTTAGCAAACAAACACAAGTCAAACCACCTTAAAATAAACATTCCACAACGCTGCTATAACGGTATTTGCCATATGCTAGTTCTAGAGAATTTACTCGTCAGTTCGATCAATTCGTGTGAACTATGGCGTTTGAAGCCAACCAATAGCCGGAAATTAGAATAGGTTCATGTAAAATGTTGTAGTTTTTGAATCTAATAAAAATAGAAGTTTTGATAAATTTGGGACAAAAACGAAAGAAGGTTATGTTAGGATTCTAATTGGAAGAATTGAGCGGCGCTTGCATTACAATTAATGACTTTTTAGGAGATGGGAAGAAGAAAGCGTTTTTCTGCAGAAGAAATTGCGAAAATTAACGCATTCAAAGAAATGCGACTGAGTAACCGGGAAATTGCGAGGAGAATCCGTCGTTCCGCAAATGTTATTAATAATTTTGTCAATTTAGGAAATAGAGGTAAATATGGGATGAATCGTAAAGTGAATGATCGGACTGCTTGACCAATTTTACGAAAAGCGAGCTGTAATGGTATGAATTCAATCCAGATAAAGGCTAATCTAAATGTCCCATTGACAACTCGACAAATATTCGACAAATTTTGAGCATCTCGAAACACTTGCGATACTCTGAACGGTTATGTAAACTTCTACTAATGGCGCACCATACAGCTGAACGAATGGAATTTGCCAGAGATCACATGCATTGGGCAACAGAGGGTAATAAAATTTTGTTCGCTGATGAAAAAAGTTTAATTTGGATGGTCCTGATGGATGTCAGTATTATTGGCGCGATTTACGCACGGAGAAGCAAGTTGCAATGAGCGAGCCGTCATTCCGGTGGCGGTAGTGAGATGGTTTGGGCTGGCTTCTCCGGGACAGGTAGGACCCCGATCGCGTTTTTAAATGGTCGAATAAGTTCTGAACGATACATCGATCTGCTGGAAAATGTGATGGTTGATGCCGCAGAAAATATTATTGGCCCAAATAACATTTTCCAGCAAAACAACGCGGCCATTCACACTGCCAGGGTGGTTAAGGAATGGTTTCAAAGAAAGGAAGTACCTATTTTTGATTTATTTTTTGAAGCCCTAACCTCAACCCAATTGAGAATCTATGGAGGATACTAGTCAAAAAGGTTTATGGAAATGGGTGTCAGTTTTCTGATGTTTTAGAATTGCAAAAGGCGAACTCATCCGAATGGCTAAAAATTGCTCCAGATATCCTGCGAAATCTAGTTCACTCGATGCCTAATCGAATTCACGAATTGATTCAGAAACAGATTGATTCAATCAGTTACTAAAAGGAAGAATTCATCTTAATAGGATTTTGAAATGAAATAAAACACAAAAACATAAGTGAAAATTGTGCAGATTGTTTTTATTAGGTAGAATATTATATGCCATTTATGACTTAAACAATATATCGGATAAATGAGCGCCACGGCTCTTCATGCAGACCTTAATTCGTTCAAGCCAATTTTCGATGACTCTGTGAATCATTTAGGGTGGAATGGCAGCAATAGTGTCTCGAATATTGACTTCGAGTGCATCAATTGTCGCAGGCTGATTAGCATAAACCTTGGATTTAACATACCCCCAGAGAAAATAATCCAGGGGCGTTAAATCACAAGATCTTGACGGCCAATTGAAAGGGCCATTTCGAGAAATAATCGAATCCCCGAACTTTCCGCGCAATAAATCCATCGTAACGGCTGCTGTGTGACAAGTTGCGCCGTCTTGTTGAAAGTAAAGGTCCTCTCCTTCAATTTCATCATATTCCGGAAAGAAATAATCGGATAACATCGCCCGATATCGCTCACCATTCACAGTTACGGTACGGCCTTCGGCGTTCCTAAAGATGAATGGCCCGATGATTCCACCATACCATAATCCGCACCATACCGTGATCTTTTCGGGATGTAATGGTGAAGAATTAATCACGTGGGGATTGGACGAGCACCAAAAGCGACAATTCTGCTTGTTAACGAAGCCGTTGAGCCAAAAGTGCGCCTCATCAGAAAAAATGATTTTCCGATGAATATCCGGATCACTTTCAACCGCTTCAAGAGCACGATCAGCAAATTCCCGGCGCAAACGATGGTCATTTGGCTTTAGCTCTTGTGCCAATACCATCTTATACGGATGCAGGCCAAGATCCAATCGTAAAATACGCCAAGAGGTCATTCTGGAGAGACCGAGTGCCTGAGAACGGCGTGGAACGGACTAATTTTCATTTTCAGCAACGTTGGCTTGAACGGCGGCTATAGCGGCTTCAGTTCGTGCACTACGACGTCGTTTCGAAGGCTTCTTATCCAGTAGAGTAAATTCACTTTCCAATTTTGTCACTATTCGACGAATTGCTTGCTCAGTTGGAGCAGAATGATGGCCATGTTTTGCACGATAACACCTTTGAGTAGCCACAAAACTTCTCGAATTTTGATAAAATAATTGGATAATTTCCAACCGTTGGGGTAACGTGAAACGACCCATGGTGAAATGGCAAAACTTACTGATCACAGCTAACAGCAGCTGTCAAACGTCGTAGTTCAAATGTGTCCGCTAGAGGCGTTCAAAATCCTATCATTCCAATTGGGAAACCCTCTATTTTATTTAGTGAACCGATTCTAGTTTTCACCCTAAAATTTGCTTTTTTGTGAATAAGTTAATAATTAAACTATTAACTGTAAGTTTAATAACGAATAACAATAAACTTACTTAATACTTGTGTTTCACAACAAATCACTTTTTTATTCATGGTTTCAATTTCCGTAGAACAAACCTTTTTTGGGTGAACCTATTCCAATTTCCACCACTGTATGATCAGTATCCCTTGGGGAGTCGATTGGGCGATATGCGTCTGTCTATCTATCCATCTGTTGCGACGCGTTTTACTCGGCCAATTTAAAAGCTATGAAGCTGAAATTTTGCAGATATGCTTCTTTTTGCTGCAGCCAGTTTGCATCTTTGAATCGGTACGTTAAGAAAATGGGGTCATGGGGCTGCCATACAAACCCTACTCCCCAAATTAGGTTCTTCGGAGAAAAACTTTTTTATTTGTGCACGAAATTCAACCAAATTTCACACAAATGATGATACAAAACATATGTAAGAATGGATCAAATCGGATAATGGGGTCATGGGGCTGCCATACAAACCTAAACCCCCAAATTAGGTTCTTCTAAGAAAAACTTTTTTATTTATGCATTAATTTCAACGAAATTTCACACAAGTGTATTTCTATTGATGACACAAAACATATGTAATAATGGATCGAATCGGACCATGGGCTCATGGGGCTGCCATACAAACCCAACTTCCCATTTTGGTTCTTCTAAGAAACATTTGTTTACACCAATTTCACAAAACCTTGAATTAATGTGTCTTAATCAACGCAACAAAAATGGTCAAAAGAAATGGGATTGTAGTATGGGGCCATGCTCCCGCATCCCCCAACAAAATTTGCATAGCAGATATTTTTAGTTGCCCACTTATTCCAACCAAACCCCACACAAATATTGTTTTGTCGACGCCACGGAACTTTTGTGAACACGGAAGGAAAATAGTGGGAGGGGGGGTTAAATACAAGTCTTCGGTACGCCCGAAAATACTTTTAGGCCGGAGGAGAGCGAAAGGTATCCAAATTACGGCCGCTCCCGAAATTTGCCTTGTTTTTTTTTAATTTTCCGAGGTTTTTGCACATATGTATTGAACAACCTCGATTTACCGAACTTTTCGATTATCCGAGCCACCCCTGTGACTAATTAGTTCGGATAGTCGAGGTTCTGCTATATTTAAACTGCTCCGAATATGTAAAAAAAAGCCTTCACTACACAAATTCTTAAAATTCCTTTGCAACAATGCAAATCTCCTAACAAAATCCGCCAATTCTCCTTATAAATAAAATATCCATATATTCTATATCTATCACCTTACAAATAAAAGAAGTAAAAAAAACTCCCATAAAACTTACACTATCTTAAATTTCGACACATTCAGTTCATGCCCTAATATTTGTTGGATTTTCGATATTTTTAGTACAAAGAGAAAAAACAAGATCCGATTATATCTTATTTCAATTTGAATAAATCCAACATAAAATCGGATAAATGTAATTTATGAATTTTACCAAGAGTTATACTGAAAAAGATAAATATGATATTTAATCTGTTTTCAATAATTTTATAAAGCGAGCAAGCAGCGTACAAAAACACACGAGAAGACACTCACAAAATCGTATCACATGCCACTGTTGGGACAATAAAAATACAAATTGGAGAATTGAATTTGGCGTCTTTAAAAAGATACGACACGGATGGACTAAGAATTGAGATACGGATCTGTATGGAAATGAAAATAATGTATTGATTTCGAATAAACTTATATTCTGATTGTGGCTGGTGCTTTTTACATAGGTAGGAAGGAACATGTGTTTGTCTGATGTTCAAGTTTTAAATGTATTAAAATGTCGTTTGGATGACGTTCATGTCGCCCTGAAATGGCACTATTATGGGAAAAGCTCGGAAATCTAGACATCGAGCGTGATGATTATCAGAATCTGAATTTTCTCCTATCAAATTACGTTGAAATAATGGAAAATTGTAAGATAAACGATTTGTTTTGCGTGGGTATTCTTATCACTTAATCAAATGTGAGAATTTATGACATGGTTTTGCCAATTATGTAGGCGCTATATCATATTGGGTTGTTATATCGGTACTAAAAATAGGCATAAGCACGACAATTTATTATATGTATAAATAATACAATAAATAAAACTTTTACAATTCGGACATTTTGTCAATGAGTTGTCTTAGATATTTTTGCCCTTAGCGGAGCATCGGTTTGCAAGGTTTATACCACATACATTGCCCTAAATTCTCTGGAACATTGCAAAGCAATCAAACGGAAAATTTTTCCCATCATCATAAATTCATGGTACACACTACATTTAAATGCTTTATAATTGGCATGAACACTCATAAACACGCGTCTAATAATTTCTGTCTGTAAAATGCAATCTGCGTGAAAAGCTATCGTTTTACTGAAACATTTACGCGACCGTGCAATGGAAAAAGATGATTTACACATTGACCGAACTCTATTCGCTAAGGATTTAAGTGTGGATTATGACTCTACGCAACAGTCTATAATATCATTGCTACAAAAGTTGGCAGGAATTGAGGTTCAGTCAGCGTGTTCTGCATATCAGTCAAGCCAAGCGATATCATTTGAAATGAATGGCGAGAGATAGTACAAAACGCTAACGCACTGTAGCCAATGGTTGGTGTAAAGATGGGATTGTGCAATATGTATTCCTGCAAATAAGAAATAATTTTAATTCTTGTGGTAGATGGTCATATTTCTGTTGTCGAATTTCAGATATTCTCTAATAAAGTCTGATGTTTGGTGAATATTGTGTTACAGCTTATAGGGGAGAAGTGAGGCAATATAAAAATGAAATTAAATTTTCATCTTTTTATAAAAGCAAAATTGTTTGTTTTAAGAAAGCGTTTTATTTTTTGAAAACGATAACAATTTGACAAGTTTTTTGGTCATACTCATTTTTAGAAGGTAAACGTGAAATTATTATTATGATTTGCAAAGATTAGGTGGGCCACAACAGTTTAATTGTTACATGTAAGCTCTTCATTATGTTTGATAGACCTAAAAATAAATATGAATTATCTTGCAAGGAACCTCGAAGTATTGTAATTTAATATTTTAAATTCTTTATTGAAGGTGGATTTACTGAGATTTGGTTTCAAAGTCTAACAGGGTGTCCATTTTGCCCAATACGCACTCTTCTTCTTTTTTCGGGACGTTGCTGAGGTTACACGAGCGGATGATTAACAACAGCGGCCGTTTAATTTGAAATATTATTGAAATTTATATTACAGTATGCAATTAAATGCCAGTAAATATTTCTCTATCAAAGTTTCGAAGTTAAGCGATACATGTCACATTTTTTCACCCGGCTCCTCTATATAATCGTCACCTTTGGGCTAGTTAGTCGCTAATAATATGCCTATAATATAATATATTTTACGTTACGCTGAAGATGTTGCAATTTAAATCGCATCGCGCACGCTCAACACGGCACTAACTTCATTAGCGTTAGACTCGTGTGTACACTCTTCACTCTATACGTTACTTTACTATGCACTAAACATCACAACAAGTTTGTTGTTCTTTAACTTTTTGCGCGCGTACTTGCATAATGGCATCATAATTTGAATAAGACTAGAGATCAAGGTGAAATCGGATAATTCTGTGTCTTATACGGACGCATATAGCACTCGCTTTTGTACCAACCATCCAGCCACATGTGATTGTACCTAATTTTTGCCAAGATTGGCTAGATGCAATCATGTTTGTTGTCGACGTCGTCGGTCGTCGTCCTCATCATCAACATCGTCTTCACTCAAGAAACGTATACAGAATTGTGCTAATTGGTTTCAATGATAGGTTGTTAAATAATTAAAATTTCCAAGAGTCAGTCACAAAGATGTAAATGTGGTTTAGATGATTTTTTTTTTTAGGTTTTTACAGATTTTTTGAGATAATTGAGTTGTATGTTGCGCGGCGGAAGGGATATAAATGAGTTTTGTTGGTGGTAAAGTAATGCGTTCACTGTAATTGATCAATTGCGAAGGAGGATTGAATTGTACATGTTTGAAGGTTTATTATGTGAAAGGTTAAGATATGTGGCCTAGCACGCACCAAGAAATCATTTGGAATGGTTTCTTTTGGACTTTGTCCGAAGTCATCAAGGTGTTGTTTTTTTTTTGTTCCATAGAGATGGCGAATCTTCGAAAGATACTGCAAGTTCTGTAGCAACGACAGCTAGCAGCAATTGTGTCGGAATTTTACTAACTAAAGCTAAATACCTTTTCGTTCTTTTTATGTAGCGTTGTCCACTAGCAAGTGATGAGAACATGTTCTTACTTACTATTAGTTTCCAAATTTTTCGGCACTACGACCCCTTCCCTAATTTTTCAAAAACATCAACGAATTTCCTACTCGTGTTACCTTGTCTTTTTTCTTTAAATCTTGCAATCTTACTCTTAAAATTGATATTACCTTTATAAATTTGTTAATAACGGGAAAAATGAGAATCCGAATGTTCAAATACAATTTCCGATTGTCGGAGACAGGGTACATTTTCGAAATATATTTACGTTCGCTTATTCCAGATGTTTTATCGACTAAGATTAACAAGCTCGTTCGAAGACCCGACGTACTCACGCGGCACTCAATCTCGGAATTGGCTTACAGAGGTTAGTCTGTCCATCACTTCCCTGCTGGAACACTAGAATAAATTTTCTCAATTCCTGTGACCTTAGATTCATCCCAGATACACATAAAGGATCTTGAACTTGGACTAAAGCTACGAGGGTTGCCTTTTAGGGGATTAGAGAACAAAAACAAATATTAATCATCGAATTTCGCTTTATTGTTTTTCAAAATATTCCGCATGAAGATCTATACACTTTTGCATGCGTTTGAACCAATTGTAGAAGAACTTTTGCCACTCTGATTGAGGTATCTCCAAAACATGCATTCTGAACGCAGCAATAATACGGGAATAAGAAGAAGTCATTCGGTGCCAAGTCAGGACTATACGGCAGATGACCCATCAAATCGATGTTTTGAGTGATCAAAAAAGCTGATGTGTGAGAGCTCGCATTGTCGTGGTGAAGAGTGATCCCTCTTCGGCGGTTGGTTTTCCTAATTTCTTGGAAGACAACTGGCAAACAAATAGTTGTGTACCACTAAGAATTGACTGATAGATAGATAGATAGATAGGTGTTTATTAATAATTCATAGTGATAACAATACATAATTTTAGATTTAAAACAAATACATATGTGGCTTGGCTTATTGCCGTCTGCCCGATCTGATTGATTATATGCTCGATACATTACATACATTTTTTAAACACAGTTAATTGATTCAATTTCTATTTATCGTTTTTACACTATTTTTTGCTATCAGCGTTAGTTTAATTTTTAGATATTTTATTTATGAAACATTAATTTTAGTGTTAGTTATTATTATATTAATTTATGCATTAAATGATTAACGGGTTCCACTTATATATTGTTGATTAATTATCTTAAATGTTCTGCGTTGTTCTAGTGGTACGGTTGCGACATGTCTAGTTTTTCCGAAAAAAACAGGTGACCATTTGCTTGGAAGTGCTTCGTGCGCGAACAACTTTTGTTGGATTTGGATCATCTTGAAACACCCATACATTCGACTGCTGTTTACTTTCGGGCTCATACGCCTAAATCCACAATTCATCACCTGGCACGATGTCATAGACGTGTTTCCAAGCACCGCGATCGTATTTTTTGAGCATTTCTTCCGACCAATCGACACGAGCCTTTTTTTGAGCGATTGACAAATTGTGTGGGATCCAGGGCGAACAAATTTTTTTGACAGTCAAATGTTCATGCGATATTGAATGTATGCTGGTCCCACTAATACCTAAGGTTATCTCAATCTCACGAGAAGTCACATGACGATCTTGCAATATCAGTTCGCGCACAGCATCAATGGTTTCCGGAACAACAACTGATTTTGGACGACCTTCACGAAACTCGCCTTGGAGTGAACTACGACCTCGATTGAATTCACCATACCATCGATAAACACTGGTCCTTGATGGAGCTTCATCGCCAAAAATTGAATTCAGTTCATCTATGCACTGTTGCTGAGTTAATCCACGTCGAAAGTTGTAAAAAATAATCGCACGAAAATGTTCACGATTTAATTCCATTATTTGGCCGGGTTGAATCTTTTCAGTTACTGCAAAAAACACAAATAGCGTTGGTATGTCAAAACGTTCTGAGTACGTATAACCTCAAAAATGTCAAACTTTACGATAGAGCTGTCAGTTGCCAGATTGCAACACTAGGGTTGTCCAATCCCGAAATATAAAAGGCAACCTCCGTATTAGCCTCAAAAAGGAAGAATTACCAAAATCTTTACGTCTCTTCCCGAATTCACTACTACATGAGTTCCAGAGGAAATAAAACATCAAATAACGGTATGAAAAAATGGTTCTTGTAATGAGCAAAACCAACGCCGTCTAGATATTAAGGCCGCAATGTAGAAAAATCGCCTACTAAATTTGCACTGTTTTGTTGTTCCTTTTAACCTTCCGGCGGGCGCAATACTAATCCTAACACGATCGGGCGCAATGCATCTGACAGATTAAGCGCAGAAAAAGGGATGAAATAAAGTTTCTATACATTTTAGACTCTTATTTATTATCGCATTGTTTTTTTGAAACAGTTCTACGAAATTTTAGAAACAAAAACTGGCTCACAAAGTTTGATACCCTTCACATTTCAATTTTCAAAGAATATTCCGCTTTCAATAGCTTCAATATTTAAAAAACCTCCAGCAACTCGACCGCTCAAAAAATGTGAGCTTATTTTACTAAAAACACACTATTGAACGATTTGGTGAACCTAAAAGGCAACACAATGTTATTACGCAAAGTGAAGAGTATAACATGTGGAAATTTTCATAGAAAAGAGAAAATAACACAATCGGGCGCATTGCATCTGAGAGATTATTTCATCCCCTCCCGCCTCTCAGACATATGGTATAGATAGAAACTGAAAACTGCTTTGGGTAGTTGATCGATAAAGATTAAGCTACTGTGAGCTTTAGATCTCTCCCTTTTCATATCGCTGATTGGTGCAACAAAAACTGGCCACTTAATCTGTCAGATGCATTGCGCCCGCCCGAAGGTTAATTACGTCATATGCTTGTTGTTGTTGTTTCTTCGTATCTTTCCACAATTTAGTATTCAAACGGCACAGCTGAGTTACGGCCTTGATGTATGATGTATCCAGATGGCGTTAGCAGAACTTAAAAAAAAAATAACAGGCGCGACAATCCGGCATTGGACTAAGGCCGCAGGATGTGTTAGTGACATCCTATTTCCAAGATCTTATCTGCTTTTTGTTGAGGTAATGAGATCAGCATCACGCTCAGCAGTGTTATTTATCCCCATAAATGGGTACTCGTTTAACATCTGAGTGAGATCATAGTCCGTCACAAGCTCGTGAGTTCGAAAAACACCATGGATCACGGTGAGATTCGAACTCATGACCCTGTGCACCGAAGGTGCGCGCACTAACCGCGAGACCAGCCAGACTACCAGAACAGAACAGCAGAACTTCCTTCAATGGATTTGAGCTAATTGACCATCTGGGATACAATTCTATAGGTGTTGAAGGTAAATTAAGTTAATCTCGTCCCCAGCTCCCTTATCGCTTTCAGAAGCTCTTCAGTATTGTTAAACATGGAAAATCAAAATGACAGTACGTGCAAATCTCGCTCATTTTATGGAAGACATCAATATCGACTTACTCCTATCGGATAGCTA
Organism: Microchrysa polita; assembly: GCA_949715475.1. Lineage (NCBI taxonomy): Eukaryota > Metazoa > Arthropoda > Insecta > Diptera > Stratiomyidae > Microchrysa > Microchrysa polita. The sequence continues at coordinate 116,534,828 of OX454416.1, read as the reverse complement.
TTTTTTGTAAGCTATTTTTGTATTAACCGAACATTTCACCTTTTTAACCGTTTTGAAAAGGCAGAGCTTAAGTAGAAATTGTAGTAAAATTTAACAGTCTTTATTCCAACTTTGGAGTTCTAGGCTTTATCCTTTTTATCCAGCCATATTGAATAAATTTGGAATCATGGAGCAATCCAGAAATCGCTCGATTGTCAAAATAAGGTAGCTTAACCTTGTAGAGTCGATAGGGCAGCTTAATATAAAAGCCTACTGGCGGTAATTATCTGACGGTTTGCAACTGACCAAAGCGACCGTTTTAGCAGAGTTCCATTTTTTTCAATATTGTAATCGGCAACTTCAGTTTTCAAAATAAGTGTGTCAGAGAACTTCAAATTCTTGCAAGCTATGAACGTTTCATTCCGTTAGCAGACGCTATCAAATCAATGGACGCCGGTAAAACCCCGGGGATTGATGGAACTCCGACTGAATTTTTTAAAGCGGATATTAACGCTAGAGCGGATATTCTTCTTCCCTTAATCCGAGAGTGTTGGGTAACTGAAACTCTTCACAGTGAGTGGAAAAAGGGCCTAATTATTAAAATTCCGAAGAAAGGTGACTTGAAGAATTGTAATAATTGGCATAGGATCTGTCTACTTCCTGCTATTTCCAAGTTGATGGCTAAGATTGTTTTCGGACGAATCAACGAAAAAGTCGATAGCGCATTGAACGATGAACAGGCTGGCTTTCGCGAAGGGTTTTCCTGTAGCGACCACATTAACACCCTCCGTATTATCATCGAGCAATCCGCGGAGTGGAGATCCCCATTATATCTCATGTTCATCGACTTTAAAAAAGCCTTCGATAGTGTTGATCGTCAGTACATCTGGGATGCCTTACGAAGACGAAATATTCCAGATAAGATAATCTCCATCATTAAGGCACCCTACAATGGAGCCCAATGTCCTGCATAAGGGCAAGCTTTCAGATCCTTTTGAGGTGCACAGTGGAGTGAGACAAGGCTGCATTTTGTCACCTATTCTCTTCCTTATTGTCATTAGTGATGTACTCCGCTCCGCACTTCAATTACATCCTAACAAAGGTATCAGATGGAAATTGTTTGATCACCTTCAACATCTTGACTACGCTGACGACATTTGCGGAATTTGTATTTCGGGACAGGCAATGGAAAAGGTTGATGAATTTTGCTACCTCGGGAGCGTAGTTACAGCAGATGGTGGAGCGGATGCTGATGTAAAATCACGGATAAACAAGGCTAGGGCGGCTTTCTTCAATTTGACTCCTTTCTGGCTAAACAACAATATTTCCAGACGCACCAAACTTCGAGTCTTCAATCCAATGTGAAATCCGTGCTGTTATATGGCTGTTCAACCTGAAAGGTGACTAAAGAGATTACTGATTAGTTGCAAACTTTTGTAAATCAGTGTCTACGGAGGAGGAGAGGAGATCCTCGTTCGAAATGATCTCCGACCAACGAATATCTAGGATGCGATATTCGTTGGACGGAGATCATTTCGAACGAGGATCTCCTCATTATAACTGGCCAAGAAAGGATGGGCATTTAGATCAAAAGACTAAAGTGGCAATGGATAGGTCACACCTTCCGAAGTGGGCTCAATAACTTCGCAAAAGAGACCCTGAACTGGAATCCACTGGATTCCGGAGGAAGACGCCGTGTTGGACGGCCAAGGAACACATATAGAAGATCGGTAACGAGCGAGGTGAAAACGCTAAATCTTATATGGTCGCAGCTAGCGCCGTTGGCGCAAAACAGAACGAGGTGGAGAGTAGGCGTAGTTAATGCCCTATGCCCTACAAGGGGTTGACTGGAACTAGAGAGATGAACGTTTCATTATATGCCGCCCTTCAAAATTTGCCGCCCGGGCAGTTGTTCAGATTGCCAATATGGGAAATCTGGTCCTGTGTACAAATGGTCCTGCTTAGCTGCTGCATTAACGTTGTTTTATGATACGAGTATAATCATCATTATGTTGGCTAGTCTCGTACATATGCAAGAAACAAGAGAACCATAGTTTTCATTACATCAACCAGACAACAATAAAAATACGAATGAATATGGCATGGACTTGGGAGCTGAATAGTGGATTAATTTCAAATTTCCAAATTATGGGGATCAGGGAGGGAAAAATATCAATTTCGAAAGATTCGGCGAAGCGCGAAATTGCACTGCCTATCTGATTGTGTTATCAAATAATAGTAATGGGTGGCTGATTCCCCAGGAATTGACATAAAATTGACCCTTTTTCGGCCAAAATTAATTTTTAAATCAAAAAAAGGAAAGAAATATTTTTCGGCGATAGAAAATTGTTAAAAAGTCATAAGTCCAAAGAACCCCCTTTTTAGACTTGTTTGTCGATTTTAAGTTTTTATTTGACACCGTAATGACAACAAGACCACGGGAACGACGAAAGGATTTAGTTTTTCGCAATCATTCCAATAATAGTCCAATAATTGTGCTAGATGAGGAGGATGGATGTTTCAGACAAGGTTTACGATTAGTTATGAGGCGCTATTGATTCAAGGAAAGCAAAATTATAACTGAAGATGCTGTTGTGGTTCAATAGACATGACGATTTTAAACTATACATCTCCACCATTTGTCTGAAACCCTTTTCAAATAAATTTTAGGATGTTCCTTAATGGGGATACAACAAGTAAACTTGCGTTTCAGTACCACATGAAGCATATACAGATAAAAAGACGTCTGTCAACTTAGCACTGCCACCCCAGTAGCGGTGAATTCATTGCCAAATTCAAAAGTGTCTAATTAATTGTTGCAGAAGTGGAAAAGTTATTGTCGCTTGTGAAAAAATGGTGGCGCCTCTCAACCTTTTTTTTCCTGGCTTGTTATCAAATCTTGGTCGCCTTCAGAGCAGTGATTAAATATTTTGTATTGACCTTTTATTATGTTCTCTATTCATTAGCCTAATACGCATTTTTAAAATCGGATCGGGTTTTTTATCACGCGGGCCATCCTCTTTTCTTCGTTTCAGTTGTTAGTTGCTTCACCGTTTCTATTATTCTATACTATATTTCCATGCCTACATTATAGGTTGCAGGACATCTGCCACGTGAAACAGCTTTTTGGACATACAATCGTCGCTCAAAACTCGTAGTTGTAGCAGACGGCATCCTTCTCGCCGATATGAAGGCGGGGCGCGACAAATCTTTTAAAAGTGGAAATGTCTTAACTGGACACATTTAGTATTCGGGCGATTCTTAAACTTCGTGTTTTTTTTAAAGTCGAAATATAATTAAGCCGCAGCGACAATTAATTGGATACATTTGGTCTTAGGGGGAGTCTTCGTTTCGATGCCACTGGGGTGGTAGTGCTATCTTGACTGTCAAGTTTTTCGATGCCTTTCGCTCGTAGAGTGAAAGGGTATTTTAACTTTGCCATGAAGTTTGTAACGCACTGAAGGAAGCATCTCCGACCATATAAAATATATATATATATGATCAGCATGACGAAGAAAATCTATATACACTGCCTGTCATAACAATAGCCGCACCATAAGACGGACTGATCCTTGGAAATTTATAGCGAGCACAGTTATTCCACATACTATAAACAAAAGGGATACTTCAAACACAAATAATTTCACATAAAGTTTCGTTCTATTTCAAACCGTTATTTCTCTATAAAGGAAAATCTAAATTTCCGGTCTGTCATAACTATAGCCGCACTTGGAATCAGTATGGTAAAAACTGTTTAAAATGCCGAAATTGAGGAAATTAATAACGGGAAAAATCTTTTTAAATAAAATTGACTCTGAGGAATTATTTTGTTTATTTCTCAATAAATCATTATAACGGTTTTTCAAGATTTTTGCTTATTGACTTCTCAGTGTCGATAACCGTTTCTTTTACATAGAAAACTCTTTGAAATTGTATTTATTTTATGAATTTCACGTAATAATGTTTCCTAAAGATTCCCTGTTTAATTTTGATGAAAGAGGGGCAACCTCCGTAACATCTGTTACATTGGAACCTTCTTGAAGTCCAATGATTGGCGAGAGATGATGCAATCTCTTGCTAGAAAATCCGTTATGTGCCATGTCTTCTGCATTGAAACGATAACAGTTTATCGTTAGGATATTCCATAGAAGTTTTTATTGTATTAGAGGTTGCTACATCAACTTTTAAACACATAATCAGCCCCTCTTAACACTATTAAGGATCTCTGTCCAAAATGTGTATTGAGATCTATGAAAATCTGGCAAGTGCGCATTAAAAGTATTGGACAGGATAATCTACTTATAGAATACTTGATTTCGTTACTTCCAGCATAGGAAAAACTTCATAGGATTGTCCTGACGATAAACTGCTTCCATTTTATAAGGCGGATAGGACACATAACGGATTTTAAAGCAAGAGATTGCATCATCTCTCACCAGTCGTAGTACTTAACGTTAGTTGCAATGTTTCAAATGATGGAGAGAAACCTCCCATTGATCCAAATTAGACAGAAAACTTTCAAGAAACATTATAACGTAAAATTTTGTAAAAAAATACACGAGTTCAGAAAGTTTTCTATGTAAAAGCACCGGTTGGCGATGCTAACAAGCAAATAAGCCCAAAACTCGAAAAACTGTTAAAATGATTTCGTGAAACATAAACAAAACAGTCTCTCAGAGTCTATTTTATTCGAAAAAGATCTCTCCCGTAATTAATTTCCTCAATTTCTGCTTTTTAATCTGTTTTTGCTATAATAATTCCAAGTGCGGCTATAGTTATGACATACCGGAAATTTAGTTGTTCCTGTATACAGACATAACGGTTTGAAATAGAAGGAAACTTTATGTGGAATTATTTGCGTTTCAAGTATCCCTTTTGTTTATAGTATGTGGAATAACTGTGCTCTCTTTAAATTTCCAAGGAGCAGTCCGTCTTATAGTGCGGCTATTGTTATGACAGGCAGTGTATAATGGACGATGTCCGTCTGTCTGTCCGTCCGTATGTTGCTACTCGTTTTCCTCGGCCAGTTTAAAAGCCATGAATTTATTTCTGAATTGGAATTTCTGGAGAAATATTAGCATCACCTAATTGCTAAGAAATAGATTTGAGACTCGAAATATGTCAATTTATCGTAGAAATATTGGTATGACAGTCAATTAGGATATCAGAGGCCATCAGAAAGCTGCGAATTGAGTGACGCATAGATATAACCTCCCAGGCAGCTGGACGTCCATGGCGCCCGGATCCCTCCCAAAATATTTTCAAAAATCATTAGGATTCGCTTGGTGATAAAATTGAACTGGAAAAAATGCACCTCATATTATTTCAGCAATTCTCATCAAATTTTTTTTCATCATTGATACGCTATTTCGGTTTAAAATTTTTGTATCCATAACTTAATGGTACTTATAGCAGGTAAATTAGTTATAACGGATGCCTTAGCGGGCGGATATTTGCAATGGTTTCGACGTGCGTAATATATTTTCATAAATGTGCCTTCTCGTGCATTATTTTAAAGAATAGGGACAGAGCTAATTCAGTCGGGGGATCCTAGCCAAATCCTGATTTTAACATGTTCGGAAAAAAATAGGGAGAGCTACTATTGCGGCCTTGGCAATATGCACTGTGGTTCCATCCCTTATTTGCGGAACCCCAATCTACCTTGTTTGTTTTTTCTCCCAATCAATATTAGGCTTATCGCATATAGATGCAATAATAAAGTTACGTGCAACAATTGGAACATTGGAAAATTATATGGCCTTAACCTTAGCAAAAATTAGAGACCATGCAGGCAGGTTCAATCCGCGTATAAAATAGAGCAACTAATAATACAGTCGACAAATATAAAAAAATATCCTCACCAATCCTTATTCCTTAGTTCATGTCGCCCTTTTTTATTTCATATTTGTAGTTTCTATAGTTTTCTCTCCACTAAATCAAAGTTTCAATTATATTTTTCCCTTCGGCTTTATCCAACTGTCTTTTTTACTCGTGTGCTAACCCAAAAGCCTCCGCAAAAATTTGAGCGGACGCTGCGCTGTGGCCAAGAGAACTTTATGAAGGTTCTTTTGTCGGATAAGCGAATTTCAGTAGATTACCTTCTCCAGATTTCAGTAAATTTTGGTCCATCCACCATTACATCCAAAAGGTGGAGCGAGACGAAGTTCGCCGGAAACCTGGTGGTAAAAAAAAAACAATTTCCACAACAAAGATGAAATTATGTTTAAATTTTTGCAAGAAGTTTTGTAGCAGCACGTGCGTGAATGAAAATTTTTCGAAAATTGGAATCATATTTTGTGCAAAGAGTGGATCTTAGAAATTATTCTAAGAAATTAAATGAAAAAATCGAAATCTGTTAAAAAATGTTTTAAAAAGACTATAATAGAGCACGACATGGTAGTCATCAACGCACCATGCTCCACTATTGGAGTTCCGGGAAATTAAGAAGATAACAGGAGTACAGCCTTTCATTCGTTTTTAACAAAAGTAAATTGCCTCGTAAATTTTTATTATTATTATTATTTATTAAGAGCAAGCATAATACAATTATGAAGATCTTAGAAGTATCTTAAGCACTAGCTTTTCTGGCCTTCGGCTTAGTAAATTTTTTTTTTTTTTAATAAATTTATTACCGAGCTCTCAATGAAAAATCCTTAAAATTGAGTAATTGCTAAGTGGCACATAATTTTGTATTGCACAATATTTTATATAGTACAACTAAAGAAAATTTAATGTAAATATTTTTTTTCTAGTGTGGGGTTTTAGGAGCAATTTTCTGTAGAAAAAAAATGTTTGTACCATCGAAACTAATTTTTAAATGCGTAAAATACTGAATTTATTTGCTTTTTTGTCCAAAATCAGTAAGGGGTTCGCCTTTATGCTAGGAAGGTAAATTTATGAAAATTTTATAATAAGTTCTCAAAATCAAATGTAATAACCATGCTGCCATCTATTGAAAACAGTTGGAACATTTTCTCTTAAATTTGAATCTTTCTCTTTAATTTTGCACATTTATTCATTGATCTTTTATACTGTATATACCGGAGAGCAACTTCCCCTCCGTACGCACACACATTAAACCACCGATATATAACAGGTGAGAGACCAGGTATAATATACTATTCTGATTGGCCGGATCTCAGTTAACTCCCATTTATTTTTATTTACCGCGGCAAAGAAGTACATCTGATCGAAGAGAGCGCGCTATCAGAGTGTAAGATATTGAATAGAAATAAATCGTCTCTACGAAAGAGTTTATTTTTTTGTTAATCTGTATCTCTTTGCTACAGTTAGGTATATATCACATTACATTAGTGCCTGGTAAGAGAAACTTCTTGGACTCAACTCTAGATACTCTATCTGTATAAATTCACATCATCCAATCAAAATGTTTTGAATTTGCAAAAGCATGGACCAAAGATAAAAATATGTAGTGACCACATCGACGACTCTTCTGTCATTTTCTTTTTCTTTTCTAGCAGTGGTCGTCTTATATGTTTCGAACATTTGCAACGGCACATGACAGCAAAACAGAGTGAATGGTGCATTTGAAATAACACGGAAGTCTTCGGCGATAGTTTCTTGTACCATGCTCATCACGGGGGGAATCGTATCATAATATTATCGTCCTCTTGAGATGGCCGTCTGTAAATGGCCGGACGCAAGGCTCCGGGCTCTGGCCACCACTTTTATTATTATTCCCCCAGTCTATGACTATTTGAATGCATCGGTCGATCACACGTCTTGTATCAGTGCTAATATCTAATTTTATTGGCTTAGGAGGTTTGGACATTGTATAGGGTAAATGCAGAGTGATCGGTGCGGCGGCACGGCGCGGAATGATACCGCACATTATATCGCGGCTTGTGTCTAACGATGGCAAAAGTGAAATCGTGGGATCGACCAGTATGGTTGGCGGACGCGGAATGAAGTTTTAACGATCGTATTAGAGATACATTATATAGGGGGAGATATAGTTTTTCGGTCGGGATCACTACAGCAGTTTGTGTTATCAGTGTTCACTATCTATGAGTATCGATGGGATGGAGAGGTGTTCACCGTTGCGCGATTAGCCGTTATATGTTTCTGCGCGCAGTATGGTTGCAATAAGTTGAATCTTTTGCAATAAGACGATAAGATGCTTTGATTGGATTAAAAGATAACACAAAGAGCTGGCTAGGTACAGTATGGAATATGGTAACATGGCGGTGAAGAGTTTAGAGGTCACCAGAGGTCCGGTTTGATGCGTTGTCGGTAAAGAGTGTCGTCAATCTGGTTTGAAGTACATATTGAATTTTTTGCTTTTGAATATTACAGTAATTAATAAATCATTGAGGGAATATTGTTTCGAGAAAATTACGGAAACTCAATAAATTGCACTCAAGGTAAAATCCATAAAGAAACGGAATAATTATAATTGAAAACTATAAAAATAGACACAATCTAATCGGTTTCTCGACAGTTCCTTCCTTTGATAATACCTACATACTTAGAAACCATCATCAAATCCTGAATTGCTTATCCGTAACGCAAATTTAATGCAAGCATAGAAAAATCTTCTCGTCGTAAGCTAGTTATCAAGTTGCTTCTTTGATTGAAGGAGGTCTACTTTGATGAAATACCATACTTGTCATATAGACAGTATTCGTTGCCTTCCACCTGACTTACGAGCTGGCTTGGCAAGCATTTATAATAATTTTGAAAACAAAAGAGTTAGGCGTGTAAACTGTTTTTCTTTTTTCATTTAATATATAAACATAAATAAGTAAGTGAATAGATGAATAGATTGGTTCAATATAATACAGAATTGGCCAATTGAACATGTACCTTGCAACTTCTGGTTTTGCATAGAACCCTGTGCTTGGAGAAAATAATTTGATATCGTCAGCTGTCAACATATAGTGGAATTAGGTTTTCCGACCATTAATGAATTCAACAAAAAACGTTGTGCTCTGTTCGTCCTACGTTTATTGTAGAAATGATAATTTTTGCATTCGTGTTTGGCGTATTTTAATTTTCACATATCACTTTCGCGTGGATACGGGAAATTTGGGAATTTAGGGAAATGTGCAGAAATGTGCTAAGTGCTTTATTTCATATTCATTGTAGCCTAAAAGTTCCGTAAGAATGTCTGGTTCTTATTTTTGGTTATTAATTCAAAGTAAAAAACGTATCTTGGAATTTTTCTTAAAGATATAAGTATGGAATTTAACATTTTTTCAATGCCTTCCATTTTCCACTTTCCAATTAGCAAGAAAGAAAAGTTTTAGGAAAATACTCATATCGAAATTAGGACAATAAAGCCAGAGAGCGCAGACAATGAGTGCTGTAATGAGCCATGTCGTCGAAATATGAAATAATCCAAACATTATATTTCGTACAAATTAAAAAAGTTAAAAAACACGAAAATGTAAGAAACCACATTTAGTGACTGACTCAAAACCCCTTCGCAACTTTTCGGTCATCTTGTATTTTATCACAATCAAAGCTATAACACTGGTTACTCGCTTAACACTGTTGTTTTTGAAAACATTTTAAAAGTCAGATTGTAATTACAAACAAAACAATTATTTTTAATATGTTTACCTAGATAATATGTAGCTTTTTGTGAACCTGCCGGAAGGAGCACTGCAGTCTATTCAAGCATAGTCTTACCCTTCGGGCGGGCGCAATGCATCTGACAGATTAAGTGACCAGTTTTTGTTGCGCCAATCAGCGATATGAAAAGTAATAGCTTAATCTTTATCGATCAACTACCCAAAGCAGTTTTCAGTTTATATCTACCATGTGCCTGAGGGGCGGGAGGGGATGACATAATCTCTCAGATGTATTGCCCCGATTGTGTTATTTTCTCCTTTTCTATGAAAATTTCCTCTTGTTATACTCTTCACATTGCGTAATAACGTTGAGTTGACTTTTAGGCTCACCAAATCGTTCAATAGTGTGTTTTTAGTCAAATAAGCTCACATTTTTTAAGCGGTCGAGTTTTTGGAGGTTTCTTACATTTTGAAGCAATTGAACGCGGAATATTCTTAGAAAATTGAAAATGTGAAGGGTATTAAACTTTGTGAGCCAGTTTTTGTTTCTAAAATTTCGTAGAACTGTTTGAAAAAGATAATGCAACGATAAATAAGAGTCTTAAGTACACAGAAACTTAGTTTCATCTTTTTTTCTGCACTTAATCTGTCAGATGCATTGCGCCCGATCGTGTTAGGATTAGTATTGCGCCCGCCGGAAGGTTAAAGTGTGATTTTGCCTTTTATAATTTTTTCTGCAAGAATGATCTGTCCAATAGTTTTTCGTTTCCTTCGCCAAACATTCGAAATAGGTTGGTTGCACATGATGCCAGTAGCGTAGATAGCTTTCTGGTTGAATCTATGGTCTTTCAGCACAGTTAAAATGCATTTAACAAACTAATGTGTTATATACATTATTCAATAGTTACACAGTACATAAATACACTCCATCTAATCTCGTTTAACTATAGTTCGAGTATGTAAGTCAGTCCATTATTATCAGCAATCATAGAAATTTAGAAATTCGTAAATTTAACATGGAAATCTTTCAACTTGTAATCGAAATTAGTCAATTAAATGATGAAGTTTTCAAACCAGATTTTCTGAATTCGCCAATGATTTAACAAGTTCGTATTTTATCTAAACATTTGTCAATTTGACTTTGAAATTCAGCAACTAGACACGGAATTTCCTTAATTTTTAGGAAAATTCGTAAACTTGAATTTGTTGTTATTTGCATTTTAAGATTCGGCATTTGAACACGTATTAGGCAACACAATGTTTAAATTTGTAAATTTGACATGGAAATTCATAATAGAAATTCGTCAACAAGATTTGGAAGTTCGTATTTTGGTCTGTGAATTAGTCAATGAAATTTCGTCAATCTGAAATAAATTTGCGAACTAAAGAGTCGTCAATGTGATCTGAAAATTCGTCAACATTATTCGGAAATTCGTCAATTTGGAACGTGTTTGGGTCAATATTTTTAGCTTTGAAACATTGCTTTTAACTCTAAGCTTAACCCTAGAGAGATAATCTACGTCGAATCGACGTACAGAAATTTTTATTTTTATTATATCTCATTAGTGAAGCTTCATAATTTGCTGGTTCCAAGATTTAACTCAATGCATGTCTGTAGGCGTAATTACGTGGCAAAATTATTGGCTTGGGTGCCACACAGCCTAAGATATTGGGGGTCATAAGTCAAATATACGTCGAATCGACGTATGATTATCTTTAACAAATTTGTACTGAAAAATATTTTAATTGCCCCGAATTGACATTTTTATAAATCTTCATAATGTGCATGTGTATTCACTTGGATATAAACACTAAAAGCCTGTTTCGATAAAGATATCCTTTATTTTAATCTATTGAAAGGACAGTCCACTTTCTCCTAGTACCACTTTTTTAAAATTAATATTATATAAACAAACAAATGATAATTTTGCAAAACCACGAGTTTAACAGATTAATATTAAATACAAATGATTATATATCTACCTTTTAGCAACATGTTACGCTTAACAAAGAAGTTATAAGGATGTTAACTAGCAACACGTCGAATCGACATATGATTATCTTTTCAGGGGTAAAAAATATGATTATCTCTCTAGGGTTAATGCCCACATGTACATTTTGGGCACTCACTTTTTGTTTGTTATACCCTTCGGTCATAGAGTGAAAGGGTATAACTTTGTCATGAAGTTTGCAATGCATTGAGGGAAGCATCTCCGACCATATAAACCGTATACATAAATTACTTGGGGAGTCGATTGGGCGATGTCCGTCTGTCTGTCTGTTTGTCTGTCTGTCCGTCTGTCAGTTTGTTGCGACGCGTTTTACTCGGCCACTTTAAAGGTTTGTTTTCGTAGAGACGGCTCATGGGATCATCGCTCAGCGATCGTAGTTTTGCATCCAATTTCGAGCCGTATTTAAATATTTTTTGAATGGTTCTACTTTTCTAGTATCGACAATAGACTAAAGGAACATGTCTGTACAGAAAATAAACCCATATTGCTCAAAACCGGTGGTTTCAATTCGATCGCTGAGCGCTTATCCCATGAGTCGTTTCTACGAACACAAACCTTAAAAGCTATGAAGCTAAAATTTTGCACAAACGCTTCTTTTTGCTGCAGGCAGTTTGTATGTTTGAATCGGTAAAATCAGGCAATGGGTTCAAGGGGGTGCCATATAATCCCAACCCCCCAAATTAGGTTCTTCTAAGAAAATTTTTTTTTATTTGTGCACCAATTTCAACCAAATTTCACACAAATGTATTTTGATCGATGACACATGTAAGATTGGATCAAATCATTCCCTGGGGTCATGGAGCTGCCATACAAACCCAACTCCCCAAATTAGGTTATTCTAAGAAACATTTTTTAACCAATTTTATAAAACCTTGAATTAATGTGGGCCATGCTCCCGCATCCCCCAATAAAAATTTCTGAGTAAATATTTTTATTTGCCTACTTACTACATAAATATTGTTTTGTCGACGCAAGGGAACTTTTGTGAAGACGGAAGCAAAATAATGGGGGGATTAACTACAAGTCGTAGGTACGCCCAAAAAGCTTCGGTCTCGTGTTTTTTTTGTTTGTTGTAAGTGTTATTTTTCTGGTGTTTTTTTTTTCGTTTAAAAAGTTTTTCGTAGCGAAGAAGGGTTGGCAGCATATGTAAACCAACTAGCGTGGCCCGATAGTGAAGCCGGCGACTGTTCCAGAGAAGATACTGACGTTGATCCGGAATTTTATTTCGAAGCTGCGTTGCAAACGATTCGCAGTGATTGTGATAGTGAGGATGACTTTAGTCTGCCGTCATGTCGTGTTACGACAAGATCTGTTGGAGTTTTCTCCGAGGATGACACAGATGTTCCGGCAGTTGCTAACTACCCATGCTGAAGGTACCAGTGGCTATGGAGCATTGAATCAAAATAAAATTTGATTTGATTTTTGTTTTTATCCTGTCATGAATGAATTTCTTCGTTTATTTCCAGTTGCTGATATCAAGAGACGCGAGAGCGTCTCGCCCGCCAAAGGAAAAAGAAAAACGAAAGCGAACAAGTCTATGATTACCGGAGACAACTTGCTTTTTTGTTTGATCAGGCTACAGCCTTCCAGGCAACAGCCCCCAAAAAAATTTTTTTACCAAAATATTCCACATATCCTGTTCTAGTGCCTTTCCAAATAAAATCTTCGATCGGCACAATAACGGGTAAGATATATGCAATAAACGGTGAAATTTTCACCCTCACAGACTTAAGTGAGTAACCCAATTTCAGAATGTAGTCTACAGTTGTAGAAAGACTTGCTTCTACTGTCTCTCTTCGTTAGGGGATTTTTATGAAATTTGGAACGAATGATCCTCTGGTGGTCCTTCTAAAGAATCAATGTCTTCCATTTAGATAAGTGGATGGAATAACGGTAAATTAATAGGTAAAGTTAACAAAAGATTTCCAACAATTGCGTCTATCGGCTCATCGCATTGACCATTTTTTAAAACACACTGCGGCATTGGGACATTTGGATATTGGGACACCGGGAGACTGGGAGACTAGGATCTTGGGGTAGTGGGATATTAGGAAATTGGGACATTATGGTCATGGGACATTAGGACATTGGGGCATTAGGCACAATGGGGAGACAGGGACGTGGGGACATCGGCATATTGGGGCATTGGGACATCAGGATATTGGGACAATGGGACATTGGGACATTGGGATATTGGGACATTAGGACACTGGGAGACTGGGTCATTAGGACACTGGGATATTAGCACATTGGGGCATTATGAACTTGGGACAATCGGATATTGGGACATTGGGACACTGGTACATAGGGGCATTGGACCACTGAGACATCGGAATGTTGTGACATTGGGACATCGGGATATTCGCACATAGGGGCACTGGGATATAAGAACATGTGAACATTAGGGTCTTGGGTCATTAGGACATTGGGATAATGGGACATCAACACATTAGGACATTGGGACATTAGGTACACTGGGGAAACTGGGACGTGGGAACATTGGGGCACTGGGACATCGGGATATTAGAACATTGGGACATTGTTACATTGGGATATTGGCACATTGGGATATTGGAACATTGGGATACTGGGACATTAGGGCACTGAGATACAGGGACATTGGGGCACTGGGATATTAGGACATAAGGCTATTGGGACCTTGGGACACTTGGCATACTGCGACATTGGGAAACTGACCACTGGTACATTAGGACATTGGGCCATTGGGATATTATCACATTAGGATACTGGGACATTTGGGACATTGGGGTACTGGGATATTAGGAAATTGGGGCATTAGGACCTTAAGACATTAGGACAGCTAGACATTGGGATATTAGGACATTAGGTGGGAGACTGGGACATTGGGATATTCCGATACTGGGACATTGGGACACTAGGGTAGTGGGACATTCGGACATTAAACCATTGGGGCACTGTGATATTTGCACATTGGGATAATAGGACCTAAATTGGGACACTGGGACATCAGGATATTGGGACATTGGCACATTAGGATATTAGGACATTGGGACACTGGGATATTATAACATTGGGACATGAGGACACTGTGACAATGGACCTTAGGGCATTAGGACATTGGAACATTGGGACACTGTGACATTGGGGCAATGTGACATTGGGAGACTGGGTCAGGGGGGCATTAAGACAGATCAGTAACGTGTTAACGTTCTACAAAGCGTTGGCAAGGCAACAACAGAGCGTTAGCAGATCGTTAACAGAGTGTTAACAGAAAATTAACAGAGTCTTAACAGAACGTTAACAGAACGTAAATCGAGTAATAAAAGAAAGGTAACAGACCGTTTACAGAGCGTTAGCCGAATGATTAAAGAGAATTAAGAGAACATTAACAGAACGTTAACAGAGCATTAACGAAAAGATAATAGAGTGTTAAGAGAACGTTAATAGAGCATTAACAGAGTTAACAAAAAATTAACAGATTACTAACAGAATGTTAGCAGAGCCATAACACAAAGATAACACAAATCTATTTTGCACAAAATACATATTAATAAACTATACCCATTTCATCCCAAAATTATTTTTAAAAAAGCTCAGCAACAGACATTTGTGGCGTATTTGCAATTGCGTTTGCAGTATCTATTTATTTTAAAGAAGACCCTGTGAATATAACTTATGATATTAAATTTATGGAATATGCTGAACAAAAACCTATTGAAACTTTTCCTAAAACAAAAATATTTGTTGGCTATTTAAGTATGCAAAAATATATGATATCTGACCAAAAACAACAAAGTTGTAAAAGTTACCCCGCCAAAGAAAAATTCATCTGCCGCAAAAAGAATACATATCACTCCAATCCGCTGCTCATATCTAATTTTGTTTGCTGGATGTACTTTTGTTTTAGGTGTAAATGCTGGAGAAGTTTAAATGTACAGGACTACTTCTTAAAGTAATTTGGAGGGAGCCGTCAAAGTGGCACTGAATAAAATGTTAAAGCTCCCACCAAATTACTTTAAGAAGTAGTCCTACACATTTAAACTTCTCCAGCATTTACACCTAAAACAAAAGTACATCCAGCAAACAAAATTAGATATGAGCAGCGGATTGGAGTGATATGTATTCTTTTTGCGGCAGATGAATTTTTCTTTGGCGGGGTAACTTTTACAACTTTGTTGTTTTTGGTCAGATTGAAATTACTGCTGAAGAAAATACCACTGTAAATAATGAACCGATTGAATCGAATCAAGTTTGTTTTGATTCATGATTTTTATTGATGTATTCATCATGTGTAGAGAATGATGAGACGTTGATTGTTGGCGACGCTTCACGCTGGGCCCAATATGCTGCAATGTTTGAAAATGTAACGGTGGATAAAGACAGCGATGCTTTCAAGAAACCATTATAGCGCAAAAAAAATACAATTCAATAAAGGCTGGGTTCAATTTCGTGAAAGAGATACACTCATTCCCGAAATAATGGTCTTAAGTACACCGTTAGAGTTTTTTTTCATTTTATATGACCGACGATATAATTTCCAATCTGGTTCAACATACTTTGGATCGAATGCAATCCGAACGGCTGAAAACAACACCAGATGAAATGAAACGATTCCTTTGAATGAACTGTTCCATGTCGGTAATCAGATACCCTAACTAACGGATGTACTGAAGTGATGCCATCTTTTTCAAACCCATAAGCGACAGCATGCTGAGAAATCGATACCAAAAGATTCATTGCTATTTGCCACAAAAATTTCCCATTTCCTAAAATATTCTTTTTCTCCCTTGCCTCGTTCTTTATACCGCTCCATGTCTTCGCGTTGCTCGACCTGCGGTGTAGGCACAAGATTTCCATTTCCTAAAACAATATTATGCCAGATAAGTTTACTTTCGCACTCAAGGCATATACTCGCGTGGAACGATTCGACGCCAGCGTATTCCAGAATGCAAACTTCCGCAAAAGTTTGACAAATGTAGCGATAGCATTGAATATGTGGCCACATCGACCGCATTGAAGTGTCTACAGTTGCATAAAACGACAATAAAGTAGTAAATATGGCATGCATGATGCCTGGAATCAAACCATATTTATCTTCCTATGAAACAGCAGCAAAACAGCTCCAGATGTTCACTGTTTTAACAAAAACGTGAAATCGGTGGAGTGCCCCAACGTCATACATGAATACAACAAGTACATGGGTGGCGTCGATCTAATGGACACGTGCTTGGGTCGATGTCGCATAAGGATCAAAACACGCAAATGGACATATTGCCTATTCTACCCAGTGGCGGCTCGTGGTGGAAAATACCGGGGGTTCACAAGGAAATACACAAATGTATTGACTTCGGGAAGAATATGATGTAACTAAATTTTTCATAGTTTGTATAAAAAAAAAACTAGTCTACAAAAAAGCCAAAAATTCTACAGAAATTATTGTTTTTGTATTATAAATATTATTCTTCCGCCGACTATTTCAGACTTTCGTCAACTGGAATGTTTGTTTTCGCTCCCGCGCAACAAACAGGGAAAACAAAAGAGTTTTCTAAGCCGCGCACACACGAATCCATGGATCTTATTAAATTTTCATTCTGTCAAAATCCAAATCGGCCTGGGGATAAGTTCATTGGACAGAACGAAAATCCATTAAAATCCGTGGATTCCACATATTCCCATAAATCACCCGAGTTTTTAGTTTAATCTTATTTTCTTCTAGAAGATTTTTTAAATTTGCTTTAAAGAAATTTTCCGTTGCAATTTTATTCATCGCGGTTTGAACAGAATAAACGCATGCGACACAACCTTTCTTCTTTTAGAAAATCGCTCATACGATTTACAAGACGCTGTGCACAACAACTTTGTGCACAAGCTCTAGTGTAAATTTTGCACTACCCCCTTGCCCCGGAAACCGCTTAGATATCCAAAACTAGAGCGTGTGCTCTTCTTCCCAGATTGTGCACCCATCGTGATTCCAGGTTGCTTAGCGCGGTGTCGTGAGCATGTCGTATATGCAGTGAGCAGTCGACAGTGTACATACATACATACATACATATGGGCATAGATTCAGTAGATGTAATATACATACATATATCTATAAATCGAATAAGGACGCGATGCGGGCTAGATGTGCGATTTGAGATAACAGATTTGGAGAAGTCAATTACGTACTCTTACGATTTTTGGTCAGGGGGTGCACGTGCACATGTGCACATATGGGCGAGCCGCCACTGATTCTACCATATGTGCGATATGAACATCATTAATGCTTAGATGTTATATCGACGCCGCTTCGATTTCACTGTACAAACCACGAAGCCACTCAAATTGTACGAATCCATAATGGAAGTGGCGACTTGTCTTACAAAATCTGGCATACCATTGGCAAGAAAAGCTGGTCGCACCTCAAATTCATCAGAATCAGAAATCGCAGCTAAGCGGCGTCGAGTGAATGCTGCTTCTTTGCCATCGAAGGATGGACGGCTCGAAAGAATCGGACACTTGCTGGAGCACGCTAAAACTCGACATCGGTGCAGAAAGCCTGGTTCTGACTCATTTGACTGCGAGAAATGTATGCCTGAGTAGTGAAAACAAAAACTGCGACCTGTTCAAAATATCGTCTTTTTTAAGCAATATTCAACCATTTTCCTTGCAAGTTTTCAATAAAAAATTTCTTCCCTATACAAACACAATTCTTGATTTTCTTCAGTTAGTAATGATCAGCGTGCCCAATTGCGCACGCATTATCCGTTACGTATTACCCAGGTAATTTATATGAAAATCCGTAGAAAAAAGTTGTTCAGAATTCTCTTTTCAACAACAGGTAATTTTTCCGGAAAAACAACTTGGGAATGAAAGGCATAAATCGGCGGTTTGATGCTTCTGATCCTACGGCTTTACCATTTTCAAGACAAATTAACCTTTACGGCTTTGCCATTTTTGACAAATTCACCTTTTTTCAACTCAAATTAACTATTCATCAAATGAAATAAACGATGTAGCCAATAAAATTAACGTTTTAAATAAAATGTTTCACAAGTCAAAATAGCCATTTAGCAAAATCGCTTCTCATTGTGAAATCTTTAATTTGACTTGTAAATGTGTTCATTTCATTTTATAAATCGTTGATTTGATATTTTAAAGCGTTTCATTTGCACAATCGTTTACAGGGGAACTGATTGAATAGGAGATCAGTTCGCAGATATACAAAGAGTCAGTCACAGTCAAAGTGAGCCACTTATCGATATGAGTCTTTCTTTTAAAATATTCCCTAACTAGTTTTAGGAGATATTGATTTTTGGATTTTAAACATTTGGAAAAGTATCCCCTTTTGCATCTAGTACGAATTTCCATTTTTTGATGAGCTTACAGTTATAAGCTGTTGAAAACCAAACAAAGTGCAGAATTTGAAATCACAATGAAAGTAATCCACCCAATTGTTTTCCTCGGTTTACCATTAAAATTTTAAGTAATTTATATGTTTGTAATCAGTTATTGAATATTATTTAGTTTTTCACAAAAAAAAAAACTAAAATTAAGTCGATGAATTAAAATTATCCACCTTTGTTAGGTATGGATCAAAACCATTTTAATATTAAGCACTGAGTAAATCGTTTCAAATAAATTTAAAATTTCAAGTGTGGCAAACCTAACTACATCTAAGCCTGATGGATCATTCAAATGGACAGAAGTACGTAAATCAATGCAGTACTAGTTAGGTAATCATTGAAAACGGAAGAGTTGAGAAAGTAGCCTAATTTCGATCAGGTACATACGCAATTTGAAAGCATACGAGCTTCAGTTTTTCATTTTAAATTAATTTTCGTTTCCACTACAATTACTCCGGTATTACTGAAAAAGAGGCGTTTGGCTAAAAATCTACCAATTGGTCGAGTCATAGAACAAAACAGATCCGTTCTCAAACAAGTTTGCTTTCGTCTCAGATTTCCCTCCTTTCTCGTCTTCCAGAACCGCAAATCAGCCAATTATAGAAATAACCTGCAGTCCTTTACGTTTTCTGGAGAATACAGCAGAGGCGAGGCACTTGGCGGTTAACAGTTGATACGACTTTTAAAAACAGAAATTGAAAACAGTCAGCAAAATACGACTGCTCGGAATCATTTGAAATCCCATAGACACAATCATTTAATTCAAAACACCTTAGGCAGTTAATTTTACCTGTCCTGTTTTTATGACGGTGAAACTATTTGAGAAATAACGTTTTTATCAAGAAAACTCTTTAACATGTTAGGCTGTACTTGGTATCTGACCAAAAACAACAAAGTTGTAAAAGTTACCCCGCCAAAGAAAAATTCATCTGCCGCAAAAAGAATACATATCACTCCAATCCGCTTCTCATATCTAATTTTGTTTGCTGGATGTACTTTTGTTTTAGGTGTAAATGCTGGAGAAGTTTAAATGTACAGGACTACTTCTTAAAGTAATTTGGAGGGAGCCGTCAAAGTGGCACTGAATAAAATGTTAAAGCTCCCACCAAATTACTTTAAGAAGTAGTCCTGTACATTTAAACTTCTCCAGCATTTACACCTAAAACAAAAGTACATCCAGCAAACAAAATTAGATATGAGAAGCGGATTGGAGTGATATGTATTCTTTTTGCGGCAGATGAATTTTTCTTTGGCGGGGTAACTTTTACAACTTTGTTGTTTTTGGTCAGATATCATATATTTTTGCATACTTAAATAGCCAACTAATATTTTTGTTTTGGAAAAAGTTTCAATAGGTTTTTGTTCAGCATATTCCATAAATTTAATATCATAAGTTATATTCACAGGGTCTTCTTTAAAATAAATAGATACTGCAAACGCAATTGCAAATACGCCACAAATGGCTGTTGCTGAGCTTTTTTAAAAATAATTTTGGGATGAAATGGGTATAGTTTATTAATATGTATTTTGTGCAAAATAGATTTGTGTTATCTTTGTGTTATGGCTCTGCTAACATTCTGTTAGTAATCTGTTAATTTTTTGTTAACTCTGTTAATGCTCTATTAACGTTCTCTTAACACTCTATTATCTTTTCGTTAATGCTCTGTTAACGTTCTGTTAATGTTCTCTTAATTCTCTTTAATCATTCGGCTAACGCTCTGTAAACGGTCTGTTACCTTTCTTTTATTACTCGATTTACGTTCTGTTAACGTTCTGTTAAGGCTCTGTTAATTTTCTGTTAACACTCTGTTAACGATCTGCTAATGCTCTGTTGTTGCCTTGCCAACGCTTTGTTAACGTTCTGTTACTGATCTGTCTTAATGCCCCCCTGACCCAGTGTCCCAATGTCACATTGTCCCAATGTCACAGTGTTCCAATGTCCTAATGCCCTAAAGTCCATTGTCACAGTGTCCTCATGTCCCAATGTTCTAATATCCCAGTGTCCCAATATCGTAATATCCTAAGGTGCCAATGTCCCAATATCCTGATGTCCCAGTGTCCCAATTTAGGTCCTATTGTCCCAATGTGCAAATATCACAGTGGTTTAATGTCCGAATGTCCCACTACCCTAGTGTCCCAATGTCCCAGTATCGGAATATTCCAATGTCCCAGTCTCCCACCTAATGTCCTAATATCCCAATGTCTAACTGTCCTAATGTCCCAAGGTCCTACCCAAGTAGCACAAACGAGTTGTTAAACGGTTATATAACCGAAATACAACCATGGTTATATGACATTATTGTTAGGAAAATGGTTGTAAAAACGTTTTAAAAACGTTTGCCAAACCGTAAAAAAGAGGTTTTTGCCTGGCTATAAACGTAACATTATTGTTGTAATGTCGCCTTCTTTCAGACATTATTGTTGTAAAATTGTTGTGAATAAAACTACAATTTCGTATGCTAAAAACTTAAAAATTTAATACTTTTTATTTTCCAAAATTGACAATTTTAATTATCTTAGACACTTTTTATCTCAGAGATATTATAATATTTTATACCTTTTTATCCAATGAAATTACCTTTTTTTCTATTTGCCTCAAGCTGGAATCGAACCTGGTTCTCTTGCGTGCTAGTCTGTCATCATTGCCATTGCGCCAGAAAGGAAATACTTCTCATGTTCGCTAAATCTGAAGTACTTCACGCGCAACGCATGGCGGTCGCAAGATTGATTCTCGATCATGCGATGCTTTATTTTTCTTTTTTTCATATGCCAAAAATTCTAATAACATAATCCCTTTATGCTATTTGTTTTCCTTTAGCGCTGGGAAGCTTTGAACCCAATATAATTCCAAATATCAAAAAGATACTTTCGGTTCAAATTCTAACAATTGTGTTATGTATTAAACCATGTTGTATTTGTCACAATAATAACAAAATTTTCCAAAGAACAACAATTGAGTCAAATTTTAAACAATAATGTTACAAAGACAACATTAAGGTTTTCAGGAGAACAAATTGTCCCAAATGAAACCATCTAGTTAATTTTCCAGCAAATTTTTAAGTTTAGGCTCCAACAAAATGTTCACTTTTGTAACTATAACCCATATTATTGATTATTTAACTAAAATATAACCAAAAATCGGGTTGTAAATCTAACCAAGGTTATTTTGTGCTGCTTGGGTAATGCCCCAATTTCCTAATATCCCAGTACCCGAATGTCCCAAATGTCCCAGTATCCTAATGTGATAATATCCCAATGGCCCAATGTCCTAATGTACCAGTGGTCAGTGTCCCAATGTCGCAGTATACCAAGTGTCCCAAGGTCCCAATAGCCTAATGTCCTAATATCCCAGTGCCCCAATGTCCCTGTATCTCAGTGCCCTAATGTCCCAGTATCCCAATGTTCCAATATCCCAATGTGCCAATATCCCAATGTTACAATGTCCCAATGTTCTAATATCCCGATGTCCCAGTGCCCCAATGTTCCCACGTCCCAGTTTTCCCAGTGTACCTAATGTCCCAATGTCCTAATGTGTTGATGTCCTAATATCCCAATGTCCTAATGACCCAAGACCCTAATGTTCACAAGTTCTTATATCCCAATGCCCCTATGTGCGAATATCCCGATGTCCCAATGTCACAACATTCCACTGTCTCAGTGGTCCAATGCCCCTATGTACCAGTGTCCTAATGTCCCAATGTCCGATTGTCCCAAGGTCATAATGTCCCAATGTCCTAATATCCCAGTGTCCTAATGTCCGAGTCTCCCAGTGTCCTAATGTCCCAATATCCCAATGTCCCAATGTCCCATTGTCCCAATATCCTGATGTCCCCCCAATGCCCCAATATCCCGATGTCCCAATGCCCCAATATGCCAATGTCCCCACGTCCCTGTCTCCCCATTGTGCCTAATGCCCCAATGTCCTAATGTCCCAAGACCCTAATGTCCCAATTTCCTAATATCCCACTACCCCAAGATCTTAGTCTCCCAGTCTCCCGGTGTCCCAATATCCAAATGTCCCAATGCCGCAGTGATGGCAATATGGCACTGACTGACTCTCTGTGCTACGAAGATCGATTGTATGCCTCATGGTATGGACATAGAAAGGTCGTGAACTTCAGTACAGTTGGGGGTTAGATTCGACTATAGAGTTAAGCCGTTGAGTATATCGGATATGGCGTGCTTCAATATGTTCATGTTCAATATCGTACCGTTCGTCGATATCGTGTGTTTTATGCTTGCACATAAATACCGATCAAATTCATATGATATATCTGGATTGAAGTTGTTTTTTGTGTTGCGATTACATTTATTAGCACTCCGTGACAGTAGGGGTCATTATGTTGTATATGAGGTTCAATACGGGTTTTAGGTTGTTTGTTTGGAAAGTGACGCTTATTGATTTGTTAGCAGGAGATTTTAATTGCATTGTCGTTTGAAGGATTCAATAGAAATTTTCGCCCGCAAATATTGACATGCGAATTTGACTTGAGAGTTCTTAGCAGTCCTAGTATCCCACATTTTACCAAATAGTAATTTTATTTATAGGGCATTGCTCTTTAGTCGTAAAACTAATCAGGACGTTTTCATTACGATGTCAAGCAATCATATTTATTCACCACTACGCGAAACCAACAAATCTTATTGCCGCTCGAATAGCATGTAGCGCATTCGAATAACATCCTTTCATCACATCGAAATAAAATCAATAAAAAGAAACATTTAAACATTTTGTACATCACCTATATGTTTTGCGGCGCTACTCACCGCGAAAACATTCTTCTTCGCCATCAATTTGAAACAACGCCAGAACATTATTCCACAAACACGTACTACCTGCTGGTGCTGTTCTTAATGTTTCTGTGCATACACACAAATAAGATACGAAATTATATCCTAAGATATCTAAGATAGTGCACCATTTGAGAAATCCGATGTTTCGTAGAGAAATAAATACGTGTACATCTGAATCGAAATGCAATACAGCATACAACACATTCACACGCCATACAATTATTCGTATTTATAAAACACTGAAAACAAGGCCGGGAATTATCGTAAATTTGTTAATTTTATAGTCAAGTAGCACGCCATACTAGCCACTGCTCTGCTGCTATAGCCTTTTGCGAAAAGGATAAAATTTCAGACTGAATGTATGCGAAAAGACACGACCGACGACTTCTTGAATTCTTAAAACATTATTGTGTGTTGATGTTTCGTTTCAATTTTTTGTTTAATTATTTTGACATCACAATTTTTGTTTGAAATGTAACGATAGGATGTTTTCTGTTTTTAAATTATTATGGTTGCTGGAGAGTGAATGATTTTTGTTTTTTTTTTTGACAGGATGATATTTGTGATGTTTAGTGAAAGAGTGGGTAGTACATAATTAAATCAATTATTCTTTCGTCTTATGTTAGCGTTAAACCTAACTTTATTTTTATTAAATCGAAAACAAAACAATAACCAAACAAATTTTGATTTATTCAAGAAAACAGTACTAAACTTTTTTTTTCTATAAAAAATATTCTGCCCACACATTGTATATTAGATCCTATCTATCAACAAACATTGTCTCTAAGTGAACCCGGATGTAATAAAAAAAATTTAAAGAATGAATCGATATTATATAAGCAGCTGGTAGCTTAGCTCAAGTGCGCTTCTGCATAATAATTGACCAAAAAAATTGAATGAACTCCCGGCTAGAACCAAGCCACCTTTGAAAATATAATATAATAATATTAGTGATTTTTTATTACTGTACAACATGCTTGTTTGACTTATGGTAATCATGTTTGTTTGGCTGTGTATCTCTTGTATTTTTGAATTAAATTGAGATACCATGACCCTAAAAAAATAGTTGATGTATTTATAGATATGTCTCGTCGACCGAGAGATATGACTGAGGCAGTGTAGAGCTAATAGAGCGATAGTCAGAGACAGTCGCTTCATGTTTCGTCATATGACTACAGAAGTCATCACAATGCCGGCACAGTTCCATATTTTCTGGCAACTCCAGGGTCATCTCTGTCCATCCAGTAATTAGTTGCAAAGAATTGCACAAGGAGTCGAGCTTTGTGCGATTGCAGAATGGTAGATATAAAATGGCTATTACCAGAGGCGCCACCAAGGCACATGATGTACAGTTTCCTTGGCGGGCGAGGCTGCTATGCCTTCACGTAAGAAAGAACACTGAGTGGCTGTCCCTGGTTTGCTAAACGGCAGAAAAAGTGTACAAGCAAGCACGGTTAACGCTTCCACGATTAGCCAGACAGTTCTTTTAAGTAAGCTGGGTTTTTGCCGCTTGACAAGGCCATCCTGTAAGCGAATAAGGAATGGTCACTGTATCGTATGACAAACATCGTAACCATACCACAAACGGGACATCAAACACGACGTCGAATACTAATGCCCTCTCTTCAGGGGTTTGACCAAGGCCTCTCTTCCGACCGGGGTGATAAACCGTCTCTCGATCGAGGTCCGAATATGTCCACAATCCCATGCCTCACACTAGCATGAGGCAATTTTTCAAATGTTGCTTGCTCAATTGTCAACAACGAGGTTTATTCTTACCTCACTGTTGACAATTGAGTAGATTTTTGCACTCTAACAATTTGTTTACAGAGATTAAGTAAGCGCTTATGCACTACGCAAGGTAGTCTAATTATTCTTGTGAG
The DNA here is from genome assembly GCA_949715475.1 of Microchrysa polita. Lineage (NCBI taxonomy): Eukaryota > Metazoa > Arthropoda > Insecta > Diptera > Stratiomyidae > Microchrysa > Microchrysa polita. The sequence continues at coordinate 116,509,257 of OX454416.1, read as the reverse complement.
CTGAGGAAGACTTTATTCCACATGAGAGAATCTACAGCTTCATCAATAACTCACAAGTCTCAACCGTCAATATTTTACTGGTTGTCGTCTTGCCAGTCACGATGTGTGGGGCACTATCGATGTTACCATTCGAGGCAAGACACGACTAACTAAAACTAAACTAAACTAAACTAAACTAAAAACTAAAACTAAAACTAAAACTAAAACTAAAACTAAAACTAAAACTAAAACTAAAACTAAAACTAAAACTAAAACTAAAACTAAAACTAAAACTAAAACTAAAACTAAAACTAAAACTAAAACTAAAACTAAAACTAAAACTAAAACTAAAACTAAAACTAAAACTAAAACTAAAACTAAAACTAAAACTAAAACTAAAACTAAAACTAAAACTAAAACTAAAACTAAAACTAAAACTAAAACTAAAACTAAAACTAAAACTAAAACTAAAACTAAAACTAAAACTAAAACTAAAACTAAAACTAAAACTAAAACTAAAACTAAAACTAAAACTAAAACTAAAACTAAAACTAAAACTAAAACTAAAACTAAAACTAAAACTAAAACTAAAACTAAAACTAAAACTAAAACTAAAACTAAAACTAAAACTAAAACTAAAACTAAAACTAAAACTAAAACTAAACCTAAAACTAAAACTAAAACTAAAACTAAAACTAAAACTAAAACTAAAACTAAAACTAAAACTAAAACTAAAACTAAAACTAAAACTAAAACTAAAACTAAAACTAAAACTAAAACTAAAACTAAAACTAAAACTAAAACTAAAACTAAAACTAAAACTAAAACTAAAACTAAAACTAAAACTAAAACTAAAACTAAAACTAAAACTAAAACTAAAACTAAAACTAAAACTAAAACTAAAACTAAAACTAAAACTAAAACTAAAACTAAAACTAAAACTAAAACTAAAACTAAAACTAAAACTAAAACTAAAACTAAAACTAAAACTAAAACTAAAACTAAAACTAAAACTAAAACTAAAACTAAAACTAAAACTAAAACTAAAACTAAAACTAAAACTAAAACTAAAACTAAAACTAAAACTAAAACTAAAACTAAAACTAAAACTAAAACTAAAACTAAAACTAAAACTAAAACTAAAACTAAAACTAAAACTAAAACTAAAACTAAAACTAAAACTAAAACTAAAACTAAAACTAAAACTAAAACTAAAACTAAAACTAAAACTAAAACTAAAACTAAAACTAAAACTAAAACTAAAACTAAAACTAAAACTAAAACTAAAACTAAAACTAAAACTAAAACTAAAACTAAAACTAAAACTAAGACTAAAACTAAAACTACCCAGATAGTTGAAGTTGTCTACATACTAATAATATTAAGGTCCACCACTGTGATGCTTGAATTTGCGGGCGTCCTTGTTTTCGATTGCATCATGGCCTTTGTTTTGCTTGCGTTTATATGTAGTCCAACTTCCTTTGCGGCGTTATTGAGATTATGCAGAAGGCTTTCTGCATGTTTGCAAATGTTTGCGTTTCTTACGTCTAATTAACTTATTAGATACTCGCCGAAGTTCGTTGTATTTTTCTTTCTTGGCTCGGGATGCGCGTTGTGTGTATCGGCGATAGGCTTCATTTTTCGCATCAATCGAGGCCCTGCATTCGTCGTCGAACCAGCATGTTCGTCTGCGCCGCCCTTATAGCGCACGACCTCTTCTGCAACTTCTTTGATACTGTCTTTGAGCTCCTCCCAGAACTCATGGATGCGACAGTTTTTCCTCTAGTGCTGTAGTTTACGCAGCCGCGCCGTGGTATCATTAATCAAATTGTCAACCTCGAAGTTCTTGGCAGGGTTGATCTCGAAGAGATTCTGCGCCTGTAGCCCTGTAGGTCGTCTTCACCAAATAGTGATCGGAGTCGCAGTTGGCTCCTCGATAGGATCGAACATCTAAGACATTAAAAGCTAATCTCTTGCTGATCAGTACGTGGTCGATCTGGTTCACTGTGTATTCATCTGGAGACTTCCAGGTCTGCTCATGGATTCGTCGAAGTAGCAAAGACGTAGAGCTTATGACCAGATTTCTGCCGCTCGCGAAGTCGATAAGTCGCTGACCGTTGATGTTGTTCTCGTCGTGGAGGCTGTGATCTCCAGTAGTTCCCCTATGCCAGCTTTAGTTTCTTACTTTAGCGTTAAAGTCTCCTAGCAACAGCTTGATGTCGTTTGATGGAAGTGAGTCGAAGAGTGTTTTCAGGTGGTCGTGGAATTAGGTCGTTAATCTCGCTTTTGAGCCATTTAGTTTCCTGGATTGCAACTATGCTCAGCTTGTATTATTCTACCTGATCCCGGAGGGCCCTTAAGGCCCCCGGTCTATTCAGGGAGCGTACATTCCAGGATCCGAAAGAGTAATCAGTTGTTCGTTTGCGGGGTCGTCGTTGTTTTGTATCCGTCCAATCCGAGGCTTTTGTTTCAGGTTTCTTGAAGTTTGAAGTTTTTTTCTTAGGATTAGTTTTCGGCACGTCGCTAAACCATGAAAGGGTTTAATCGTTGAGTAAAGGCCATCATGGGCATGCCTCGAAGCTTTGGTGGTTGAGTTAAACGTTTTCTGTCATTATCGCTAATTTGGTGATCTTAAAACCTCGCGAAAAAAAGTACTGACATATCAGAATTAGCGAAAAATCATTTAATTCATGGATTTTGCTTTTTTATTCTCTTATACGTTTCCAGCCTCGCGATTATTATTTTTTTCTTTTGAATTTATTAATAAATACAAATTTCTGTTTCACTTCTCTTTAAAACGCAAAAAAAAATCTTTTCTCAACTCAATTTCCAGTACTATTTCTCAATGTCAACCAATGTCAAAACCGATTGAACTACAAAATACTATAATATCGAGTTGCTCGCTTAATTCTTACGTTTTCGTTTTCTTCTCATTGCTTCATTTACATGATGAAGTGCATCCGCATGAGCGCAATCTACTTCACGATCTTAAGTCAGACATTAAGTTTAGCAAAAATGAAAACTAATCATGACCTTCAAGCTGCCACCGCACAAGAGTCGTTACTATATGTATTCTGATCTAGAGTGATCACAACGATCCAATTCCCACGACTTAAAATCACCTTAACGATGTCAATTTGCCGATCTGCCATTTGTATTTAGTTGGTTGCACTTTTTTGTCTATGTATACATATTTGCTTGCTGTCTAGTTTGACTGAAAATGATGTGGCGCAGGTAGGTAGCTGACTAGGCTGGCTGACTGACTGTCTAAGTACGTGTACTCAAGAAAAGAAAAAACATAGCGCAAAAGTCGAGCAGTGTCTAGAACAAGAAATATTGGTAATAGCAATCGGAAATGAGTCACCTTTTTGTCGTAATTTGCCTTTTGGCATCATTAACTGATTTTAATGGGTATAGGCTGAAGTGCCTGGTGTTGTGTTGCGTAAAGTTGTTAGTAAAGTTTGTGGTAAGTGTTATGAATCAGTTGAATTCGGGTAGTTTGAAATTGAGTTCTTCGAAACCAATTGTGTAAATATTAAACATTAAACATTCATTTAGGAAAAAACGAATGGTCTAGCAAAAAAAAAATGTCACTAAAATTGTAAAACTTTACAATATCACGATCATGTCATCAGGCAGTAAAACAAGTCAATTACGATTGTAGCGCAACATGGGTTGACAACATAAGAACCTCCTTGATCTGTTTTTTTTTGTCCACCGCCATAATAGAAGAAGTGTTTCCGAAGCATTTTTTTCTCCTTAACTTGTCGACGAAATTACAACACAGATATTTTTTGTACTTATTCCCGACATTAAGCGTGCAAATCTCATAATGGAGGCCCCCAGTCAAGTGAAACACTCAAGATAGCTCCAATATAATGTTCAGGCAGCTCTCAATCTGCACTTGTCTTCGCGACTTTTTTTTTCACCGTAAAATCGATATAGAATGATGTTGTTTAAATACATCATTTTCATGTCGTGATGTAGTTCATGTCAAAAGGTTCGAGCGTTTTTTCGACGCTTTTTTGTCCAAAGATTTTTAATGATTATTCCGTTTTCAATTTTTTTTTGTATTTGGTATCTCTTGGTGTTTTTCGTCAACCATCTTGCCTAGTTTGGAACGTTTTCCAATCGTGCTCTGTGACTAAGTCACTCCAAAAAGTACATTAGAGCGTTAGAGTTATGGAATGACTATATATGTGATGTGGATTGGAAAAAAGTGAATCAGGTGATGTTTCACTTGTTTGAGCATTGATCGTGTTTTCTCCTTTGCTCGTAATGCTGTCGAAATTATAAGTTAATTAAGGAGCGCTCATCGGTTTTACAATTTGACTTACAGTAGCGAATACATGATGACCTTTTGTCATTTTCTCTATCAAATTAAGTGCACGATTTCAAGATTATGTTGACAACAGTTGTCTATATGGATAGTTTTTCCCATGACGATTAAGAAACGATGACATCGTGTGTAGGACATGAGATGCGAAGATCGGTTGGCGTTTGTTCTTTTTTTTTGCATCAGATTTGATGCACTGAAAACTAAATACCTTTGATGAAAGTAGTATCTACCTACAAAGCCGCATCAACTTCTGATTAGGTTAAATACCGACCTATTTTTGATAATTATAGTTGCCAAACAATGTGATGTTTTTCATAAGCACGTAAAGTACATGAGTGTATTATGATGTCCTGTCCAAATCCTGTTTATTATATTAAATTAATTACACTTCACACTACACCCATACATTTGAATTGAATAAAAAAAGCAATTAAAAGCAATAAGTTATCGTTAAACTTTCCGTGAACTATAGTTCATAATTTATAGCTACTTGTATTCATAACTTACAGTTTAATTTACCGTAAAGACTCTCAGCAATGTGTTAGTATCGGATTATAATTTATTAAAACTTTCAATGACATAAAATTGTCGTTATGGACCATATTAAAACCATCATTACATGCCCAGCATTTTGCGTTAAAGAAAAAAAAAAACAGTTTGTCATGAAAAACGAGGCCATTTAAAAAAAAACTCGTATAGAAAAAAATCATTTTTAATTCCCCTCAATAAAACACTAAAATAAATTTTGTATTTTACATTTTTTATATTTGAATTCATATTACAAATATTGAAAATCTACATATTCCTACTGTTTTACAAGACTGGAGCAAAACGCGGGCAGTATCCCGCGCGGTTCATTGCGGTAAATGACCCTGAATTGGAATTAATATTTCTCGAACGCAACCACCTAGCTCGATCTTTTTCAAAGTCATCACTGTTGAGTTCATTTAAAAGGGCTTAGCCCTTTATGAATAAATATATGTATTGTAAATATGAATTATGACCGATACAGAGGCATTTTTTTATAGTTGGTGTTCGGTATTGTAATGAACGTCTTCAGTTTGTTGTCGCTTCTTCGATGAATAGACGACTAATTGTATCAGATGTAATATAAATTAATGATTTTTTTGTCATTTTATTGATGTTTTCTATCAGGTTATCATATTTATATTCAAACTGGATTTAAAATATACAGATTGAAAATAAAATCCCGAGACTAGTTTTGGAATTAGCCTAGATAAATTTTACAAGTAAAGATATGAGACAGTGGTCGTTGTTTTAGTTTCTGGTAGCTGTGGTGTTAACAGGTTAATATTGTATAGGTGGGCCCACATGGGAGACTGACGATTTTTAAAATCGCGTAATAATTGAAAACTCTTGCTAGCCGTTTTGTTTTTTCAAATAGGCGAATCAGACGACTAAGGACAAGTTGCACAGCTCCAATTCTGGGAAACGTCATTTCCATTTCTTAATAATATTTCCAGAGAATATTTCGGCTCAAGTGACATTACCGTCGGAGTTATGTTAATGTCAAAGAATGAAAATATCGCATATGTATTTTTGATCTAGGGTATAACTATTCTATTCAATTCTTTTCTATTGAATTATACAAGGTGTCCGGAAACTGCCGCATAAACGCACCGGATTGTGACTCCTCATGTGATTTCCAGCAAAAACCTACCCCTTAGCTTAACCCTTTAGCCGCCACAGGCATTTGAAGACTTTTGGAAATTAATTTTCTTGTACGACTAAAACTTCAATTTCTTGAAAGGTAGACTAGCTAGAACAGAAAAATAAAATGATTATTACAGCCAATAAATTGACCTAAAAAATGAAACTAACGGCACTAAAATCGGAATAGAGGTTTGGTTCTTCAGAACTTCAAGGTCAAATTTTTGTCATTTGATCCAAAAACAATATGTTTTTCCATCTCAATTTTCGCCAACTTCTGCCAAGAAGAGGTGCTTGTACGATTCTTTTAAAAATTGGCGCATAGTCTAACGATCATTTCTTGCTTACATCATTTTATTCTAGCTTCTTTATTTCTTACGGTTCAAAATGTTCAAATGCAGAAAACTAGGGTTAATTTTAGCCCGATTTCAATTCAATTCAATTCAAACTGCCCCTAAAGATCTGCAATTTGGTAAAATTTATTCAAATTATATCAAAATCGATCCAAAATTATCCCTAGTTTTCTGCACTTAAAGCAAACTGTTAGAAATAACAAAGGGAAAATAAAATGATGTCAGAAATAAATGATCGTTAGACTATGCGCCAATTTCTAAAAGAATCGTATAAGCACCTCTCCTTGGCAGAAGTTGGAGAAAATTGATATGGAAAAACATATTTGTTTTTAGGTCAAATCACAAAAATTTGATTTTGAAGTTCTGTAAAAACCAAACCCCTTATTCAATTTTAGTGCTGTTAGTTATATTTTTTAGGTAAATTTCTTGGCTGTAATAATCAACTTATTTTGCTATTCTAGCTAGTCTGCCTTTTGAGATATTAAAGTTTTAGTCGTAAAAGAAAATTAGTTTTCCAAAAGTTTTCAAATGCCTGTGGCAGCTAGAGGGTTAAGCTAAGGGGATGCCTACATAATCCCGAAAAACAAAATCCCGCCCGTTCATAATCCCGCTTTATCCAAAAAATCCCGCTTTACATAATCCCGACATTACAAAATCCCGCCATATCAAAATCCCGCCATTCCAAAATCCCGCCATATCAAAATCCTGCCACCCCAAAATCCCGCCATTCCAAAATCCCGCTATTATATAATAAAAAAATCCCGCCAAAATACCGCCAATTTTTTTTTTATTGTTAACAAAACATATTCGACTTATCATAATTATTTACATTACTTTATGCGTCAAGTTTTTCAAAAAATCCGTTTTTTCATAGTCCTCTTTAGATGCAAGTATATTCCTTAACTGCCGGTTACGTCTAAAGACCTTTTGGATGCGACCTTCAGATCGGGACGGCCCAACTTGGTTTTTAGCTAGGAACAATTCTTTACCTAGTAATTCCACCAGCCGGTACAGACCGATATCGCTTTTCCTTGTGATAAAGTTAAATCGTCTGTGCCAAGCCTCAACAATATTTTGAGTTCTTGGAAATTTTTTGGAATTTGCTGCAACTGCGTCAGCAATACTCCAGAACTTAGGCGGGTACCTTGGTTTTCCTGGCTTTCCCGACTTTCCCGCTTTTCAATATCCCGTCACAAAAGGTAAGTATTCTTTCAAAAATCGCGCGCGCGATTTATGAAAGAATACTTACTTTTTGTGACGGGATTTTGGATTGGCGGGATTTTGATTAGAAGGGATTCTAATTGAGCGGGATTTTTAATTGGCGGGATTTTGAAATGGCGGGATATTGAATGTCGGGAATTTAAAAAACGGAAATATGATGGGCGGGATATCGTACCCAACCCTAAGCTAAGGGGGTATGTTCCGTACAACTTTTTTACTGGAAATCACACGGGAAATTATAATACGGTGCGTTTGTGCGGCAGTTTCCGGACACCCTGTATATCATTGCAAAGGTATTTTCTGAATTTAATTAACGTTTTATGGCAGGTTTTTTTTACAGCGGTGTTATCTAAATTTCCTGTGTGCCACCCTGTATTAGGGACAAAATATAAAAGAATAACACTCCATTTGCATGGAACGTTCTTCTTCTTCTTCTCAGTACCGTATAGCCCCATGTGGGGCCATGGTGCATTAAATCAGCCGTTTATAGGCAATTTCGAGTCAACGTTTGAGGGGACTCACACCATGGACAGGATTTATTAAAACCACTGCATTAATCAAGTCGAAACCCGCCTACTAGATGAAATCGTATAACATTATATTCAAAATGCATCGTACAATGTACTTGCATTCTTCAAATTGCAGTTCAATATAGTACAACGTGCTCTTCAGTTCTGAATAAAATATTGCGTAAATATTTTAGATTAAAGTAGGTTGGGAAATTGACGAAACTTTAACTAATAGCCCTCTCAAATTAAATCTACAAAAATGTCAAACGTTTGAAGATTCAACGCAGCAGGTCACTAAAAACATTTTCTCTGCTTCTTGATTAGATAAAACACCAACTTTTTCAACAAAATAAAAGTTTAAGAAATAAATGATGTAAGCTGCTGTATTAATAGAGCAACTATGTTATTATTTACTTCCTGCAAAAGTTAACAAATCCTAACATACTATTCGCTTTTGAAATAATGTAATCAATGTGTTGTCGAAATGAAAGATCATGGTCGAAAATTACACCAAGATCTGATATTTCAGCATCCCTTTGAAGAACACTACCTGTTAAGGAGTACTCAAAGAAGATCGGAGTTTTCAATTTATATATGCTAAGTACTTTACATTTACTAACATTTAAATTTAAATTATTATTAAGGCACCAAATTTGCAGTTTTTCTAAATCGGATTGCAAGTTAAGACAATCACCTATATTGCGTATTCTCATTGCGATTTTCATATCATCGGCATACTGCCATACACGCACGAATTTAAAATTTTGTATGATATCGTTTACGAAAACTAAAAAGAAAAGTGGTCCTAAATGGCTTCCCTGCGGAACCCCTGACGAACACTTTATGACAGAGCGCGATGTACAGCCATTCAACTTTACCAACTGCGTCCTATCCGTTAGATAGGATTTCACCCAGCTAAGAAAAACCGACTGTATACCTAAATTTTCTAGTTTCTTAAGTAAGATATTATGATCTACTCTATCGAAAGCCTTCGAGAAATCGGTATAAACCACATCAACCTGCCAGGGTTGCCGTTTTCAGATTTCTAAGTGTAACATTTATCTCATAAAATTGTAACATTTTGAGGTTGAGTGTAACAAATTTGAAGATATTGGTGTTAATCAACAAATTCAGCAATAAATGTACGTAAGTCCGAAATGAATGATTGCTGGCACAAATAGTGGAGAGCTATAAATTAAAACAAACGATTTTCAAAATGGCTGATTTTTTTTCTGGAAATGTTATCTATTCTGTTCCATAAATTCTGTATATTATGGGGAGTCCATGGATTTAACGAAAAATTCACGTGATAGTTGGACCCAGTATTTGTAAGGTATTATGAAAAAAAAATTTTAAAAGGTAATGTGGATAGCCAGCAATTCAGGGGACTCCGCACAATAAAACTTTAATAAAGAAATGGAAATCTAGCAGTTAATCTTGGTGTCATAATACTACAGGCACGCACTGCAGTATAGGAAAAACGATATGTCAGAATTTCCACAATTAGTTTAAATTCCAACCCACGATTTGAGAACAGATTCAATACGATAACAATTGTTTAGAAATATCGCAATTAATATTGACACTGCTCTGCACAGAAGCGTAGTTTCCGAATGATTTAAGGGGCATCTAAGTCTTTATGTTGTCGCAAAACGAGATGCTCCTTCCAGTACCTCAGACAATGCTTGAGCTTTCAAAGTGAGTGCGAAAAAAGGCTCAGGACCCGTAAGTGAAGATGTCTGACATGTTAGCTCATCTGCTCTTTTCTGCCCATCAAAATACTATCAAACTACTCGCAAATCAATTTTACTTGAGCTATCACGTTCCTTCTTAAATGTTCTTTAGATTTAAAATGAAAATTCGTGCCCATATAAAGCTTACATTCCAAATTTTACCAATTGACGAGAAAAAGTATTGGCGACCGTAAATGTTTCGTTTGAATCTGCGGCAAGGTCAAATTCAATTAATTTACTGAACTGGCTCGAAGGCTTGGGGCAATCTAGCTTGTATAGTTGAATGAACACTGATACTCAATCCAGGGGTGTCTAGATTAAAACCTGACGTGGGCCAACAAATGTCAGCGTCTTCAGGATTGAGCGGGCAGCAGGATAAAAATTATGAAAACACCTATAAACTTAAAAAAAACCCGAAATTTGGTGGATTGATTAACAACCTCTATTTGCTAAGTAATCAAGTCCAATTTTGGACAGCTTTCAAAACTAGTCGTCCCGAAATAACTTTGAGAGCCCAAATCATTCGGCGGACAATAATAAATGAAAAATGTGAACATAAGTTATAACGCCACCGTGGCAAAGCCAAATATTGCTTTCTTAAATAAAGTTCGAGAGAAAACAATTTCACAATGGGCATTATATTTTCCTGCACAAAAGTACTTTGAAAAACCGCTAGCTTCCTAAAACAGAAAGTAGGATTTTTAAATACATAATTTAAGTTTGCATTAGCAATAGAATTTTTGACGAGTTTTAATAAATATCTTAGACTTTAGCTCAACACCTCAATTTTTAATTTTTTGCACCATTTTTTTATTTTTACACAATGTAATACATACTGTGTTTCTCCGATCTGGCCGTGAGCAACACAAAACTGCGATGTGGCGCGCGGGGCACAAGTTTGACATGCCTGACTGAATCGATGGGTGATCAATGACCATGCACAAATCATAAAAATAGAAAATTTGTTTTTCGGAATACTTCTTCATGTCACTTGTAGTAGAAAAATATTAAAATATAGTTTAATTCTCCACTCTCGCCAGATTGTAACAAACACAAACCGATTGAACATCGTTGTAAAAATTGCCATTGAACTCTAAATATTTGGGTATTCCTGTATTCTTGCGCTTGCTGTTTATAAAACTCCAAAATGTCTTACTGTCATTTTTATACCCGTCACTATGTGAAAGGGTATATTAACTTTGTCATGAAGTTTGCAACGCACAGAAGGAAGCACCTCCGACTATATAAAGTATATATGTTATTGATCAGCGTGACGAGAGAAATCGATTGAGCCATGTCCGTCTGTCTGTCTGTCTGTCTGTCTGTCTGTCCGTCTGTTGTAACGCAAACTAGTCCCTCAGTTTTGAAGCTATCGAGCTGAAAATTTGTATGCAAGTTTATTTTTAGTGTACGCTGTATATATGTCGGAACGAATGGAATCGGACCATGGGGTCATGGGGCTGCCCCTGAAAATTAGTTTTTCTTAGAAAAACTTTTTTCTTTATGCACCAATCTTAACCAAATTTCACCCAAGTGTGTTACTAGTATAGCCTCAAAACATATCTAGAAACGGATGGAATTGGAACATTACGTCATAGGGCTGCCATACAAACGAACCATTCAAAACTAAGTTCTTCTAAGAAAAACTTTTTCCTTTTTCATCCGACCGTAACCAAACTTCATCCAAATGTGTTCCTAGTAAAGCCTCAAAAAATATCTAGGAGCAGATCAAATCGGAACGCTACTTCATAGGGCTGTCATACAAACCAACCACTGGAAATTAGATTCTTCTAAGAAAAACTTTTTTCTTAATGAACCAATCTTAACCAAACTTTGCGCAAATGTGTTTTTAGTAAAGCCACCAAACCTATCTAGGAACAGATGAAATCGGAACACTACGTCATAGGGCTCTCATACAAACCAACCGCTGGAAATTAGGTTGTTGCATGAACAACTTTTTTCTTTGTGAATCAATCAACCAAACTTCACCCAAATGTGTGGCCAGACGTACACCATTTTGCTCTACAATACCTAAAGCATTTTGACCTGTCGTACAGCATTAGTAAATGTACAGCATTCCCAACGCCACACCAAAAAAGCCTAAATGACTTCATAAAAACCTCCTCGGTGAGGCCTGTAGTCAGTCTGGATAATCGCACTTTCATGTGGCAAACATTCATTTTCGATAATTTCGAAACACTTTCGTCAATCGTTCTGAAATTTAATGTACCTAAATGTAAGCGCCAGGTAGCTCCACAACCTGGGGATTACATTTAGTTACATTTCTCCATATTTTAGGGTCGCCTATCTGCGTTCGACAGTTACAGCTGCCCAAATCGCTTTATGACTTTTCTAATCGAAAACTCTATAAAATGTGTCCAATAAATTTCAAAATTGGCAGACTTGTGAACATTTTAAGGCTCTAGCTCACACTTGTAGCTGTAGAGCTATACTTGGCGCTCACCGCTCACATTGTCTCCAAATTTCAAGGTCCTTCTTATCTGCGTTCTGGAGTTGAATCGATTTAATCGAAAATTGTCCTTAATTTGGAAATTTTGGAGCGTACAATTTTGAAATTTAACAGCCATGTATAGAGGACCGCAGTGCCCGTATTAGGTGAAAATCCCACGCATCTATAGCTGCCAATAGTCAGAAGTAACAGCCATGTAAAGATGCGATTTAAATTTTTCACAAAAAGATGGAAAAATTACTGTACTCCTTCCGATTCCCCTATCAACCTCTTTAGAAAAAAGAACTGACTGACTCTGTAAGGATGTCCCCTATATTTTGACCAAATCCAATGAAGTAGCGATAAATCCCCAGAGAGTCGCCATCCGCTTAAGAATTCTCTACGCAATGAGGTGTTAATTTATCTATTGTAATAAACAAAACGAAACTTTTAAATAGGTAGGTACAAGGATGTGTAATTTTCGTACTTCAAATAAACAGCTTCATGATTTTTGTCTCAGGGTCACGGATAGTCAGAGATAGGGAAAGGGCCATCATCATCCCAACAATGCTGCTGAGACTGCAGTTTCGAACACTGAAATTCAAAAGTTGAAAAATACCTATTCCTAACCCTAAAAAAAAATCGAGTTCATTGTGTTAAACAAATGTTGGGTTTGCCCTTTTTAAACGAGATCCTGGCTACACTTCTCCCATGCCTGTTATAACTTTGCGTCTTAAAACATACATTTGCACTTCACATGCTGATAATGTTTTGTCAACGAGAATATTTAGAAGTTGAGGGATCTTTTCTGGGTCCTGTTTAGTACCAAGAGAACCTTGCAAGGACGTAGCCAGGATTTCAGAAATTATGGCATTATTAGAATCTTGTTGTTAATTGTAGACACTAGTTTCGACGCTGCCCCAATGCATAATATGCCTCCTGTCCCACTGTTCCTGTGTCGAATCCAATTTTATCGCTTGACGAGGCTGGGCACGAGTGCACGCAAGATTACTTAATTGCTCTGCTATCATCGGAAGCAGAGAGTGCCACGTCCACAACGCCAAAGACTTCTTTTCTGTACTATGGAACTATGGAAAGTAGGATCGCGTATTCGGTGCCCGCGCCATGCTGCTTTTGCCTTCCCTTCGCACGGCTCAAAAAAAAATTCTTCATTCTTACAGGGAAATATTTTATTTCAAATTGTGTAGCCTGTATGAGTTCTTACGAAATTTGTTCAAGTTTCCATTTTGAAAGACGATCCCAATTTTGGGTCACCAGATTTTTTTTTGTGTTCCAAATTGTTTATTATATAGTCAACACTTTCGTCCAGATGACACAATTTATCTGACTGCAAGCTTAATTTCGGCAGAGTTTTAGGAATGAATAAATTAGAAATACTGTAGGAAGTTAGGGACTCCTGGACCCCTCCTCTGGCTATGTCCCTGGCCTGGAACCTTGCTTTCCCAAGGTTCACCACACATTTCCCAGAATAAAGGCTACTATTCTTGCTGTATTCCGTTTAGGAAGATATCACTTGTGAAAGGATGGAGAATATGTGGTCGTTTTATGGCATCCGTCATGGTGGTAGCCTCGTGACATACAATCGACACCGCTTAATGCGATCACATCGGGATCTTGCTGTTTTGATAACATTAAGCGAATGATAACAAATAATAAAATAGTACGATTGAGGGTTTGCCTGAAAACCGAATTCCGGAATGTGTACTGCATTGGGCCTTCGGGAATCAGGTCACCTTAGGCTAGTAAAGCTTCAAAAGATATTTAAGAATGGATGAAATCGGAACATTACATCATAGGGCTGTCATACAAACCAATCCCCAAATATTGGATTCTTGTAAGAACAACTTTTTTTCTTTTTGAATATTAACCAAAATACATCCAAGTGTGTTCCTGGATTAACCCCAACGTATCCAGAAACAGATGGAATCGGAACACGTTATTGGGCTGCGGCAGAAATTTTTAACACAAAATGACCTTCAGTTTCATTCAAATGTGACGGGTATTCAAATTTCGGCCGCGCCCGAAATTAGCCTCGGTCTCGTTTATATTATTTTCAGCCCTCGCAATATACTGTTTGTAAAGATTTTTATTCATTAATTCATACTCTCTTCTCAATCTGAAGAAATGTTCTTTATTGGCAAGAGAGGATGACTTCTTATACAACTTATGAGCTTTATTTTTAGCTCTTTTAAGTTTCAACAATTCTTTACTACTCCAAGGATTTTTTGCTTTTATTTTTTTCTTTTGTAAAGGAACGTACTTATGAATAGCTTCAAATAAAATTGATTTAAAATTTGTATAACTTTCAGCAAGATTTATATTTGATATAACTGAAGCCCAATCCATATTACGAAATATTGAATTTAATTTTGTAAAGTCAGCTTTTTGAAAATTTCTAGTAAGAGTAACTTCTGCCTCTTCTTCAATGTAATCATAAAAAACAAACTCAAGAAGAAGAGCACTATGATGCATTGAATTGGGCAAAAATGGTTTATCTACTTTAATTACAGAAGCATTGAAATCAGTACTAACAAAAATCAAATCTAAAATTCTACCATTTGAATTTTTAACAAAGTTCATTTGCATCAAATCCATGGCAAATAAACAATCTGTTAGAACAAATTCACACTCGAGATATAAATTACGCGGCAGAATTTTTTTCTCGTCGTCGTTCCAGTACCAACTTATATTACCAAGATTGAAATCCCCAACGACGATCAATTTGTCTTTTTCCTCAAAGGATAATCTGGAGATATTATCTAAATGTTTTTTATAAACATCAACTGAACTCAAAGGTGGTAAATAGCTATTAAAAATGTATATTTTTTCGCTACTAGAAACATTAATAGAAACACATATCTGTTCCACGTCCTTATGAAAAAGCTCAACTTCATGAGATGGGAATGTTGTTTTGATAGCTACCAAAACACCACCTCCTCTCTTTGTTGAAGTCTCTGTAGAGATATTTGCCATTACACTCGAAGAAAGTTTTTATACCATTCCGTGCGGCACTATGCCGTTCCGTGCGGCACAATGACGCACTGTGCCGCCTCGTCTCGATGTCATGGAAAAAATGTAATTGGAACTCCACAATGGTTTCTAAAATTGTTTCAAGTTTGAAGACATCTTATTACCTTCGCTTCTGTTCTGAATCAGTTTGTTCTGTAAACATTTTGGCCACTACGCTCGAAGAAAATTTTCGTACCGTTCCTTGCGGAACTGTGCCTGGCCAATCCGTGTCGCACCGTGCCGCTTCGTCCCGAAGTCATGGCAAAAGTGTCATTGGAAGTCCACTATGGTTTCAAAAATTGTTTCAAGCTTGAAGACATCTTATGACCTTCCTTTTTTTGTTTCATTTTTTTCTGTAAAAATTTTGCCCACTACGTGCGGCACTCTGCCGGGCCAATCCGTGCCGTACCGTGCCGCCTTGTCCCGAAGTCATGGAAAAAGTGTCATTGGAAGTCCACTATGGTTTCTAGAATTGTTTCCAGTTTGAAGAAATCTCATGCGCTCGGAGAAAATTTTCGTGCCGTTCCGTGCAGCACTGTGCCCGGCCAATCCGCCGTGTCCCGAAGTCATGGCAAAAGTGTCATTGGAAGTCCACTATGGTTTCTAGAATTGTTTCCAGTTTGAAGAAATCTCATACGCCCGGAGAAAATTTTCGTGCCGTTCCGTGCGGCACTGTGCCCGGCCAATCCGTACCTCACCGTGCCGCCTTGTCCGGAAGTCATGGAAAAAGTGTCATTGGAAATACACTTTGGTTTCAAAAATTGTTTCAAGTTTGAAGTAATCTCATCAAATTCGCTTCTGTTCTGTTTCATTTCGTTCTGTAACGATTTGTGCCACTGCGCTCGAAGAAATGTTCGTGCGGTTCCGTGTGGCCCTGTGTCTGGCCTATCCGTGCCGCCTTGTCCCGAAGTCTTGGAAAAAGTGTCATTAGAAGTCCACGTTGGTTTTTAAAATTATTTCAAGTTTGAAGACATCTTATTACCTTTCATTTCGTTCTGTACATATTTTTGCCACTACGCTCGAAGAAAATTTTCGTGCCGTTCAGTGCGGCACTGTGCCCAGCCAATCCGTGCCGCCTTGTTCGGAAATCATGGAAAGAGTGTCATTGGAAGTCCAATACGGTTCTAAATTTGTTTCAAGTTTGAAGATATCTTATAACCCTCGCTTCCGCTCTGTGCAAATGTTTGCCACAACGATTGAAGAAAATTTTGGTGCCGTTCCGTTATTATGGGATTAGAAACAGTAAATACTATCGCACTGACGACTCTGAGTTCGGTGATAAAATTCGCTTATAGTTTATGGATGACGAGGAAGAATAACATGGAGAGGCATTCGATTCGGATAAACCCGTAGAGCTAGAATTGGACTTACAGGAAGATTATGGAATACAATTTTGTATTAATCAAAAACACTTTTTCCTTACTACAATGTATTTTTTCTTTTTGCAAATATATATTTCGAATGCAACTTGCATTCTTCTTCAGTGCGAGTGTTTCTGAAGTTTAGATGGCTTGTACATGGTAATTTATTATCAGAATGTTTTGTTATCACTACCTGGTTAAAAGGTAAAAAAAAAATGGGTTTTCTAAAAAGTTAATCCTGTTTAGCGCACCTGCGCGGCTAGTTTAATGATTCGTGATGGGCAATTTCCTTCGTCGTCGTTGAGGCGGTTACTACCTGGTATCTTCATGATCTCCAAGCTTTCCCATGCATCCAGTCTTGAGGGTTTATTGACTTTACGTAATATCTCGATATCCTCCCAGCTTATGACGTGTCCTTCGTTTACAATGTGGGATGCGACCGCTGATTTGATTGTTGCGTTGTTTCTTCGTGCTGCTGCTTCTGCCTCTTTCTCGTGCTCGTTGAATCTCGTCGGGATGAGCCTCTTCGTTTGTCCTACGTATTCCTTGTTACAATCCTTGCACGCTATTTTGTAAATTCCGCTCAGCTCGTCTTTCTTGAGTGGGTCCTTTTCGCTACCTAAAAGAGATTTTAAGCGTGTATTAGCAGTAGATCCTGCAATCTGTATATTGAATTTTTTTGAGGCGATTTTTTATCTGGTAGAGAAGGTTGGAAGTTGGAACGCTAATGCGAGTTGGTGTGTTGTCCTCAATTTGTGTGTTTGTGCCAGGGTGTCCAGATTTTTCGCTTCTACTACGGCGAAGACGTCGTCCACGTACCTATACCAAATCCGAGGCATCATCTCTTTTTCCTCGATTCTCCTTTCAATTTTCGACATGAACATTTCGGTTATCAATGGGGAAAGTGGGTTGCCCATCGCCACCCCCTTCGTCGTTCTAAAAAATCGTCCTCGAAAAGTGAAATAATTTTCGTTCATACATAACTCGGCCTAATCCTTCACTACCACGGATAAGGTGTCAGCCAAAGATACACAAGCCAGGCAACGAACTAAGGGAAATCATTGCTGACACCAATTCCCCAACTTACAACATCGCCCAATGGTTTATCAAAGAATTCCAGGAAATGAACATTTCGGTTATTAATGGGGAAAGTGGGTTGCCCATCGCCACCCCCTTCGTCGTTCTAAAAAATCGTCCTCGAAAAGTGAAATAATTTTCGTTCATACATAACTCGGCCTAATCCTTCACTACCACGGATAAGGTGTCAGCCAAAGATACACAAGCCAGGCAACGAACTAAGGGAAATCATTGCTGACACCAATTCCCCAACTTACAACATCGCCCAATGGCTTATCAAAGAATTCCAGGAAATCGGAGATACGAACAGCAAGTATTCGATAAAAAACGCTTTGCAACTAACGGAAAAATTAAAAAGTGTCGAACTGAAAGAAGATGAGGTTATGGTGTCATTTGATGTAACTGCCCTATTCCCAAATACACCAGTAAGGCAGGGTACCTTCGAACTCCGACAATGGCTCAACAGCCAAGGAAGATCGCTTGAATGGCGAAAAAAGGTTGCACAATATACGAAATTGGCCGAGTTATGTATGAACGAAAATTATTTCACTTTTCGGGGACGATTTTTTAGAACGACGAAGGGGGTGGCGATGGGCAACCCACTTTCCCCATTAATAACCGAAATGTTCATGTCGCAAATTGAAAGGAGAATCGAGGAAAAAGAGATGATGCCTCGGATTTGGTATAGGTACGTGGACGACGTCTTCGCCGTAGTAGAAGCGAAAAATCTGGACACCCTGGCACAGGGGATCAACAGCATCCATAAGAACATTAAATTTACAATAGAGCACGAGAAAAACGGACGGTTGCCATTTCTGGATGTAACAATTATAAGGCACGCAAGCGCACTCACATATGAAATTTACCGGAAACCAAGCACCACCCAACGCACTATACCGAACTCATCAAACCATACCGTACCACAGAAAATGGCAGCGTTTAACTCTATGGTCCATCGCCTCATTACATATCCGCTTACAAAGGAAGGTTACGAGAATGAAATGAATTATATTATAGACACTGCAACGAAAAACGGATATAGTGATGATACAATCAAGAAACTTTCATTTCATTTCTGTTATTTTTTATTCCCCTAAAACTATAAAATTTTACGAAAAATATATATTTCTTGTGTTAAATTTGCGCAAGATGATAGACTACTTCATAAATAATTCATTATCTTGCAAAAAGCAGTTCAAATAACTGAAACATAGAGTGTTTTCCACTATATGCGCCTGACAGACGTACCTGTTTTTTATACCCTGTAACGCAACGGGTTAATGCAACAACAACGCATTGGTCTCGGCGATGACACGATCCAAGATAGATGCCTGTAGAAATATGCTGAGATATTATCGCCAAAACGGGCGATGTGCCTACACCGGTATAAAGAACGAGGCAAGGAAGAAGAAAAACGCAACGGGTTAACGCCTTAAATATGTGAAACAATGGTAAATTTTTGCTCGATTTTAGCATAATTTGCATATTTCTTTCCAATTTGCAGAATATTAGGAACAGTTTAAATGAATTTAGTTTTCAGTTTCCAGTTTTAGTAAACTAATTTTGCCAGCATAATCATGGTAGTAGTACCTGTAGATGACCGCTGGTTGTGCATGTGAGCCATAGAATTTTTTTTTCTTTTTTTTGAAAAAAAAAAGTTAATGCCCTAATTCAAAAATAGCAACAGTTTCACAGCTAAACAGTGCAATCCATCAAAAACTGAAACTGACTTCCTTGAGAACCCCCCCTTGCGTTACCATCTCTCAGCATTCGCACTCGTATCAACCAATCTTTGTCTTACATTTTCATATTTGTTTTAACAGCACCTAACAAACTCTCTACGGTCCTTGCGGATTACTTTTATGCATATATGAATCTAATTGAAATACCATGAACGTCGCACAATCGTTATTTGTTATCAGCGCGCGAGTTTTTTGAAAAAGGCAAGTGTTGCGAAAATTTGCATTAAGCACCTGCACTACACAAACCGTGGCCGCAAGATACGCGAGCATACAACATGCCAATCTTGGCGATGCCTTTTGCAAAACGCGAGAATGATTTTGTGCAACGCGTAAAACAAACCAGAACACAGCCTAGTCGGTGGCATGGCCGGAGGCGTAGCGTCGGTGATGTCTTGCCTGCAGCAGCAGCAGCAATTGATGATGTCCGAGCGAGCGATCTCTTGAAATTCCCAGTAGAAGTGACCGCAATGGTGTAAATTGTGCAGTTATTGCGCGGGTCCAATCATGATAACCGTACTGTTTCGGAGCCGTGTCTATGCTTTGTTAACCGTCGATATAAATGGGTGGAAGTGTTGTCACTTTATCAAATATGGCAGGTGTGATTTCTTATGGGAGACGCCGATTTGTTGGTACAATCCCCCTGGCTGGGAATTCTGAGTTGGATACGGATTTCAGGAACTTTTTGACTATTCAGTCTTCCAGATGACCCATATTTTTGGCTAAGCATTTTTAGTCGATAAGCTATCGCGTTTCGCTTCGCACTTTGGCAACATTGGCAACAATCAGCCGAACAAAAAATAATATCTAATATCTGAAAGATCATGTGGTCTTAAATTATTGTTATTGACATGATGAGCCAATAGATAATATCAGACATGTCACTTGAACTGGCTTCGATGACTGCGAATCGTTCGCTTGCCATAATGCATTCGCTCGACCCCGCCGCAACCTATGCGGCTTGGCTAGCCATCACAGCCTCTTGTTTTGTCCGCGGCTCTGATGGCTATATGGTTACTTGTGAAGTCCTCTTCCTTTTACGAGCATTTCGAATGCTATTCAAATGTTGGCCACTTCTCAAATGTTGTTGCTGCCGTGTTGCATGACTTGTTGTCGAAGGAGACCATTTCTTTTTTGAGCATTGCTATGCAAATTTATCCATTTTATTGCCATCGAGCGCACTGTTGTTGTAACTGCTTCTGAATGTTGATAGTTTGTGCTCTTGTTGCTTATTTTCTATATTTAAGTTTTTATTATATGTAGCGTATGGGATTCCGCTACTATGGATGATATGTCTCAAGTGCTCGTATCGATCGTCCCTAATGCACACTCATCCTATTCGTGAATATTATGTGAAAAGGTGCTTCTTGTGCACGATTGTGTTCATCATGAGAGTGTAACACCGCGCACCATGAAAACCTGCAGAGTTTTAAAGTCATTCCGCCACGCCACCGTTATTGCTGCTATATGTACTTCAATATGTATCGTTTACCGATACTAGAGTCATTCTTGCAAATTTTTAGACTTGAACTTTTTCATGACTTTTCCTTCGACAGGCGAAATACTTGTGACTATCTGTCCAAAGCCGCACTTGACGGCCAATGTTATCGTATGTGCAGCATTCGCTGAAACGATTAAATGACTGTTGGGACTCAAAAACCGTGCGCGGTCTGTGGAAATCTTTCTTTTTGTTATAAGGTGAACCCCAACATTATGGGGCTCTGTGTTTGAGTGTGTATTCAATGACATATGAGTAACCTTTGAGATCACACTTGGCGATTTAACTCGATTGATACGAATTATGGAAATTCTTTCACGGCTACATTTATTGTATTGCAACCAGAAGAGTTCCGCACTTGTAGCGAGAGGCCAATATATAGGAAGAACACTTTTAGAGTAGATGGCTTTGAAGCGATAGGTAATTTTCGATGGTTAGCTTCGAATGAAATCTAATATCGTGCAATTGAAGCACTTCCTGTGTGGCAACTGTTATTTAAAAAAACTTAGGAGTTTCACACATGTCACATTGTTTAGCTAGAAACCCGGTGTAATATCGATAAATATATACAGGGTGTCCCATTTATTGTGGAGAATATTTTAATGGTAGGTAGTGTGGCTCATTTCAGGAAAATTAATGTACAACGGGACCCCTCTACTTTTAGCCGTTACAATATAAAAGCATTTTTTTTAAAAACTGCCCGACTTACGAGATATAACTTCGCTTTCTGAAACTACATAACATTTGCAATAAAACGACACCTCGTCCGTTGTGTCGATCGCCAGTTTCATTGTTTTTCCCTATGCGGAAATATTCAAGTCTCCGCGCCCAACGGCTAGGTGACTTGATTGTCTTCGCATAGGAAAGTACTTAGACGGGTACGAGAATAAACTCAGCTCGGCGTTGTACACATTCAATCATATATGCGTGGAAATCTTCTATCCAATCCTTACCCCCTTTCACGTATATATGATCGAATGGGTACGATGCTAGACAAAAATCGTCCTAATTACCCGGGGTGTTATGCCACAGGTCACAAATAGGGATCATGACCAGGCGTCATTCGTTGAGAAACTGGAAGTGGAGCTTCCCCTTGACGCACAGTGCGTCGAATGTATGGAGTGGGTGGTCAAAAATCAATATCTTAAGAACGCGTTTACCGATTTTTATGAAATTTGGTGGATGTGTTTAGCTAGTTAGGTTCTCAATCCTGTATAAAAGTCAAGATGAATAAATGATGGATTTTTGAGATATTGATAAAAATGTGAGGAAGATAAATGGTATAAAGATAGGCTATAATATAAAAAATCATAACATGGTAACCGGATAACCACTTTTCTTCAAACTTGGCTATTATCTAAAGTAAGGAATGAACATTGGTTGGTGAAAAAATTATTATCCGGAAACAACTGAGCTCTGAGATATTTAAGAGAGAAATCTATGAATTTTACCCATTTTTGGGGGCTTTATAAAATGCCTAATATCTTTCAAGAACCCAAATTTAAACTTAATATTTTTTCACTCTGACATTGCTCAAGTGTCACTATTTAAGATATATAAATTTTAAAGAAACGGAGTTTTGCGATTTGGAGATATAGTGGTTCAAAAAATTAAATAATTCAGTGATATGCATCCTCCGAAGTCGTGTTTCGATAAAACATTTTTTTTAATTTTTTATCTTTTATTTTATTTTATAGAATAGCAATAATATTAACAAAATACATGGTTATAATTTATGCTGACTAATCGTCGCTTTTCAAATCCAGCAAACTTACATCAACATTGGCAATGGGAAGTAGAATCTAATTGGTTTATATATGAATTGACTTCTGCGTCTATATGATGTTATTTCTTAATTTTTGGAGTCCGCAGGGACGCTAAGAAAGGGTCCGAGTTTAAGAGGAGCATTCGCATTAATCCTTATTGGAACTGGTGCTGGAAAACTTACAAGTATGAGACAATCGATTTCTTCTAACTTCCTTATGCAGTACCTCCTAGGCATCCTCAGATAAATTTCCAATTGACAAATGGAAGGAATCAATTACTTCAACTCCGTGCACTAGAACCTTGTGCAAACTATTGAACATGTACTACCACGGGTATAATTCTAAATATAACTCTTTGGTGTGATCTAGAAGATCCTCATTTTTTCTTTATTGATGCATTGACCACTCGCCAGTACCGTTAAAATTTTCGAAAAATTTTAATTAATTTGGCTGAATAAAAATACAAATTACATTAAAAACGGAAAAATAATTGTAGCTACTCTTAATTATCCGATGCGTATTTTTTAAATCTCACTTTGAAAATTTTTTCGTATTTTATAGATTTTTAACGATTTTTTCAATTAATAACAATTTATTATTATATTATTATAAAATTTTTACATAATATGGTTTACACTGGACGTCAGAAATCAAATTCCATAGAAAACCATATGCATTATGTATTTATATTTATATTTTTTAGGTATTTTTGAATTAATCGAATTTTTAATTTAATTAATTAATTAAAATCATTTATAATATTTTTTTGTTCGTGATTGAAATTTATTATCTCCTCTACCGCAAAAGTGTGTAAAAGCTTAATATTATGTTAAAATTATCACTTTTATTGACTTTAGAAATAGCCCAGTTGCCATTTTCCAAGGAACTAGTTCAGTAAAAATGCCAATTGCGTAAAAAAAAGGCAAAAAAGCAAACCAATACTAGTTTAAATTAAAGTAGACACTTGTATTTTTCGGAAAATATCAACCACCCAAAACGTTTTGTGACGTTTTTTTTTTTTTTAATCTCAATTTAAAGTTTTTTTCATATTTTAATGATTTTTTTACATTTTTTTTCAATTAAAAGATTTTTAGAAAAAAAAATTATCTGAAGAGTTTTAGTGCAACATACTTATTCTAAAAAATATCATTATGGTTGCCAAAAACTTGCGAAAAGATCGGAAATCGAAGTTAAAGTACAACCTATTTTTTTGAATTTTTTGTATTTTTCAACTTTAGCCCATAAAATTACTAAAAAAACGAAACAATAAAATTTTTTTTTTTTTTACATATTCGGATACTCCAACATG
Organism: Microchrysa polita; assembly: GCA_949715475.1. NCBI lineage: Eukaryota > Metazoa > Arthropoda > Insecta > Diptera > Stratiomyidae > Microchrysa > Microchrysa polita. The sequence goes on along the minus strand of OX454416.1, from coordinate 116,485,223 downwards.
TTCTCTTTGATATTGGCTAACATTGATTCCGGGGAAAAATAGTAAATTTTTTTATTTTTGCCTATCGAACGACGCACTGTGTGACGCCGTGAAAACGTTGAAGGCGTACGGTGGCACCCAAAGAGCAGCGATAAGCTTACCTACAGCCGTTACCAACAAGGTTATGGAAGTAGGCAAAGTCAAGGTTGGGTTGAGCATTATACGCAAAGCGCCCAGCAGGGAATTTTATTCTCAATAGCGGATATATCGCAGCTCCGAATGTGGTCTACAAAACGCTTCGACGAGGCGTCGTTCATAGAATCCCTGTCTGATGTATGTACAGTTAACAGATCAGCGGAACAGTAGGCCTTGCAATTGACTGCTCAACTATCTTGGCCTCCATGCCAAGAAAGAGTTATATCTCTAATCGGAGAGAAAACTACTAGTGGACCGAGGATATTGCGAGTACGCGACACGAATGTTTCAAAGCTCGATGCCTTTGCCAATGTTCGACACAAACGACAGCGTACAATGATTTGCTCGATGCTTATAAAGCAGCCCGTAGATCCCAAAACTAGCAATTAAAAGGGGCAAACAAAACAGCTCTGTGAGAACGCGGACACAAATTCATGGGGAACGGCGTATAGGGTGATCAGGAAGAAAATTGGACAGAGAGCTCTCCAACTTAAATGTCCGGAACTGCTCAAAGATATTATCACCACTTTGTTTCCTCCCCCTAATGGGGCGTTGAAGGCAGCAAATTTTGACGATGCCCGTAAAGTTCATTGACGTCTTTGGAACCTGCTTAGATGAACGGACTTTCCCGCAATCATGGAAAAGGCTAAGATTGGTGCTTATTCCCTAACCAAATAAGCCTGCTGGTGAGCCTAAATTTTATCGTCCAATTTATTTACTCGACACAACGAGAAAAATGTTTGAAAAAATTATGTACATATAACCGGTTGTCAGAAGTAGTGGAGGAACATCAGATCGTCAATACGGTTTTAGACGAGCGCGGCCGACGGTAGACGCAATAACGACGGAACACGTATGTAAAATTACTTGTTGCGCTGTTGTGACCTAAGATATGAAAAACGCATTCAATTCTGTAAATTGGGAGTGTATTCACGCCGCTTTGCAAAATATGAATGTACCTAACTATCTAGCGGCGATAATTAGGAGCTACCTCTTATATCGTATCTTAAGCTATGACACTAGTTACAGACACAAGCAACTCGTCGTTACTGTACGCAAACCGCAAGGATCTGTTTTTGGCCCACTTTTGAGGAATATCATGTACGATGCTATCTTGGAGCTCGTTATGCCGAAAGGAGTGCCAGTGGTTGGTTTTGCTGACCACGTAGCTGTCGTAGCTGTCGCAAGAGACCCGGAGTTGTTCGAAATGTACACAGGCGAGGCGATAACAATCATCAAACTGTGTCTAGAAACCGTTCGATTAGAGCTGACCGATCAGAAAACTGAAGCAGTCTTGATAAGCAAGCGCAGGAAAAAGTGTTGCCTCAAAATCGGAGTCAGACAGTGGTAATAATTTCTACGTAGGCGTTATGATTGACTCGAAACTAAATTTTGAAGAGCACTTAAAGTATATAGGAGAAAAAGCGACCGCCACGCCGCGGCGCGGCTCTAGCAAGAATGATACCAAACATAGGTGGCCCAAGAACAAGTAGCAGGCTGCTATTGTCGCTGGTGGTAACATCAATAATCAATATATGAATCATCATATGAAGCAGATCATCAGGCTGTACAGCGGCCGCCAAGGCGCAACACCTGAGATGCCCCCGGGGCGAAAAAACATTGAAAGGCTTGAATCTATGAGAAGAAATAAATAAATATGAAAAGTGATATACCGTTGGAAAGCCAACATGTTGAAGCAGCTCTTATCAACTTTGCAGAGTTGTTCGCATAAAGCACCGTTATGAAATTACTGTTTGAATTTTCGATGAAAAATCTATTTTAAAATTTCTATTAAGTTTGAGTAACTGTATCTTGAAAGTGGCGACAATGTTGGCAACAGGAAAAACTTCAGTTTTTGTGAAATTTTATGTTGTTTCTGAAACTGAAATCAAATCTTGGATTAAGTCATCAGGAGAGCTGCAAATTGTGATTTTGCATGACAAGTCACGATTTTCGACGACTTTTACAAAAAGAGCAATAACAAGGTAACTGTAAAAAAATTCCAATTACAAATATTTTTAATTTTTTTTGCTGAAACAAGTTATGCTATCAACCCTTACAGTATTGACTACCTAATGCGGGACACCCTGTATATATGATCAGCATGACGAGCAGAATCGATTGGGCGATGTCCGTCTGTCTGTTCGTTTGTCCGTTTGCCCGTTTGTCCGTCTGTTCGTCTGTTACTACGCGTTTTACTCGGCCAGTTTTGCACACATGCTTCTTTTTTATTGCAGGCAGTTTGTATGTTTTAATCGCTAAAATTGGACCATAGGGTCATGGTGCTGCCATACAAACCCAACTCCCCCCCCCCGCCAATTTGGTTTTTCTAAGAATTTTTTTTTTATTTGTGGACCAATTTCAACAAAACCTCATCAAAATGCATTCAAATTGACGCCACAAAACAAAATGGATGAAATCGGGTCATGGGGCTGCCATACAAACCCAACCCCCCATTTTGGATCTCCTAAGAAACATTTTTTCTACACCAATTTCAAAAAACCTTAATGCTTCTTTATAAAAAAAATGTAAAACAAATTGAATCGTACTATGCCGCCATGCTCCCGCATCTGAGTTAATTGTTTTTTTACTTTCCCACTTATTTCAACCAAACCTCACACAAATATTGTTTTTCGACGCCACGGAACTTATGTAAAAACGGAAGGAAAAGAATGGGGACGGATTAAACACAAGTCATAGGTTCGCCCGAAAAAACTTTTAGCCCGAGGAGAGTGAAGAGTATTCAAATTTCGGCCGCGCCCGAAATTAGCCTCGTTTTTTTTTTACTGTGTAGATTCGGAGATATCGAAAACCTGGTAGTTCAGATGCTGCTATATGCAAATAACGGGGATTCAGTAATTAAGGCAATTTGTACCGTCCACATGGATCTACAGAGGAAGGAGCGTGGACTACTCGCGGAGATGACTGATTAGCCTAAATTGGCCCTGACCCAGTATAACACTGAAAGGTTGTCCTGCAGGGTCAAGCGGTGTCGAAAGAGGTATTTAGTCGGTAAGAATCCGACATAACTGCATGCTGGCAGTCTCTTCTATTCAAGATTACCACCATCTCTAGCCAGAAAAAAAACGATAGCATTTCCTGCATGTTTGTTACTGCGAAACCGACGAATTTTTTTTATTTCGATTTTGCACCGCTTCCAAGACAAATATGTAACGGATTGTCTATTAATTTTGTAGAGAAAAATTCTGTGAGTTTTCAGGTTAACCTCTCCTTTCTCCTAAACATTAAGTCAAGTATAAGATTCGCTAAACGTTTTTGCCTGCAATGATAAAACAATGGGAATTTATGGTTATTGAAAAATGGGAAAATAGAAGTAAACGAAAATGAATGCCACCCTCAAAATTTTCCTTTCGGCCAGTTGTCAATATTGGCCCTAAGAAATATTGCCATGCACAAAAAAGTTTACCAATATTTGAAAATCTTATACGTATTTTACTACAATCAATGAGTAACAAAAATAAAATGAATAAGTCCCCGTTCGCATGACTAATAACTGATAATTCTAAGCAGCATAATAAATAATTCATTTTATGACTAGAAGAGAACTTAAAATCACGACTAGTTCCGGTATCGCTCCATTGCTGATATGCTAAGCCATACAACTATCAATCGATTGAATACACTCTCGCATAATTTGCTTTCAGAATAAATGTTCCCACAATGGCTCGTTATTATGTTGCAGCAATCACCATACAGTCAACACAACCGGCCAAGGTTACACATGTGCTCCTCGCACGCTTACCCAACCATTAATTAGTCAATAAAAGTGTAAGAATGATGAGATGCACTATTATCGTACGATGACGTATTGCAAACACTATGCGCTCCGTTTGATATGCATATACTACACTCAAGTGCATAGTGTTCACTGCAATTGCACCCATTACGGGTAGTTAGTCTTGCAGGCCATTCATTCTCTCGTGGGTCTCTTGGCAGCTTTTTGTTTCAATCTCGATAATTGCGCCTGTGACATTTCGTGTGTTTAGATTTGAAGGAATCGATAAGAATCCCGCTAGTGATTGATATCTTTGGCTGGGACTACCATATGCTAACCAGAAGCTCTCGGCTTTGAATTTAATTCGTGGTAGGGTCATTTGTTCACTGAAGATTGAATTATGCAAAACAGCTTAACATATGATCTCCTCCTCCTGCTGGTTGGGGGTGTGTACGTATTGTTGCTGCACATTTCGTATTCTAATTCGATACCAGTGTTGATACAAAGATTACTAAAAGTAATGTTGTAATGATGTAGTGAAACAGCAGCGTGATATGAATCGACTGGAAGAGTCATCGTGTGAAGGTCGATGCAAATGTAAAAAAATTGTCTTAGTTCAAAGGAACTCTATACTGGACCATGTGAACTTTTAAGTCTATTAGATAAAATCAACAACAGAAAAAATTAGGTTCTTGTATCCATTTGAAATTTTCCAACATATAACCCTCGATTTGAAAACCAAGAAAATTTGCAATAATAAAACGAAAGATTCCAGCCAGATACCCGATTAAGCCACATTGTACATTTACTATTCCTATAGATGCGTTTCATGTTTGGTGCATATCATATTTTAATCCGGATTCCAGTAATATTTATTCCTATTTCAATGCGTAATGAACGATCGCAGGCTAGATGCTTCATGGTAATTATAAGTCAGTATGCGATCACATTTCGGTTAATTGTGACCAATCTATATGGCACATATCATAACTCATCTGTTAATATGATTTCTGCAAAATATTTTGATGACATCAAGACGATCATAATCTAAACGTGCAGTAAAATGTTTGCTCTCGAATGACTCGTTATTCGTATCTGGTGTAGATCTATAAAATAATTCCAAGACGATTCCTAAATAGACTGCTCAGCAGATTACAGTCGAATACATACGATGGCAAAATTAAGTTCAAAAAAGATATTAACGAGTCGAAAGAAACAATTCCTGAAATATAAATAAACATCTATTTAAGGCAATGTCCAGTCTTTTCCTATAATAGTGAATCGTTACGTGTCATATTATTCTCTTTGCACTATATGGACGTAACCAACATTTTGTATGCACGGATTAGTATAGTACAACACTGTGCAACGGACATGGAACACATGTAACTGCGATGTCGCGGCATGAAGTGATCTTACTAATTAGTACCTACCGATCGCGACAACCTACTGTGGTGAATATTAAACGAGAACGTAATGTAATAAAATTTTTAGTAATTTTTGGTATGACTCGCTCGTACAAGATACATATTTATAATCTCGCACAGGATGCTTGTCTTGCGAACGGACAAGCGACGACGACGGCTAGCTGCGATCTTTTGCGCTCCACTGCTGTGGATTATTACGAAGATAATTAGCTCAGTTCACATGACAAATTCGGTGGCATTCATGCCACGGCGGGTGATTGTGGTGGATATTAAAAATACGATCGATCGTCAAATGAACAACGAGATGGTTCGAATGTTGGTATGGTGTGGAGACAGGACTATTAGTACGTTAATGAGTAGAAAACTGAAAAAAAAAACTATTTGTCGCTATCGATTGATTTTATGGGGCGATATGAAATGAACTGAATAGGATGCAGACAAAGTGTAATTATTGTTTTATTTAACTTTAAATTAAAACTTGCAAAGACTATTTTCTAAAAGAGAAAAATACGTTTCATTGAATTCACCAGGCAATATTTAATTTCAGATGTTAAAATCCATAATTATCAAAATTAAACTAACAAATGCAAGGATCTTAGTAACCATTGAAAACTGCCCAACATTTATACCTTATTTTTGTTTCATTTTGACCGTAGTATAATGTTATGTAGAAAATAGGCCATTTCATTCCGCTACAGGACTCTGAAAAATTATAGCGAATTTAATATTAAAAAAGGTTAACCGTTGTTTGAGCATATTATTAAATTCCAAATGGACTCTATTAATTTTATCGAAACCGAGAATCTAACTTGGATGCTTTGACAGAAATCCGCGTAGTTGGAAAGTTTTCAAAAACAAAACTGATATGCAAGTTTTTTTTGTTAATTTCTTCAATAAAATATTACATTACGTTTTAATTTAATATTTAAATTCGTTCCTATTATTGCTGCCTTGTATTAAATTTTTTACATGTAGACGTCTATGTTACCAGTTTTATCTTATTCAAATTCAAAACAAACGTTCAAATAAAATCGTCTATTTTACATACTTATATAACATTTCAAATAATTTCAATAAATCTTCAACAATTCTATTTTACTGCTACAGAAAAATATCAAGAACACAACTACCTGTTGCCATAAGAATTTATGAACGAGACACTATCATAATTTCTCATCGGAGCATTTCAATGCAGTGAACTGCGCTCATTAGTAAACAGCAGCGTTGATAAGATCTCAGCTGATCTAGATCATGTCTTACGTATTCATAGAAAACGTGTTGAAATGTCATAAGTTATGGAGGCAAAGAACAAGACGAAACGTGAGCAACATTGTATTATGTCAGTTTTCAAAAGAGTCATGGGAATTTATTCGAATCAAGTGCAGCCGTAGACCAATTCAGATTCAAATTGCTATGTAGCACCGCACCTCTATAGAAGCATTGATGCGAATAGAAAATACAATTTTTTTTTGGAAAATTATAATTTGAAGTTTATAGATGTTTTTCCAAAATTGATTCCGAATTCTAGTATTAACATCCTTTAAGCTCTTAAATATTCAAAAAATTCAATTCAAAATAATGTAAGGCTTTCAGAAAATGTTGTTCGTCTTGTCGATAGGATAAGACTAACCACTGGATAAGATGTACCAGTAATCGGCCCTTAATATTTTAAAAATTTTCTTTTTTCCTATAACGGTAACAAAATGTTCTCTCAATTGCAGCTGAACCCGAAAAGTTGCTGTTTTGATTCTAAGAAAAATCCGACCTTCTTCGAGGAACCGAAAGATCATTTTAGTATTTCGTCTAAGTTCAATAACGGTACCACCAGAGCCAGTGGCGTAACGTACGGTGTTCCATGTGTTCAGTCGCACTCGGGCCCCCAACCCACAGGGCCCCCTAACGCAGTGAAGAGGAGTAGACAATTTTGGACTGTGATTTAAAAAAATACTAGATTTCTTATGCATACACTGAGAAAAAAAAATCCTGTAAATTCAAAAAATACGCATGTGATTCAAAGAGATTCAAATATGATTTTGCTTCATATTTGTTTCCCTTTGAATCATTGTATAATCCCTTTATTTCATAGACTTTTTAATTCAAACAGATTTCCCTTCGAACTAATAAGGTATTCCTTTTGAAAGTCTATCTATAATCACTTTAAATTAAAGTGATACAGTGTCAATTTAATCAGGCAACAACCATAAATCGAAAAGATTTCCTTTTAATTTAAAAGGATGGACTCTTTGTTTTAAATGCATGAACTCAAAAGAATACTTTAAATTACACCAAAAGGAGTAATTTTCACAGGGTGTTCTTTCCCTGTGAAAATTACTCATAAATGAGTTTTGTATAACTGACCTCGCTATAGGTGTTGGCGACATTTCATTTACCTCTTTACGCTCTAAAATGCATAATAAATTACCTGCCTACAGTGGGATTCGATCCCGCGATCCTATGATTTGAAGACTAACGCGCCTACCTACTACACCACACAGACTATACGGGACGACGTTTATAATTTACACCATACATTGTGACATCGCTCTACCACACTGCCGACCAACTGCGAGTGTAAACAAAAAAAAATCCTATTGAAAATTTGGATTTAAAGGATTTCCCATTAATTTAAAATGATTTCCTATTGAAAATTTGGATTTAAAGGATTTCCCATTAATTTAAAAAGAATGAATTTGAATTGAAGCGATATATATTTAAAAGGAAAGGATTATATTTAATAGGAATGTAACTCGATTTCAAAAGGATATCGAGTTCATTTTAAGGGACGTTATTTTTCTCGGTGTAGACACACTGAAGCTAGATTTAAAACAGATGAACAAGTTAGGAGTGCTCTTAACTGAAACATTATTTTACTTCGAAGCAGTTTGATATGAGAACTTCAAGGAAGATATTGTTTCGCTGAAGAACTGCATTTTTGTTACTAGGGATGACCTTATGGAACATTACGCTATCAGCTATCGAAAGGGGAATTTCTTTTTCTTTTTGTCAATCACAGCAGCCGCCATATAGCGGAAAATATTTGTAACACTTCTTATGAGAACGGATAGCAGAACAATCCTATTTTTTTTTAAGAATGTCGAGAACTTAAATTTAATTTTGAGAAAAACGTATGGCTGCTTATTGACTGTTCTACAAAATATTAGTTTTTTTCACATAGGTATGGTATTGAGTTAAGTGCAAATATTAATTTAATTTTTGTTTTTGTCATCTGTGGCGTGGTGCCTTTCCCTGTCTGCTCCTATTCTCTCTAAATATTGATACAATACATTTCTAAGTAAATAAATTATTCAAAATAAATCAAAATTAAGATAATTTCAGAAAATGTGTTTGTAATCTGAATAAAACGAACTGAAGAAATGACTTCACCCATTAACAGCTCTGATACTAAACGTAAAATCCAATTTACAGAAAAAAATTCACCGTCTCATAACGCGATTTAAAACAAAATCCCTGACTAAATCTATAAGAAAGCTTGGTAAAATGTTGTTAATTTCGCCTATGTGGCAAAAAAAAAAAACAGTTTTAGTCATGCATCAAATATTCGGAATGTACATTTACAGATTGACAGAGCTCAATACAGTACAGTTTGTTTACATTTCGTGCTCCATAAAAATTGTTTTTTTTTACTACGGAAGAACTTATTCAATTGTGCCGATTTTCACATCCGACATCGAAGTTAGCGGCGACAGCAGTTTAAATATCTTGAGCTTGGCCTACCGACGAAATTTGAAGAAAACCTGGATTTGCGACTCATCCAGGTAAATGTCAAAGCGAACACTTGCAGCCATATCCCCCGATACATTCTCTGCCAGCAAGAAGAATCATAATATCAGTATGACACCGGCTGATAAACTAGAGCTAATGAACATGTTCTCGGAGACTCTGGATCAAAAACTGGACCAGAAGCTCAAAGATGTCGTCAAAATATCGGATATACAGGAGTTGTTTGTGAAGATTGCCCATTTGGAAAAGGCCAACGAAAAGCTGACAAATGACATCCAGCAAATCAACAGCAAGTGCGAAAGACAGGCATCGCAGATTGAACAATTGCAGAAGAATCTTACATCGAACAATCTGATTGTAAAGCTTCCAGCAAGCATGGATAATGAAGCTGATATAATAAGGAGCGTATGCACGGACACATTAAAATGTTGTACCACACTGGTAAAAGACCAGATTCAGCGACTGCCTAGTCAAATTGGTCAGAGACGCAATTTTCGGGTAGTCCTTCACGACCGCCAACAGGTGATAAGGGCTCTTCAAGGTGCTAAGTTGCTGAAAAACACTGGGATAATAATACAAAAAGATCTTCCATTTCAAACAAGGCAAAAACGTAATTGTTTATTGAAGGTTAAAAAACAAATTGTGGATTTACACCCGAATACAAAAGTAAACATTAGAGATGATATTATGCTGGTAAATGATAAAGCATTCACGTGGGACTTAAACGAGAATAAGTTGAAATTCGGCGACAAAGATGGTCAGTGCGAATTAAGAACAATGTTCGGAAACGACTTCACGACTTGCATATTGACAACAAACAATGACAGCGGCGCGCAAACTAATCAAAATGACAGAACGACAGTCACGGCGGATGGGGAATTGCCAGACCCGAATTTGACACAGATGTCAACCGCATAGGATAGTGCTGCCGCCCCCGATTCAAATAATGAAATTACTTTGAAAATTTTATCATACAATATAGCTGGATTGAAAAATAAAAATCTGTATAATGACTTTTATGAATATTTGAATGCGTTTGATATCATAATATTATTAGAGACATACATTATTGAATACGAATTATACGAGAAAAAATTCAAAAATTTCGAAATAAAATGGATTCCAGCAGTAAGGAGAAGTCTAAAAGGGAGACCAAGTGGAGGATGTATATTCGGATATAAAAAAGATTTGGCAAATATTAATTGTACATTTATGAGCATAGATGATGGTTATTGTTTTACGTTAAGCATTAATAATAAGAAATTTATTATAGTCCCCACGTACATTAATTGCAATTGTTGGATAAGTGACTTCAACAAGTTAACGGATTTGCTCAACAAACTTAATTCAAATAACCTTCTCATCATGGGTGATGTTAACGCAAGAATTGGTGCTGAACAACCAGTTGCAAATCGTATGGAGAAAAGTACAAGAAAATCAAAGGATGGTATAGTCAATGCATGCGGCCGTAAAATGCTGGGACTAATGGACTCTTATGGGTTAAAAGTACTGAATGGCTGTTCTTTGAGCGACATGGAGGGAGAATGTACGTACATTGGACCTCAGGGACATACGGTTATTGATCTGTGCCTGGCCGGAGGGGACTGGTTGCCCCTCGTAACGGATTTCATGGTTGAAACTAAGCAGTACTCCGATCATCTCCCAATTATTGCAACGATTGGGTTAGATTGCATCGGTAGTACAAAAGCGAAGCCAATGGAGTTACTCCCTAAACTGGCATGGAGAGAAGAATACGCCGCACAGTATAAGGTAAATTTGGATCATAACTTACTGCAAGCAACGAATCCTAATATAACCGCACTGACGAATATTATCACTATGAGTGCTCAGAAGACGAACAAATTTAAGAAACCGTTTAAACAGGCTTGGTATGATAGCGAATGTGAAAAATTGAGAAGGTACTCTTTTGCATGGCTCAGAAATTTTCGGAAAGATAACAATTCCTCCTCGCGTGATATGTATGTTCGAGCAAACCAGAGATATAAGCAATGCTGCAGAGAAAAGAAACGGCAATTTGACCAAGAGCAGGCTGAAAGACTGACAATATGCACCAATTCAAAGGAGTTCTGGAGAACAGCAAAGTATCTCAACGGTGTCAACAATTATACGATCGGAAGCGGAATCGATGTCAACTTGCTGGAAATGCACTTCAAAAATAATCTGCAAAGGCACGGCAGTGAAGGCGGAGTTCACTATGCAAGACCAAATTGGAATGACGACGTTCTAGATGCGTTAATCACGAAAGAGGAAGTTATATCTGCCTTAGTGAAGTGCAAAGACAAAAAAGCCCCAGGCACTGACCGGATACCGGTCGAATATTATAAGTACGGCACGGAATTGCTGCTGGAATTACTGTGTGTCGAATTTAATCGAATATTAGATGGCGGAGATGTTCCAGAAGAATTCAAAGAAGCGGTAATTTTCCCATTGTTTAAGAAAGGTGACGTGAATGACCCCGCATCTTATCGAGGAATTTCTTTTTTAAACGCATCCGGAAAAATTTTTACGACAATTCTTCAAACAAGGCTTGCGAAATGGATGTGCTCACGAAAAATCATCTCTGAATATCAAGCGGGGTTTCGACCAGGGTACTCCACAAATGATCACATTTTTGTTTTATACAATTTGGCAAAACAATTTTTGGAGAAAAGTCGTAAGCTTTACGCATTTTTTGTGGATTTCAAATCTGCTTTTGACACCGTAGATCGTCAGTTACTCTTCTACAAATTATATAATATCGGTATCTCTTCGAAATTTGGATATATCTTGGAAAAACTATACGAGGATACAAAGGCAGTAATATGGAATGGATCCCATATGTCAGCAACATTTAGTACAAACGCTGGAGTGAGACAAGGATGTAAGATTAGTCCGGATGCTTTTGCTGTATACGTTAACGATATCTTGGATGATATGCCTGGTGGTGTGGAGTTGGCTGGGACAACATTAAAGGGATTATTGTATGCGGACGATATGGTGTTCTTTGCAAAATCGCCAAAAGACTTACAGAAAATGATCGATCGCATTGAAACTTACTGTAAAGATTGGAAGCTCACAGTGAACCTGGCGAAATCGAAAGTTATGGTTTTTAAAAAACGGCATATATTGGCAAGAGATGAAAAATGGACGTATGAGGAGAAGGAAATTCAAGTAGTATCACAATATAAGTATCTTGGTATTCTAATCACCAGCAATTTACATATGAATAAACACCTTGAAGAGAAGCTCGGTGAAGCGAAATGGGCAATGAATTCGATTTGGAAAAAGTGCTTCAATAATCCGCATATATGTCATACTGTAAAATTTAATATTTACCAAGCGGTGTCTAAATCAATTCTATTATATGGTGCGCAAGTCTGGGGTGGTCAAAAGTATGAAGAGGTCGAAAAGCTACAACGATATTTTTTGAAACGCACTTTTTATCTACCCGTTACGACACCTAACTACATGCTTTTGCAAGAAACTGGACTTACAGAGCTATTTCTGGGGACCCTGCAAATTCACATCAAGTTCATCGACAAGGTTGCCAATATGAATGACAACAGAATGCCGAAAGTGATGCTGAATTATTGCATTGAAAACAATACGGGTTGTTATGCAGATCTGAAGACACTCGCAAGTGAAATGGGGGTACATTGGAATTGGGACGGTAATATGGACTCCTGTTACCTGCTTCGAAGCTTTGTATGTGGAGTTAGGCAATCGGAAATCGCGACAACCAAGGAAAATGCGGCGTCATCACAGCATCGGGAAATATATCCTAAGTTGAACCACGATCTTCAGCATAATACTTATTTTCAAAACAGCTTCAGTACGAGAAAAATATCGACAATATTCAAATCTCGAGGAGAACTATTACCGCTTAACTACATCCCACATCGACATGAACTGCCTATTATATGCGAACTATGTAATCTAAAAACCAGAGAAGATACGCGACATTTCCTGGGAATATGTCCTATTCTAAAGGAAGTAAGAAGATCCTGTTTTGGGAAAAATATGCTTAACGAATGTGAAGTGGACGATTTGCTGAATGGATCAAACTGGGAGAGCCTCTACCAATATTGCGACATCGCCCTTAAATATCGGAAGCGTATAATAAGCGGATGTATGTAATACGTACAATAACAATGCTAAAATATCTGTATTTTTTTTTCTTTTCTTCTTGCTAACAAATAATTAAAAATATATATGTATGTTTGTATTTAAAATTAAAATAACATTTATGTAACGAATAATGAAATAGAATTGCAAAATGTAAACAAAGATCTAGAAATTGAATAATTGTTAATCACATCGGGCGGACGGCTAAGCCACGCCATAAAAGTTTTTTGGAACTACATTATACACATTTGTAAATAATTATTTTTTAATAAAACATTTATCTATCTATCTATCTATCTATCTACATTTAAACGGATTCTACTTTACTGTCAAGCAGTGTAAAAAGTTAAGACGATAGTCTGAACATGATTCGAGATTTCATAATAAACCTAAATGTATCAAGTGCAAATCGCATTTTTACACAGACCCTAATAACCGCCTACAAACAAATCCTGGATTTAAACTAAAAAAAACAAATAATTTCGACCCGCTTACTCCATTGAATCGTGAGGTTTTAGTATATACTGTCGATAGTGCAAATCCTCGCATGTCAGTTGGTGTAACCAAAAGGGACCATATCAAAAGTACCTATATCCGACGTAGCTTGTCTATAGAACAACCAATCGCCGAAAAGCTCGAATACCGACAAATGGTTTGGTATTGCCATGTTGAAAGGCGTCCGCCTGATAACCCCACAAAGAAAGCGATATCAACGGAAGTTCCGCTTGATGGACCCAAGGCCAGAGGCAGACCGAAGAACACCTGGATGTGTGAAATGAAAAAGCAACAACGCATTGGTCTCGGCGATGATACGATCCAAGATAGAGCTGCCTGTAGAAATATACTGAGACGTTACCGCCAGAATGGGCGATGTGAGCGACGCGACGCCATGGAGCGGTATAAAGAACGAGGCAAGGAAGAAGAAGAAGTGTAAGTCCCTTTAAATATAGTCCTGAAGTTACTTGTAACTTCAATATTTTTCCAAATTTACAACAGCGTGTATACTAATCACCAAAAATAGGGGTTTCAACCATTTTGTTTAATTATAAATTACACTTTGTGGAGGCCCCCATTTCGATCTCGCACACAATATATTTTAGAAACGTTACGCCACTGAACAGAGCTTTGCAGTAAGCAATTCAAAAAGTTTAGTATAGTTTAGTATAGATTTTATAACGGTATCCAGAATAGTTTTTTAATACTGCAGATTCAATGGTGTGTTTAACTAAATAATTGCAACACTAAAATCGAAATATGTAGTTCCCTAGAAATCTGTAAAATGGACAATTCGTGAAATAAAGTCGCTCTATTCATTTAACTCTACAGAAACCTATTGATATTTGAATGTGAAAATGTGAAATACTTTTGAGTGAAATTATTTTGTGTGTTTTGTACCCAGGACTTGAATCTGGTTGTAATTATACGGTCAAAACTGTGCTTCCAATTTAAAAGATATCAGGGCGCTTCTTTATTCAAAAGGAAAAAATGCAGAATTAGCTGTTTGTTCTGGCAACATTCTGTCAACTGGCACTTCAACTCGCCACTTCCGCGACTATTCTCGACGTCGTCGGATGTGTGGCTACTTGTCAAACTCAACTCTTCCTTTTCTTACATATATTCAGATTCTTTTTGGTTATTGTTATTGCTACTATAGTTGAATTAAGCGCTCGGCTCTATACGTTAAGCCCGTGTTCGTTTTCAATTGGTGTAATTCTTCGAGCCATTCCCTTTTCGACAGATTATAGGCCCAGGAACGGGTCGGCTCGTATCGCCTCAGTAGAATCATAATTCCTAATATCCGAAAAATGAGAGTTACCGCGGTGGCTCGTATAGAAGCGCTGAATCAGGACAATTTTGATACGTGATATTCAATTCATGACAGTATGTGAACGGCACATGCGTCAAGCCGGAAGCCAACGAGCCCCACCCTCAAGCAGTGCAAGGATGGATCAACAAGGATGCGAAAACAAAATAAAAACAACAAAACAAGGTGATCGACGAGAATGACGCCAGGAGCAGAGACTCTCTTCCGGTAGTGCACTGTTCGTTGAAAGAAGCAGCGATAAATTTGACTATTCGCAAAGATTTGATAAATCTAAAATTCGCTGTTACAAGTGCAAAGAAATTAGCCACAAGGCACACAATTGTCGGTCAAAGAGTAAAACTGCAAAACTAGTGTCACTGTGTGCAGTCGAAGCGATGGTGTCAGCTTCACGTGAGAAATGGTTCGGTGGTAGTTGGTGTCTTGATAGTGGCGCAAGCTCACATTTCTGCCGCGACGAAAACTTTTTTTTATCGTTGAATAAAGTGCAAGCCAGCAAGCTAAACAACAGCACGTCGATTTGGAGACAGTGGCATCGGCGACTCGGTCACTAGAATTTTATTGATCTGGAAGTGGCAAAGTAAACGAATCGCGTACGAGGCCTGGAGAGAGTTGTCATCAGTGTTGCCAACTCATTTATTCGATGAGTAAATAGTTTTCTTCGGAAAAGTAAGTAGAAAGGTATAAAAGTCAGTAGATTGAAAAAACACGCATTAATGCTAGGTGACCAGACTCCCGAAGGCCAAATGGTGTACACATTTCGGGTTCGGTTAACCCTCTCCCCTCTTTTCCTGCCGATTTGGCGAAAGCATATGTCACGTGGCTACCACCAATAAGCATGTACATTATAAAACGACCACATACTGTCCTTCCTTTCATAAGTGCTATCTTCGTAAACAGCATTGAGGAAGAATAGTAGCCGATATCCTAGGAAATACGTGATATGCCTTGGGAAAACTATGTTCTCTTGATACTAAATAGGACCCATAAAGAAGCCCAAAGGTTCACAACTTCATCAGCATGTGAAGAACAAATGTATGTTTAACGCTCAAAGCTGTAACAAGCAAGGGAGTAAGTGTAGCCAAGATCTCGTTTAGAAGGGGCAAGACCAAAATCTGTTCAACACCATTAGCTCGGAATTGCCCCATTTTGTTAGAAAAAATGTTTCAAATTTCGAACCTTATGACTAGAATGACTTTTGATACATTTTACCGATAAATGATACTCAATGCTTTTTCAAATTTTGAATTTCAATGTTTGAGACTGCAGTCTCAGCAGCATTGTGCGGATGATGATGACTTTTTCCCTGTCTCTGCCAATCCGAGACCCTAAGACAGAAATCATGTAGTTATTTATTTGATATACGGAAATGTTTGTGCCGTGTTCTAGGAGTCGAACCCATATTTTCACAGTGCACAGTAATAGAATATTCTATGAGGTATTAAAGTGTTAAAATTGTTGGTTGGGTTTGGTAGTATGGTTTTCCTTTTCCACACTTTTTTAGGATTCTGCAACTTTCTTTTTTAAATAAAATGTTGCAGTGCAATAATCGCTTTAGTAGATTGCATTAATATAAGCTGAACAGACGTACAGCATTCTGCTATACAGTATAGCATTTTGACGTGTCGTACATAGCATTAGTAAATGAACAGCATTCCCAATGCCACGCAAAGAAACCTAATAAGCTCTTCGGTAAGGCCTGTGATCAGTCAAGATAATCGCACTCTCATTTGGCAAACGTTCATTTTCGATAACTCAGGTGGTCGATCTTTCTGAAATTTAACGCACTTGCTACTGGCTGGTCAGATTTCCTTCATATTTTAAAGCCCTACCTATTCGCTTTCGATAGTTACAGCTGCCCAAATCGCACTTTTGTCTTTTCTAATCGAAAATTGTGCAAAAAAATGGGCAAACTTGTGGAGCACCGCACTGCCCATTTTTGGCGAAAATTTCAATGCTCTGGCTGACTATCCTGTATGATCGATATTTACCAAGAGAGTCGCGCTTTTATGTTTGGAAATCATTCATTCTCGATAACTCGGGAAGACTTTGACCGATCTTTCCGAATTGGCATTTTGTAGTTTGTAGAGCTACTGGCGCTCACATTTCCTCCAAATTTCAAGGTCCTACCTATCCGCACTTTTCTGTTTTCTAATCAAAAATTGTCCATAACCCGCAGCGGAAAATTTTAAATTTGGCAGATTTGTATAGAACACTGCACTGCTTAGGCAGCTGCCAACCGCTTAAGAGTTGTCTGCCCAACGAAATATCAGTTTACCTATTGCAATGAACGAAACAAAACGAAGTTTTTAAATGAACAGGCACCGACTTCTATACCCTCCCGCCCTCGCCGTTTATCAGGACATTTTTTTTAATGCCGTACAATCTATAAAAAAAATCTCTGCATAGTAATTGGAGCACACTCCTTGCTATAAAAGCGAAATAATCATCGAATAAGGGCATTTGGCGCCAATTTTTTTGAATTTGCAAAACCATCTACATACAAAGCGAGGAAGTAGAAAATCTGCATTGCCAGCGGGCCGGGTATTGCACTTTGTACTATTGGGAAGAGATTGCCATAAATTTGCTATTTCATTCAAACCAATGAAATTCGTAATATCGCTCGCGGGCGAGTAATAATGGAGATAAAGGTTTTGTAATTTTAGTAATAGAATCGTATTTACATTGAAGGAATGCAATACAAATATCGGTTCAGAATTTTTATCAGAAGTAAGTAGAATTAAGGGACCAGTAAGTAGGTAAGTAGCAATGCGAAAAAGTAAGTAGATCTACTTACTATTAGCTAGAGTTGGCAAGCGTGGTTGTCATGGAAAGTGACATGAACTGCAATGTATGCGTGAATGGAAAAGTGATGCGTACCCCTTTCCCTAAACAGTCACAAATGACATCGAACGTCCTGGATATAATTCACATGACTCTGTGTGGCCCGAAGCGCGAAATGTTATTAGGCGGTGCACAGTACTTCGTTCAGTTCATCGATGACAGTACCGGATGGAGTGAAGTTCGATTTTCGAAGTCGAAATCTGATGTGATGGCGATGAAAGAAGTGCTCATTCTTTTTGAGACGCAGACTAGAAAAAAGGTGAAGTGCATACAATTGGACAACGAAAGAATTTGTTAACGATACAATTGACGAATTTTTAAGAGAACGCGGAATTACTAGGCGACTTACTGTGGCACACAATTTAGCACAAAACGGTGTAGTCGAGCGCCGCAATCAATCCGTGGTGGAAATGGTTCGCTGCATTTTAATGCAAAACGGATTGCCACGACTGAAGACTGAAGCTATTAACACAGCGAACTACATCCGTATCTAATCGATTCCCAACCAAGTAATTGTGCTGTAAAACCCCTTTCCAAGCGTAGACAGGAAGCGTTTCAGTCATGAGTCATTTCTGTGAGTTTGGTTGCAGCACGCTAATTTTAACCTTCCGGCGGGCGCAATACCAATCCTAACACGATCGGGCGCAATGCATCTGAAAGATTAAGTGCAGAAATAAGGATGAAACTAAGTTTCTGTATATTTTAAAATCTTATTTATTGCTGCATTGTCTTTTGGAAGCAGTTCTACGAAATTTTAGAAACAACTACTGGCTCACAAAGTTTGATACCCTCCACATTTTCAATTTTTATAAGAATATTCCGCTTTCAATCCCTTCAATATTTGAAAAACCTCTAACAACTCGACCGCTTAAAAAATGTGAGCTTATTTTATTAAAAACACACTATTGAACGATTCGGCGAGCCTAAAAGTCAACACAATGTTATTACGCAATGTTAAGAGGATAACAAGTGGACATTTCCATAGAAAAGGAGATAATAACACAATCGGGCGCAATACATCTGAGAGATTATTTCATCCCCTCCCGCCCCGCAGACATATATGGTAAATAGAAACTGAAAACTGCTTTGGATAGTTGATCGATAAAGATTAAGCTACTATGAGTTTCAGATCTCTCCCTTTTCATATCGCTGATTGGCGCAGGAAAAACTGGTCAGTTAATCTGTCAGATGCATTGCGCCCGCCTGAAGGTTAAAAAAAAAGGTTGCAAGATGGGAAAATTCTAATCGCGTTGCAGAACTGCGAGATTTGTCGGATATTCAAACGAGTCAAAAGTCGTTGTATAAAGAGACGCGAAATTCGAGAAAGGACTCGATCGTCAGTCATCGGATTTCGCGGATTTCTTGACAAATTTGATGGAGTAAGCCAATAGTAATCACGAAACCACTAGTGAAAACGAATCAGTTACTATTGTGTGTACACCCGTCAATAGTTTCTCAACTGATCATGAGGTTTCTGAATTTTTGAGGTCATCGGGCCAAGACGCTGTACCACGTCGTGGACGATTAATCGATCGGGTAAAAGGGGTAAACCACGCAAGGATTACCGGCTGAAGATAATGTGGTAGGCGAAAGTAATCTAAATTAAATCGGTACTTCGTAATAATATTTGAGAACTGGTGGACCGTCCAAAAGATTCGAAAGTAATTGGAAGTCGAATACTTCTTCGGAACAAGTTGAATGTGGATGGAAGCGTGGATCGACGTAAAGCGCGGCAATAGTAGCGCAAGGATTCGCTCAAATACCAGGTATACACTTTTATGATACATTTTCCCCCGTTTCTCTTTTCAGTTCCATCCGTCTTATGGTAGCTTTAGCAGCTCGAAAGAAGATGAACATCAAGCAGTATGACGTAAACACGGCGAACTTGAATGGCAAATTAGAAGAAGAGGTCTTCATGAAACCTCCAAAGTATAGCTATTGGATTTGCTGAAGTTAATTTATCAATCGAAGTGCGACAATGCGACGAAACGCAAACCGAAAATGATGGCTCACGACCTCAAGTCCGGCGACAAGGTGTGTCTGTTGCGGAAGGCTCTTTATGGTCTTCGACAAGCTGATACAACCGATTAGACGAAGTATTAACATTGAAGCAGTTGCGTCTAGGGGTGATACATGTGTCTACTACATGGGTCAAGGAGAAAAGATGTGTCCTGCAAGGATTCGAACATCATCAAGTCCATCGGAGATGCGCTAGGCAACGTATCTTATTGTCTGAGCGTCGAGTTTTCCAGGCGAGGAGACTCAGTAAGTCTCAAGCAGAGGTGTTACATCGCAACAATCCTCAAACGTTTTGGAATTGAGTATTGGAACCCGATGGGCACAGCACACCTATGGACGCTAATATGAAGCTAGTTAGAGCAAAGAAAGCGAGCTGCTCTCATCTTTATCGTAAATTTGTTGACTGCTTAACGTACATATCTGGCCGTGACGACTAGACCCTATATCTGTTTTGCTGTGTCTCGCCTTGGACAGTACAACAGCTGCTACTTTGAGGTTCACTGGAAGGCTGCAAAGCGAATCCTCAGATATCTGAAGGACACCATGGACGTGTTCCCTTCGAATAGCATATTGAGGCAAAACTGAGGTTGCAAATCATGTACACGTGAATAGAGGTTATTTACGTGGAAACAATCTCCAAGCTACACTGGGGAACAAAAAAAACCCTAAAAAGACTCACAAGGGTATCACGCACACTCCGGCATTTTGTTGTCATTATTTTGCCAGTGTGACTTGGCGATTTTTGTTTCCACGTAAATAACCTCTATTCACGTCTACAAAATACAAATTTTGATCATTTGACTCGGTACAGACATGCACAGGTTAGCCTGTTTTACATTTATGGGTGTCCAGCTAACCGCAAATTACCCATCGGTTGTCAGGTAAGACACAATGAACATCGTCTCTATACTATAGGGATGTCAAAACGGATAGTCCGAAATCCTGTACTTTCAGAACAATTAACCGGGTTATTTTCGTTGTTTTCCTCCTCCCGATTTTAGCCCGGACGGTTGTTTGTCCATCCGGTAAAACCGAGAAAAAAATGCTTTCAAAATTCATAAATTTTTTATATTATCTTGATTTTCCAGTCAGCAGTTCTAGAGCATGATGGCAACTAACTAGAATGGGAAACAAACTTGGGGACTTCCTCGTCTAGATGCCTCACATCCGACCCCTACTCACCCAACTCACCGCTCGGGAGTTTTTTCAAATAAGTAAGTTTCTCTAGCGCATCCTGTATGTGCGTTGTGATTTGATTTTGCATTCGATACGAATACCAGCAATACGAGTGTTGCATGCATTCTTTTTACTAAAATTCTAAGCAATTGAATGAAAAGACTCGGCTTACCGGGAAACCGGTACTTTGAGGCCGGTTAGAACCGGACGGTCTAACCGGCATTGCGAGAAACCGAAAACCGGGTCATGGGTCGGTTTTTGACATCCCTACTCCTACTCTATACCACATGGCTGACTAATAGGAGGACATACTCGTACTACTGCATTGCTTGTTACTTCAAAAACCTCGCCACTTTGTTTTGGCCGGCACTATAGACAATACCATTTCACTTGTGTCCTTCTTCTTCGAATTAATGTATCCACCTATCAATAAAAAAAACTTGTTAAATTAAATACCAAAAATTCATAATTTGCACACAACCGTGTTATATTAAAATATTTCAAAAAATTATTCGAATAACAGCTGGGATCCGTGTCTGCGTCGTAGTACTGCAGCTGCATGTTTCTGAAATATATTAAGTTCGTCTTCGTTAAAAATTCATAAAATAATATTTTGCACATTTGTAATATTTTTGCCACATCATCAAGAAACTGGACTGAGCAACACGAGCGAATCGATTACAATCGGATGAATGTCGCTCAAACGGGCAGGAAATTTTGATGTTAGGGGAATGGTGGGTCGCCATTTTCATTGCAGAAATGGTAATAATATGAAGCATGACTAAATTAATGGACAAGTATTGCTGCTGATAAAATTGGAATTGACTTATACATTTTAAATTTTGCAAAGAAGGGAGAAATTTAATTTTATCCAGTTTCGTTTCTCTAGTTTGAATTTCACCCCATTTGTTATTTATTTTTGAAGCGCGTGTGGAAGACTATACAAGCCGAGGACACGATCTCAGTGTCAGGCCTCTATTATTGTGAAATGATGCTCGGAGTAACGCTCCTTGGAGCAAAGAGCAGTAACCATCTCACCGAAAACGTAATTTTTTAGAAAAGACAGTTGGTGATTACTTTTGAAATGCTTTTCTTTATTTCAACAATTATTTTTGAAACTAAAAAGCCTCGAAAGTATCTTTCAGCCACGCTTTACCGTGACTGTAGAGCGTTCTGATCCGAATAAATACCAAACTGTTTCGATCAGAATAAGATTATATCAAAATAATGAAATAAATACCATCACATATCATTTCAAACTAAAAATCTGAACTCATAAAGCGAATTTAATGGCAGACTTGACATGAATACAAAATTATCATTTTAATACATTCGGCCGAAAAGACGTTCAGAAATTCTTTTTTTTTCATGCGTTGCATACTCGACAGACAAACCATTTATAATATACGAACGAAACATTTTTGAGTTTCATTCGATTGTGTTCCTGTGTGCTATGATTATTCACCGCTCATCGGGAAGAAATTAAAACGCTAAATATTTTCAAGTCTTTTCGTTGACTTCTTTTTTTTTCAGAGCGAACTATGTATAAGAAAACACAAAATTCCATTAGATACATTTGAAATATTGATCAAGAACTGATGAACGCGATGGAGTCCATTAACGTTTCATTGCAACAATATCAAAATCCATCCATCAAGCCTATTAAAATTCATTTTTACGTACGTGATATGAAACATATTTTGGTCGCATGATGATGATGATCATCATCATCATCACCCCGAGTGGTGAAGTTTTTTGAAGAAGTTTCATAGCCTTTGGAACCGCGTCCAAGTTATTCCTTTCGTCTCCAAGTGTTGCGATGGCTAGATTCAAGTGGAGTGTCTGTTCAGTGATCCCGATACTCATAAGACCTGTCCAAACAGCGACGCGCTCAAAATTCTTCTCAATATGCCGAAACATAAATTGATATCATATTCACGTTTCATATAGTTTGGGAGTCGTCTTTTCTTTTCGTCTTTTTGCTTGACGAAAAGCCGACGCCGATATGATGGACGTGGTCAGAACAACAGTCAAAAATCAGTCCCAATATTTCAAACAGAAGTTCAGGTAATTATATTTGGTCACAACGCTGTTAAGATCAGTTCAAGAAATTAATTCTTTCTGTGCAATCGGTGCATACTATTGAAACGACGACGTTCCCGATATGATCACAAGAAAAAACGGTGCGCACTGTGTCTATATCGGGAGGAAAAAGATAATTTGGACGGAATTTTCAAAAGATATTCAATTGATTGCCGTTTTGGGTGATCGGGACGGACTTAATTAAAAATGCAATTTTCAATGCATTTTAATATATTCCAGACGAGTTAATATCAATATCACAGACCGATTAAATTACATCATGCCGGGCCGCCCGACTCTTATAGCTCTGGCGCGGGCCTGTGAAACGTGAAAGTCAACTGAAATTCTGGCAGCGCTGGGGAAAAACAATCGCTTTTGTTTTGTACCCTTATGAAAATATATAATATCGATCTAATTATAAATTGCATCGGATACATGAATATCAAGTGATTGATCTGTCCTTTGTGTAACTGTTATGGAGACGCATAACGACTCTTGATATGGTCGGCTGAGTAAAGATGTGACAGAACGTGATCTTATGTTTTGATCGTGACAGGAATTACGTCCAGTATAACGTGATCATATTTAAAAATGTTTAATTAAGCAGCAATTTGTTAGGATGCATTCTGAATGGCAACAATCTGAACTATGTCGGGGACATATTTGATTGTTGGATTTTAGAAGAAAATTATGATTCTGAAATTATTTGTTTGGTATTTACCAATAATATCATTATGAAATAATTTAGGGTTTTGTTTAGAGGAAAGAGGCCTGAGGAAGTCTCATGGCGTCACGCAAATATTGTATCTTTTTTAGAACACTGGACAATTCAGCAATCAGCGTTTTAGTGCCTCAGCGCTCTTGATTATGTCAATACCTCCTAGAAACTTAATATTTTTTTTAAATTCTTTTAATTTTAACCGTTTATTAGGCTACCTACCCGTTAACCAAATTTTTGCAACACCCACCCAAACAGGACATTTTCATGACATGATTATGTCAATACCTCCTAGAAACTTAATATTTTGTTTAAATTCTTTTAATTTTTAACCGTTTATTAGGCTACCTACCCGTTAACCAAATTTTTGCAACACCCACCCAAACAGGACATTTTCCCCTAATTTTCTTTACGTCCACACCGAATCGATTACTCATTTACACTACGCGAACGCGGCCAACATTTTTCGGCAAATTTTTATGAATTATTAAATTCCCAGTTTTAAAAACACCTTTTGCACGTCCATAACCTTGCACAGATTTCATATAAAGATTAACCCTTTCGCTCCCAATGATGCCATATGGCATCATGAAATTTAATGATTTTTCATAAAAAATGTAAGAAATAAATTTTAACTTTTAGTGTGATATTAGACTCTCCCAATAGTGTAATACCTAGTTTATTTTTTCCAGCGTGAAATTTTTGGGTTTGGGATGTTATTTTTAATGAAATTTTAGAGAAGGTTTGCCGATTGTCGTAATGCCGAAAAACTGATTTATCCATTTCCCCATATTTCCTAATAATTATCATTTTATGCAAATCATTTCAATGATGGTTTTATTTTGTAAAGAGGTTGCTGTAAGAGAAAATCAAAAGATTTTTCGATTTTTTTTTTTAGGAAACCCCAATAAAGTGGGTTTGCATGAGCATGATGCCATATGGCATCATTGGGCGTGAAAGGCAAATCAGCGAGTCCCCTATTCATATAAATGCTAGTTGCTTGCTGTATGGAAGGCACCCTTAGTTTTTATCCGAATGAGCTAATTTTTGGTGGGTGGGGTGATTATGAGCTCAAATCGCAATAAACCAAAATTTATCACTCTGCTCTAATTTTGGGGGGAGTTGTAGACATTTCCTTACGCCAAATTCAAATGGGGGGATAATGGGGGTCGTTGATCGGAGCGACTCAATGTTTCTCCCAAAATAATACTGAACTTATTGTGAATACTTGTACGAAATTTTACGGCTGAACTAACATTCTTTCAAGAGTTATGGGGCTTTTAAAAAAGGTATAAAATGAAAAAGTTCTAATTTATTTTTAAGCTAGCGCCGAATAATTGAATAGATCTCTAATGTGTTATATATCATTGCAAAGATAATTTTATGTAGTTTTTTTCGTTCTCAGACTATTTTTCTATATCTTTTGTCGTTTTTGAAATACTCGCAAAAAACCGAAAAATGACCCCAATTTCCCCCTTTCCCCCTTTTTTAAGGTTGCGGACCCCCAATCGGTTCGGACTTTTTTTCCCATAATCTGGGGGTCGTCAGCAACCATTCTGCAAAAAAAATCCCATGAAGGAGTTTCGCCGACAAAATATCTAATTTTTCACACGGAACTTGCTAAGTGCCCTTTCAGTCCCAATGATGCCATATGGCATCATGCTCTAATTTGTTAAATATAGCGCTTAACATTTTTTTTTTTAAAGAAAATATCATAAAAGATGCCTACTGAACGACATAATGTTGTTAGAAAAATTCTCCGCTTAAAATCCATAATTTGGGCATGAAAGGGTTAATGACTCTTTACGACATCTGACTCATGAAATGGCAAGGAAGGCGTTGTAGACTTTTGTATACTTTTGATATGCGCAGCCTTTCGTCCATCGATCGTACTATTCTCTTTTTGGCGAAAAAATCATGATTCTTAGCCGAAGATTCATATACTATAACAGGTGGTAATTTTACATGGAATGATTGATGATGCCCGAGCCTATAGTATGAGATATGAGATTTGATGCTAATAACTTTATATGCGGATTTTCTAGAGTGGAATTTTTGATGAGTATGGTGCTAATGCAGAATAAATTTATGTGGTTGAAGAGTTCGGTTGGTGAAGTGACGATTAAAAATTGGATGATGATCACGAGGTGAGTATTTAGAGCATTGAGAACGGAATGTGCGCGAGATAATTGGGTGAGGGGCCTCTTTTTGGAAGAATTGTAATTAAAAGTAAATTTATCATGGAGTCATAAATTTATCATGGAGTGAACAATATGAATTAAATGATTCTCAGGAATTTATAAAAACATTGAAAACGAATCAGATTTAAAAACATTATGGTGAAAAGTTTGATTTGATGGCTCTCATAAAAAATAACGCCGACGTGTAAAGCATTTCAGTTGTCATTTTGGAAACTACAATTCTTTTGAAGTGCCTCGGCGTTATTTTTTTATGAGAGCCACCAAATTAAACTTTTTTACTTTTCAATTTCCGAAAATTTAAAATATGTTGGTCGCTCGCGTGTTGGAAATATATCAAAGATAATCATGATATATGCGAAGTCCATATCTGGAGTGGGTGTTAGAGAATATTTTAAACAAAATAATCAGTGGCGTAACGTACGGTGTTCCATGTGTTCAGTCGCACACGGGCCCCCAACCATTAGGGGCCCCCTAACGTAGTGAAGAGGAGTTGGAAATTTTGGACTGTGATTTAAAAAAAAATGTTTTTGTTAGACTTTTGGGTCATTGCAACGTTAAAGCTAAAACGTTTTTCTTTGTTTCGATATGGTTTGAAGCGAAAATTTCAAATTTTTATTGTGGCGCTAAAGAGCTGCATTCATGTTACCAGGGATGGCCTTAAATTTGGCGAGGCCCATACCTAATACTCGCATCCGTCCTGTTTTTGACAAGACATGTCACCTGTTAACCCGTCATCCTGCTATTACCCCGAATGTTTTGCTTTTATCCTGATTTGTCCTGTTTTTGGACGTCAAGTAGGCATTTCACCAAATGTCAGACAGCTTTGGGGGCATATACTGCCCTTCACGGAGCATGGCGCGGGTCCCCATTTAGGACATACATATACATGGATTTCAGGTGAACTGACGATGTTAGTACCTACTCTTATCACTGACAATCTGTTGATTTTTATGGAAATGGGACATGACTGCAACAGTTATGAGTGAAATGTGTAAATCGATTTTAAAATGGATAGCGATTACCAAATACATACAACATATTAGAACGTATTAGCTTCGATGAATTGTTACAGATCGTGTCGAAGCTTGGAATGTGTCACAATACAGGCACTGCAAAACGCATGCCGAGGAGGGAGGGCAGAAAACAAAATTGTTCTCTGATCACACTACAATGTTAGCTATTTAGTATGCAAAAAACTTGGTATTCCTGAATCATTTGAAAGGTACGTAAAAATTACAAGTTCAAAATTTTGCGTTATTTGTATTTCTGGTTATCCTTTTTCACGTCGTGATATTTTAATAACGATGATATTTGGAGCATTTGTCCAGCGTTTTCAGCAAAAAAAAATTTACGAGCGTTACCCACACCAGAAAAATTTAAATTAATTATTGCAGGTATTTTATGCCGTTAATTTTTAAGTTTTTCATTTGCACTTTGGGTCGCTTTCAAAAGTATGATATTTATTAGCTTAATAAAGCTGAAGCTGAAAGCCTTTAAATAGCTGCAATAAAAACAGGATTCATCCATATTAACAAAAGAAATTACTTTTAACTGTTGTAGTACTAAAAGAAAATTCCAATGAACAGAAAAAAAATCCACCCGGTTCATAACGCGATTTCAACCAAAATCCCAAACTAAATCTATACCAAATCGTGTTAAAAATATAGATAATTTCGCTGGGTGTATGCAACACACATCTTTGAAAATAAATGTCACTTTTACAGTAGCTCGTTATCAGCCTATAAGTTTTGATTTACTCACCCAAGTACAAATCATTGACGTAAATATCTAGAATGCCGCACACACGGTCAATCCGAATCCAATTTTCGGATACTCGTTCGTCAAAACCACACATTTTCTTGGATTATGATTAAACGAAAATCAAAAAAAAAAATGTATTCGGATTCTTCGCGTGTGTGCGACATAAGTCAGATCGTGTAAAAGTTGTGTAATAAATTAGGACGATAGTGTAAACAGGATCCGAGATTTCATAATAAACCTAAATTTAGTTGTCAAGTATAAATGTCGTTTTACCAGAACCTGATAGCCGTCTACACACAAAGAAATCCTGGATTTGAACTAAATAAACTCATTTCAACCCGTTTGCTGGATTGAATCGTGAGGTTTTAGTATATCCTGTCGCAAGTGTAAATTACCTACAAACATAGCCCTGGATTTACTTGTAATTTCAACATTTTTCCAAATCAGGCAAAAACGTGATTTCAACAATTTTCTTTAATTAGAAATTATTACTTTGTGAGGGGCCCCCAATTCGATCTCGAACACAATATATTCTAGACACGTTACGCCACTGAAAATAATCGTCTGTAAAGTAGGCGAAATCAGACAATAAGAGAATCCAAAGAAGTAGCGATTAATTTTGTTTGCAGTGTAGGCGACGAAGTAGGAGGTCCAGATATGCGAGAATTAAAAAAAAACTAATTCATTTCATGAGTGTTATCGTAGCCAATTCTGAAAACATTGTTGTCGGATTACCAAGATTGTCGGTTTGTAGAGTGTTAGGATCAACCTCTTGCAGTCTGGCATTTTCTTGAGCTGATCGCTGTATAATCCGGTAGTACAGAAAACTACTCAAATCAGTAGGTTTATTTGTATTATTTATCGCGTACTGCTTCAAGTATAGAGAGTCAGTTAGGTGACTCTCTATGACGAGAATATTATTATTATAGGGCGTTACAGTGTGAATATTTTTTCCGAACTTTTCAGGAAGATTGACCTACAATTCTCTAATTTTTCCAATAGAATAAAGCGTTGTTGAATAACCTCGATGGAATAATCGAGCTGATAGTTTTTCAAAATGTGTCTCCTGTTCAAATAAAAGCTAGAGTCATAACAGCTTCGCTTTTTTGCGTACCCTGTGCAGGATTGACGATCACTCAATAAATAGATTACTCGCAGTTTTAAATATTATAAAGACAACTACTTTACTTTTTTTTAAAGTTTCGTTACCTAACTACCTAACTGCCGATGATACAGATAACGAACCTTACCAGTAAATGATCTTGACTTCAGGGTTTTAGCAGATAATGTTCCAATATGAGGAGTAGAATTGCGAAGCGGAATAAAATGCTAAAATCTTAGTAATTTATGAATAACCCTAATTAAAACAAAAATTTTGAATATTTCTTTCAACTATAAGATAAGAAAAAAATATCCCCCGGTTTTGTTTGAGCTTATCGCTCAAATATTATTTAGAAGTTTAAGTTTATTTTATAGCAAAGACGTGGCTTTTCCAGTTACTTTACACAGTTATCGACAAGCTTAAAAGCGGAACCAAAATGTTTCACCAGACGGGTGCCCAACTTAAAACCCGGGCCAAATCACACTCTCTTCAGCTTCGGGTGGCCACAGGAGGTAAATTTTAAACTTATTCATCTAATCTTAATCTTATCCTGAAAGTATATTACAGAATATTACTGTTAAAATATTACAGTAAGGCTTAGGATTACTATAGCGACAGACACGACAATACAATGTGTTTTCTCACAAATTATTCAAAAGTTAAAATGCTTCCACGGCACAAGAAGGCGATTCAATTTACCTATAAATTAACGAAAAAGCGTCCAAAATTGAAATGCAAACAAATGATGTGTAAATCATGCACATGCACAACTACAAAGAATATGATGTACTAATCATCAGAATTGGGGAAAGTGTCATCAAATTTAACCCTATTGTTGCATTTCCAATTTACCCCTTCGTCAGGCACACCCTGCCTGAGAGCAAGCAAAACAGTTTCTGCTCTGCTCCACACTAGTAGAGGGGCCTACAACTTTTTAGCTCCGTTTACTCGTCTAACTTCAAGAATCTTACACATCTTCGTTTGCCATGATCCTTTAGAGCACTGTTTCCCAACAGGTGGTCCGCGGACCGGGGGTGGTCCGCGAGAGACCTCTAAGTGGTCGGCGGGGAGACTCTGGAGACTTCTTAAAACAAAGTTATATTTTCTGGTGACGAATTAAAGTCACATGCCAACCATGCGATCTCATCATCATGTAACATATTATCCAGTAAATACTTTGCTACTACATACTCTGCCTGTGATTTCTGGGAAGGCAAAATGGGATGCTTAAGTTGCTTATAGCCCAATTCCGAAATTATTCGTATAACTTATTATCAAAACTCGATTCAGACTGCAAAATTCAAAGAGTTTTTTTCGCGTTACTGGATAACTTTCGATTGGAGTTAGCTCTTCCAGACAATAAGAAGTCACAAATTCCTGTGCAAGAAAAATCCCAGCTGGTGAGGCAAATGTTGACTCGAACAAAACAATTTTTCTCCTTCCCTCAACCTGGAAAATCTTAAATCAAGCTTTCTAACAAGATGGCGTTAGTTTAAAAATTCAAGCCCAATGACAAGCGGCTGCGTCAGTAGTTTGTGGACTGCGCCTTCCGAGTGATGGAAGCCGAACCTAATTTTAAATAAATCATTTTCCTCAGACTAAAGCCCCAAGATGACGTAGTCTGTTATGCGAAGGATTTTTATATTATCAGTGGTTTTCCACTTTAAGGTCTGGTCCGCTGCGATTTCCTCAATAAAATGCATACTTAGTGTCGTAGAACATGTCGTAAATGCTGGGGAAAATAAATAAGCTAGAATCTGAATGGTTCCAACATTTTTCTCGGCCACTTTATGTATTATTTTTCGATTACCCGGTCATTAGATGATTTTGACGATGAAATGACCGGGTAGCGTATTTAGGAACCCTAGTTCAGTTCGTCGCCTGCTTGGGGACGAAATTGGTTAGCTTTTCTTGTGCCAAAACTAGCAAAAACCCTATTCGATTTCGTCTCCTAAAAGTAGACGAACTCGCATAGGGTTTCGAGTACATTTTGCGTCGAAAACAGCCAAAAACCCTCGTTCAACTCGTCCCCACACAAGGGGACGAACTCGCATAGGGTTTCGAGTACATTTTGCGTTGAAAACAGCCAAAAACCCTCGTTCCACTCGTCCCCACACAAGGGGACGAACTCGCATAGGGTTTCGAGTACATTTTGCGTCGAAAACAGCCAAAAACCCTCGTTCAACTCGTCCCCACACAAGGGGACGAAATCGATTAGCTTTTCTATTGCCTAAACCGCCCAGGACCCTATCTTTACTCGTCTCTTTTTCTGTGGATGAGCACGCATAGGGTTTCTAGTAGATTTTTCGCATAAAAGAGCAATAAAATCTTTGCGAGTAACAAGAGAGTTCCAAATCCTGAAAACATGGTTTTTCGAAAGTGTTTTTTTGTTTTTTTATACAGATTTGATTCTGCTTGGCAAAGCTGCAAGCCTTTATATGAATACATACTTTAGGACAAAATTTACTTGAAAAATAAAAATGTTTTGTTAAGAAAATTGCAAGGTGGGGATACTGCTTTTTTAGATTGTGTTGGTGCTTCTGTTTCTCTTGTCATTCAAAGTATTCAGTAAAATAAGAGATTTTTCCGCTTATCTGACTGGGACTAAATCAAAAGCATTTCCGCTTTACATTATTGCAAATTTTAGGTTTGAGCTCCGGAAAGTATGCTGTTCAGATAAAGTTGTTACTAGTAGCAGTGAGAGAAAATAGAATAAAATGAAAAGTCAATAAATCAAAATTTTCGTTTTTCTAATTAAATTTTTTTTACATGTTTAATCTCTATTTAACCATTTACCGCTCAATGTTCCCAATGATTTTTTTTAGGATATTGCTACGGAGTTCGAGGTAGAGGAAGAAGGCAAATCGAGCTCTAGCCAAACTAGAAATATCCCTTTTGAAAATGTGTGGAATCAATTTAATTGCCCTATTGATCCCAAAGATCGAACCGAATTAACTGATAACATAATAAAAATTAAAAACGAAGTTTCGCGTTTAGGAACTGGTCTTGAGCATAACTTTGACATTACGGCGACAAAGCAAGTCGCGAAATTCGTTACAGTTCTCGAAAACTTGCAAACACCGTCACAAATAATTTCATTTATGACATCGAAAACTGCTCAAGAACGAACTCGCAAAATAAGGGTACAACCTACTACACTCTAAAAAGTGAATTTAAATTTCCGCTGAAAATGCGGTAACTTTACACTTTTTCCCGCTTATAATCACATACAGAGTGCATTTTTCAACAATTTCTGTGTAAAATAAGCAAATTACACCAAAATCGGTGTGTAATGTATTTTTACGCTACACTTGTGTATAATTCAGATTTTCTGGTGCATTTTTACAACGTTTATGTGTATAATTCGGATTTGTGGTGTATTTTTACAACGTGCAGTTGAAGTTTTACTCATTTTTTGTAGCGTGCTCTCCAGTTGTCAAACTTCAATCGGCTGTACTTAGCACAGTGTAAATTCTCTGCATTTAGAACTCATGTGTACACGCTCTGTGGCTCACTTGGTTGAGTCGCACTCTACGATGCTAGTAATCTAGAGGTCCCGAGATCGAATCTAGGCGTGGTCCAAAATTTCCGTACATGTGCGGATAGGAAATATTTAGTGCTTGCAACATTACACTCCGAAATGATATGCAATGTAACGTTGACTCGAAATTGCCCATAAACGGCTGAGTTACGGTACTGAGAAGAACCTCCCATGTAGACGAAAAACTAATCAGCAAAACTCGACCGATACTTGTTTATATTTTATATATCCTTATCCTTAAATAGTTTTATTGATAACTATATTGTTTGTAAAGGTTCGCCACTTAAAACTTTACAACGAAAAAAGAGTGAAACCGCATTATATCCCTATTATTACGGAGTGTTTTTACACATAGCGCGGTGTAAATTTGCTAATATATTGGAGTAATTTTTTAAACATTTTTTATGTAAAATTACACTTGATTTGCAAATTTAGATTGCAGAGTAATTTCACTATTATAATAGAAGGAAACAAAGTTTCCTTCTATTATAAGAGTAAAAATTTCATAGAGTGTACTTATAGTCGACGCAAAACCAGAAACGGTTCAAGCAGCAGGATTCCATCCGGCCGACCAACTAAAAATCATATTAAACGAGACCGAGGCTAATTTCGGGCGCGGCCGAAATCTGAATACCCGTCACATTTGAATGAAACTTAAGCTTCTTTTGTGTTAAAAATTTCTACCGCAGCCCTTTGACGTGTTTCGATTTCATCTGTTCCTGGATGCGTTGGGGTTAGTCTAAAACTATAACAAAAGTGGTGTTAATTAAACCCCAATCCGGTGTTGCATGGAGTCCGCCCTCGACTGGTGTTTATTTCATTTCAAAAGATTAAATTTATTACCCCAGAAAGGAAATATTTTATTATTCGAAAAAATTATTAATTGTTTTCCGGTTGATGTTTTTCAAAAACCGTAATTAGGAGTCTCTAAATTTCCTTTTTGGAGTAAAAAATGGTGCTTTCACTTAACCGTTTATAGGCTACTTCGAGTCAACGTTACATTGCATATAGAGGAGTGTGTATATAATGTGGCAACCACTAAGTATATATTTCCTGGACCACGACGAGATTCGATCTCCGGATCTCTAGAGCAGCGCTTCCCAAACGGGGTTCCGCGGAACCCTGGGGCTCCGCGATACCAGCTTAGGGGTTCCGCGAAAAATTGTGAAAATATGATGTTCTGAAAATTGCAATAATACTGTAAACACAAACAAATTCTGAAATTATTGCCATTAACTGTATTTGGCTGTTTTTAAGGAATTTGTGTATACTAAATATATGAGAGACATGATAGTACACCGACACACTATAGAAAACCCGTTGTACATAGTTTACTTGTTCGTTCTGTTAGAGAGTTTCATGGCATACCTTCAGAACGAAAGTTGGCGCTGCATTTTGGCATATTTGGCAGACATTTTTGGTGTTTTCACATCGGTCAATTCAAGGTAAGGACGAAAATATTTTGACGTATACTGATAAAATAAGTGCCATGAAAGGCAAAATATTACTTTCGAAGAGGCATGTTGTAGAGGAAACCTGGAAATGTTTCCATGCCTCAATACCGCAAGTGATAAAATCAAAAATCGAATAGTCGAGCATTTGGAAACCTAAAACGGTTGAAAAATATTTTCCCTATTGTTAAACACATAGCAGTTTGACTGGATAAGAAATCTCTTTGTGGCATGCAATATTTCATATTTCACCTTGCCGGAAGAAGAAGAATTAACGTCGCTTTCCTCAGATCGAGGTCTAAAATTAAAATTTGCCTGAAGAATTTTTGATATCCGTCAAGAAAAAACTTCCTGTTTTGTCAACAAAAGAGCTGTAAATATCCTGCTATTGTTTTCAACTTCATATTTATGTGAAATAGGATTATCAACTATGCTCAATATAAAAAGAAAACGTGACAGCCTCAGGAATTTGAAGGAGGATATGCGAGTGGTTTTGTCATATATTAGGCCTAATATCACTGAAATATGTAAAAATCACCACGCACATAATGTTTCTCATTAAATTGATCTATTTTTTTTTAATAACAGCATACTTCAACTATATTGATACTTTTTTCTAATAATACATTTTTCTCCTTGTATGGGTACGATGAACGTTTTGTCTTGTCTATCAACGCTCGTCTTGTCTTAACGACCCATTTTTGGGGTTCGACGCGGTTCCGCGTATTCAAAAAAATTTGGGAACTGCTCTAGAGTACTAGCATCGTAGAGTGCGACTCAACCAAGTGAACCACAGAGCGTCATTGGCCGAACAATTGCCCTGATGATAGAATTTCATCATAAAATGCCAATATATGGAAATGCGAACATTCTCAATTGGTGTTTAAAAAACCCTAATGGGATAATTTATTGAAACTTGTTAACCATGTTCGTCTATTGCATTTTTGGTGTTTTTGGTAATGCTTATCTGGGAAATTAATTAGAATTAATATATTATTCACTAGCTGGAAATTATATATTCCAAAGACACCACTTGTTGACTTTTTTAAACCCCACCCACATAGAGGATAATATTTTTCAATGACAAAACACCAACTAATGCTAAAATGTTACTTATCTAGGCATGGTGAATTTTTACACCGTCTTTGTTTTACTGTACAGGAACACACTTGGATGTAGTTTGGTTAAGATTCAAAAGAAAAAAAGTTTTTCTTACAAGAATTAATATTTGTATGACAGCCCTATGATGTAATGTTCCGATTCCATCCATTCCTAGATATGTTTTGAGGCTTTACTAGGAACACACTTGGGTGAAGTTTGGTTAAGATTGGTACATAAGGAAAAAAGTTTTTCTTAGAAAAACCTAATTTTCAGGGGCAACCCCATGACCCCATGGTCCGATTCCATTCGTTCCGACATATATACAGCGTACACTAAAAAGAAACTTGTATACCAAATTTCAGCTCGATAGCTTTAAAACTGAGGGACTAGTTTGCGTTGCAACAGACGGACAGACAGACAGACAGACGGACAGACAGACAGACAGACAGACGGACATCGCTCAAACGATTTCTCTCGTTACACTGATCAATAATATATATACTTTATGTAGTCGAAGGTGCTTCCTTCTGTGCATTGCAAACTTCATGACAAAGTTAATATACCCTTTCACATAGTGACGGGTATAAAAAAACCAAAAAACGTTTACATAATTTATCAAAGAACATTGAAGACAACGAACCACCACCGAAAAAAACACTAAGAATTTTTGTTTTGTGTAAGTTATGAATTTTTTAAATGGAGATTAAATATGTATAAAAATCAAATTAGAAAAACGAAAATTTTGAATTATTGACTTTTCATTTTATTTTATTTTCTCCCACTGCTACTAGTAACAACCTTATCTGAACAGCATAATTTCCGGATCTCAAACCTAAAATTTGCAATATGTAAAGCGGAAATGCTTTTGATTTAGTCCCAGTCAGATAAGCGGTAAAGATCTCTTATTTAGCACCAACACAATCTAAAAAAGCATTATCCCCACCTTGCAATTTTCTTAACAAAACATTTTTATTTTTCAAGTAAATTTGTCCTAAAGTAAGCTAATCGATTTCGTCCCGTTGTGTGGAGACGAGTTGAAAGAGGGTTTTTGGCTATTTTCAACGAAAAATGTACTCGAAACCCTATGCGATTTCGTCGCCTTGTGTGGGGACGAGTTGAACGAGGGTTTTTGGCTGTTTTTGACGCAAAATGTACTCGAAACCCTATGCGAGTTCATCCCCTTGTGTGGGGACGAGTTGAACGAGGGTTTTTTGGTACTTAGCCACTAGAAAAGCTAACCGATTTCGTCACCTGCTTGGGGACGAACTGAACTAGGGTTCCTAAATACGCGACCGGGTAAGCGAAAAATAATACATAAAATGGCCGAGAAAAATTATGGAACCGTTTTCGTAGTGTAGCTTATGGAATTTCCCACCATTTGCCACATACTACACAATAGCAAGTATGAATTTTCATTGACAAAATCGCAGCGGACAAAAATTTCAATTTCATTCCGCCCGAGGTCTATCCAGGCCTTTAGGAATAAAAGTAGGAAAATAAGAACAATTTGTGATGGGAGAATACATACATTGCCTCGAGAAAATTCGATTCATTAATATTGAATGGTGGTCCGTCGAGATCCATTTTCAGGCTAAATGGTCCGCAGACGTTTCTGAGTTGGGAACCACTGCTTTAGACAGTTGTAAGGTAAGGACTCTGGCTTCACAGGCCGGGTGCGTCTGATCGCGTCATAATTTAGAATGTGCCTAAACTGCGCGAAAGCGCTGGAGCATTAAGAACCTTTTCAAATAACGACTTATCAATTTAGACTGCCTTATGCCTTTCATTAATTACAATTTTTCTAACTAACGATGGATGCGACCAAAGAGATATATCCTACCCATACATACACTGCGTTTCACTTGAATAGCACATTCCGTTTTTTCATTGTAATTTGCTTATTATATCAATATTCTTATGAATTTGCTAGTAGTTTTTTTGTCTTGTTTGTGTGGGCCCCCCGAAAGAAAAATTGTGCTCTCGAAATTCACCGTTACCTTTTTTTCACCAATTTGCTTCAAAACAGAGCAGATTTTTTGCTTCACTAGAATAGCACAGTTGGGTTTAAGCTTAGAGAAAGTATGCGTTAGTCTAGAGTGGGCATCAGAAAATAAAAATGGCACCGTTCTCACACTATTGCAGTTCATAGTATGCGTGAAAATATTATTCAAACGTCAATTTTTTGTTTACAATTAAGAATATAAAATCCGCGTAATATTCATTACTCTCTTAAAATGCCGACGTGATATTTAACCCTTCTGTTGGCGTATAGATCCAGACAGACCATTGGTACTATATCTTTACTTAGAGAAAAATTATAGTTATTTGTGACTATTTTCGATAGTCACCTGTATATTTTAATGAAAAATGGTGAATCAACTATTTTCCGAACTAAAACAAGGAAAAATAGTAAGAAGCAACAACTCAAATTATAACAAACAACATTCTCCTTAAGTTGAATACAACAACAACATTCACCATAGTTGATATTAATTGTTAAAAATAGTTGATTTTTCTTAGTAAGAATAGTAAAAGTCAACCATGTAAAATTGTTGTTTCGTATATTTTAACCATTACTCGAAGTTAAATTTGACAATCTTGAAAGTTGACATCAACACGAACATTGTTAAAATCAACAATTTAAGTGATAAGCTCTTTTCGTTTTGTCATATTTTTACAGTCAAGTGTTAGCGTTGGTGAGTTCTGAACAATATTTCGCGGTGCTTTTTTTAATAAAGTTTTAAAAATGGTTTCAGAATCGATGACGACGGTGAATTATTAGTGTTAGTGTAAGTGCTGGCAACAAAACCGATATGTTTAGTGAAAATGTCTTTAAAAGACACTGACGTCGATTTTCTCTAAGCTGCGTTTTAGATGAAGGAAGTAATTGCTATTTCGCAATCCACTTATCGGTAAGAAATGCTATTTAATAATTGTTAGTTTGATCTATTTTTTGCCAAAAAATATCAATATATGCATAGGTTTCAGAAAACTCTAGTATTTGTTTTTTTTTATCTAATTTTCTTATAGTGCAAAATGTTGACATTCACAGGAGTTTAATTGAACGTTCCCGAAATGGTTTCGCGGCTGTAAGCTGACTTATGACGTGTCATGTAAGATGGAGACTCTTATTGGAAGAAACAAAAGGTACATTAAAAAAATATATTCATATTTGCTTTCTTCTTAATTTTGCCGTCTACTATATAGATTGTTTGAATCCAGGAGTGCATTGTGACAACCATCACCGTCGTCATGTATGTCTATGAATGCAAAAACCGGAGGTCGCAAATCATCTAGATGGTGTGCATTTAGGCAGCAGGAAAGGACAATTGAATGATATGCCAATGACTAAGATCATTGTATTGCTTATGTAGGTACTTTTAACAATTTAATGTCTAATAAACATTTGTCTTTCCTTTTCCAAATATTATGTTGCATATATGTTTGTATTCTAAATAAATTAAATATTGTTTTTACAAAAAAAAAGATTTTATTCAACGTTCATCGCTGCTTTGTTTCATGATTACTATCAACTTTATTCATAGTAAATTTCACCTATGAGGGTAGTATTTGCTATTCCTTTCAACTATCCAAATAGTTATTTTGAACCAGTTTTCAGGTTGTTTTTTTATTCTTTTCAACAATTAAATAGTTATTTTCAACTATTGCTCCAGTTGTTCTGGGTTGGGATTCAAATATTTAAATAGTTGCTTTCAACTAAGGTGAAAGTTGAAATCAAACATGGAACACAAAATTGATAGTATTTTTGGTTTTAACTATTTGAATAGTTTTCCTGATTCGAACTAGCAAAATAGTTAATTTATTGTTGAAATCAACTATTTTTTTCTATCAGTGTTGGTGAAAAATATCGTTCAATAATATTTTCCACCCCTTTCCATATAAATTTCAAAGGAACCGACGGCCACAAATGCGATCAAACGTTCGGCGAAATGTAAACTATGTCTAAAGAATCGAAAAAACGGCGCATCGTCGTAAGACACAGTATGTAAACTGTTTCTAGAACCAAAATTAGACCTCTTCAAAAAATAAGATTGATTTCACAGAAGATTCAGCTACACCTTAGGCATAATAGCTCGTAGGCGGCGTCAGAAGGGTTAATAAATGCATCGACAATATTTTGACATTTGATATATTCGTGGAGTGTAGTGTAATAAATTTGGAGTCAAACACATATGGGTTGTGTGATCACATAGCCACTCTGGACTAACGCATGGCATGAGTTGCTATGTTTTCTCTAAGGGTTTAAGCTTCACATACGGAGTGCACGTGGTCACAATATCACAATTTATAGTCGTTTTGAGTATTTTAAACATAAAGTAAGAAATTGGAATAGAGATGGAACTCCATATAACATTAAAACCTACTGAACAACATTTTACCTTTGAGTGTGTGCTGTATGTAACGTGTACGTACAAGAAGATATCTGCCTGTATGTACTGCCTGTATTTTGGGTCGCGGTAAAGTCTTAACAAGCGAAGAATAAGTTAAAATAAAAACATACAGGGATTGTGACCTTTCAGTGACTAAAATATCGAAAAAAAATTGAAAAAATCGGAAACGTGATTTACAATTTTATTAAAAATGGTGAAAATTCTGAACAAATATGAAAGGTCGAGTAAGCAGTGTACTCTCTTATGCAGATAAGCTATCTGTTTTGCGTGATGCATCGAATTCACATGATTCTGTGGAAAAAAATTCGGTTAAAAGTTGGTCTAAGTGCGAGTAAAACAATTGTATGGTGTGCTAATTCAAAAGCTAAACACCTTAAGTGTCTAAAATTAAAAAAAAACAAGGGGGCTTCGCCCCCTGCTCGCTTCGCTCGCCAACCCCGGGGCCGAGGCTAATTTCGGGCGCGGCCGAAATTTGGATACCCTTCGCTTGGGCTAAAAGTTTTTTTCGGACGTACCTATGACTTGTACTTAATCCCCCTTCTCATTCTTTTTCTTCCGTTTTGACAAAAGTTTTGGGCTTGGTTGAATTAAGTGGACAAATAAAAATATTTACTCGGAAAATTTTATTGGGTTTACCGGGTTCAAAACGAATGGAATGGTACTGTGGGGTCATCTACAGTACGATTCCATTCGTTTTGAACTTTTTAGTTGCTTTGATAAAGACACATTAATTCAAGGTTTTGTGAAATTGGTGTAAAAAAATGTTTCTTAACCCATTATTTGCGGGTATTGATCCAATGGGAATTATTTGGTGAAAATTGGTGTAACATGTTCTCTTCGATCCTAGATTCAGAATTAGTAACTATTTTTTTTCGTATGACCTCAGGGGTCCTTTCCAGGACATGTGTCAAAAACGACACACCCGCACTACAGCGACACAAAATTTGCAAGGGAAAATCTTATCTACTTTCTTGAGAAAAATGGTTTACATAATGAAAGTAAATGGGAGTGAATATTTTATTATACAGTCTTGACTAGTTAGTCCGGATCTCCTTTAATCCGGGTATCACGCTAATCCGGACCACTAAATGTTTTCCCTACGTATTCTATAGTCCGGATATCGGCACCAATTTTGACCCTATAGTCCGGATATTTATACCACGCTCTGTGGCTTACTTGGTTGAGTCCCATTTTACGATGCTAGTAATCTAGAGGTCCGGAGATCGAATCTCGGCGTGGTCCAAAAATTCCGTACATGTGCGGATAGGAAATTATAGTGCTTGCAGCATTATATACACTCCGAAATGATATGCAATGTAACGTTGACTCGAAATTGCCTGTAAACGGCTGAATTAACGCACCATGGCCCCACATGGGACTATACGGATCCGGATATTTGAGATATTCAGGGTGAAATGGTAAATTTGGTCTCGTACTTTTTTACGGGACGGTTTGGCAAATGACATGATGCTTACTAATTTCAAAGAAATAATACATTTATCGGCTTTTGTTCCTCTTATTTATTTATTTGGACTGTTTTTCCTCAGAAAAAAAAGTGATTGTGCTAATCCGTATGTTCCGATGGTCCGGATTACCCCTTGCAATAATTGATCCGGATTATCGAGTCAAGAGTCTACTTAATATACTTTATTTACGTCCGGGAGGTTAGTAGGTTATGCAAAAAAGCATTCATTCATTTGAAAAATCTTGTTTTCATATTGCCCATATTATTTCGAAAAAAAAACAGCCTTATTTTCCACATTGTTTGGAAACAATATATTTATTGTCTGCGATGCCTGCGATGGTTTACATTGGGAATCACTGGGAATAGGATATAGAATATATTAGCTGCCCGCATACTAAGATATAGCCTCCAAAAATAATGGAGTATTCAAACGTGAGAGGAGATGCTGAACTGCATCTCCCCGATCGGTTTTTCATGATACATACATCAAGTATAGAATCATTCACCTTTATGTTTTGCCATAATGATACGATTTACGAAATAATTTATTGCCGGAAAACATGTGGGTGTAGATACCAAAGATTCAAAAAGTACTCATCTGGTTACTTGAATCGAATCGTTTCGATACCGAGTAAAGTAGAAAGAAAAGTATCGATACCAGAATTCTTTGGTATCGAAACAGAAGTATCGACACTTTACTTGTATCGGAATGTCGTTAGAGTGCTTCTCATACATTGATTTCCAACTCAATTATGAAAATAACAAATCCCAGTTTCAAGAATCACATAATGTACTTGATGCAAATATAACGCTGTTAATGCGCGGATGTGTCGTTTTCGCAACATTTTTTGTAAATGCAACTTCTGAGTACTTTGCGTTACCCGCTTGAAATAATTTTTGACCAGTACAAAGAAAACAGTTCTAATTTACTTATCCAGGGGATATTTCATGAATTCTATTAGCATTTTCTGAAATTTAGCGATTTTGTTTGAGGATTTCAAAAATTTGCGAAATAGGTGTTTTTGTCGCTTTCGCAAATAGTCAAAAATGTTGTGATTGAAAATTTTATGGGTTTTTATATGTAAAGTGGACATTGATTTTTAGTTTAAAATAACTGTCGATTCGTTGCGTGTCGTACAAGCACTACATTATTAGTTTCATTATATGTTTCGTTTTCGACACACCCGCAAATAATGGGTAAGAACCAATATGGGGGGTTTGGTTTGTATGGCAGCCCCATGACCCCATGGTCCGATTTGATTCAATCTTACATATGTTTTGTGTCATCAATAGAAATACATTTGTGTGAAATTTGGTTGAAATCGGTGCACAAATAAAAAAGTTTTTCTTAGAAGAACCTAATTTGGAGGGTTGGATTTGTATGGGAGCCCCATGTACTCATGGTCCGATTTCATCCATTCTTACATATGTTTTGTGTCAACAATCGAAATGCATTTGTGTGAAATTTCGTTGAAATTGGTGCGCAAATAAAAAAGTTTTTCTTAGTAGAACCTAATGTGGGGGGTTAAGTTTGTATGGCAGCCCCATGACTCCATTGTCCGATTTGATCCATTCTTGCATATATTTTGTGTTATTTATAGAAACACATTTGTGTGAAATTTGGTTGAAATTGGTACACAAATAAAAAGTTTTTCTTAGAAGAACTCAAATTGGGGAGCTAGGTTTGTATGGCAGCCCCATGACCCAGTGATCCAATTTGGGTGAATCAAACATACAAACAGCCTGCAACAATAAGAAGCACGTGTGCAAAATTTCAGCTTGCTAGCTTCAATACCCGCCGAGTAAAACGCGTCGCAACAGACAGACAGACAGACAGACAGACAGACGGACAGACAGACAGACAGACGGACATGCTCCAATCGACTCCCCAAGTCACGCTGATCATATATGTATACTTTTTATATGGTCGGAGATGCTTCCTTTAATGCGTTACAAACTTCATGACAAAGTTAATATACCCTTTCACTCTATGAGCGAAGGGTATAAAAACACCACTTAACCCTTCGCCAGGCACATCCCGCGATCAACGCGAACGGGCACGTGGGGTCTTTTCGGACCCCAAAATTTAATGAACTTATCCTTGAACATGTATCAAATTGTAAAAAAAACAAGGGGGCTTCGCCCCCTGCTCGCTTCGCTCGCCAACCCCGGGGCCGAGGCTAATTTCGGGCGGGGCCGAAATTTGGATACCCTTCGCTTGGGCTAAAAGTTTTTTTCGGGCGTAGCTATGACTTGTATTTAATCCCCCTCCTCATTCTTTTTCTTCCGTCTTGACAAAAGTTTTGGGCTTGGTTGAAATAAGTGGGCAAATAAAAATATTTACTCGAAAAATTTTATTGGGGTTGCCGGAGCAGGGGCGAACCCAAGTGGGGGATTTGGGGGATGAAACACCCCCCGAAATTTTAAAATGAAAATTATAGGTATGAATGAAATTCACACAAAATATCTTTATTGATAAATCAAATACCTAAGCAGGGGTTCCCAACCATTTTCAGTCAATGCCCCCTTGCAAGATAAGCAGAATCTGGCGCCCCCAGAGGAAATTTCGCTTTATAACGGAAGAAATCATTTTTCAGCTTATTCTGTTTATTTTGTTAAGAATTTGCCACGTTGGCAAATAATTACAGAAAATTTGCCATAATTTGGAACAATTTCACAGAAATTTTGAACTAATCAGATCAGCTTGGATTACATTTTCGCAATTCAAAATTAGCATGCAGAATGGCAATGTTTGAATTTGACTTGTACGAAGTGAAAAACGTAGAAGCCGTAGCGGCCAGTATACAACGGAATTGGGCATTGCGGAGAGCTACATTTGGCCCTACATCCCTACTACATTACGTCAAGAATTGAGGCCGCATAATCATAAAACGGTAATTACGCGCTGAAAATGTTGCCTAAGATCCGATTTTCGACCAAAACCTCATTTTTACTGGCAAGGTTCATTTTTTGGCTCAGCGGTTTGTCAACACGCCAAATTGAAGTCATTGGAGTTTAATTTCTTTCGAGTTTTTTTCCCTCGGTCTCTATTCCTAAAACAATTTTAGCAATCATCATCAAACAGACTTTGCACAGATATCCTCGCTTATATTTGTTATTATGGTTGCCGCAATTTATGAATTTTGTCTATGAATCGAAGAATTTTGCAAGCTTATAGCTTTTGTAATATAATCGATCACATCAACACTCATGTTGGGCCCACGCCCCCTTTGCCGACCGTCACGCCCCACTAGGGGGGCGCGCCCCACCGTTTGGGAAGTACTGACCTAAGTGATGATTTTCACTATGCCCGACGTCAGACTATCGTTTTAGAGTGCCCATAGACCTTCCAATCAATTGAAGCAATTTTTTGATTGCCCGATAAGTTGGATGGTGTATGTGACCATCTAATCCATTTTTTTGATTGGACGTGTGGAACATTTTGCCATGCAATTTTTCATACAATCTGTCATGATAATCATGTGTTTTCAGTTGCTGATTTATTGATATAAACCAGTGGTCATTCTTCATGTTGTGGGTGTGGCGGTCATTGGCTATGTCCACACATGCGTGCTTTTGTCTTCCCTATCGTCTTCAAGCTCCGTTTCCACTTTCAACATTGAACTGATTGCGTCAAGTAATCAGAAGAGATGAATGCTTCATTCTAATCCACATCTGTTCATTATTTATTGTTAGATGTGTGCCGCGGCTTCGTTCAGGACAGATTAATGATCAATTTTTTCGTTAATAGTATGAATAGATGCGTTGTTGACATATTCAACATTTGCAGTCGCGTTCAAGGATTAATACCTTTCTTAAATAGCGCAGACATCCCAAGTTTCAATTGTCATAATGACGAAGACGAACGAAAATTGAGTGTCTAGACAGGCCCATTCTCCATCGAAAGTAGCAATGGATCTTCCATCGCCACAAAATAT
Organism: Microchrysa polita; assembly: GCA_949715475.1. Lineage (NCBI taxonomy): Eukaryota > Metazoa > Arthropoda > Insecta > Diptera > Stratiomyidae > Microchrysa > Microchrysa polita. The sequence goes on along the minus strand of OX454416.1, from coordinate 116,440,387 downwards.
ATATGTAATTTTCGCTATGTTGTGTTGTCCCGTGTGTCGATCGGACAGTATATGGGAACTCTTACGCCTAAGGTCTAAGAACATTTAAAGCGTTGGATTTCATGAGCCACTTTGCAAATACAAATCACCCCCCGAAATAAATTCCTGGGTTCGCCCCTGCCGGAGCATGACCCCACAATACGATTCCATTCGTTTTGAACTTTTTAGTTGCTTTGATAAAGACACATTAATTCAAGGTTTTGTGAACTTGGTGTAAAAAAATGTTTCTTAGAAGAACCAATATGGGGGGTTTGGTTTGTATGGCAGCCCCATGACCCCATGGTCCGATTTGATTCGATCTTACATATGTATTGTGTCATCAATAGCAATACATTTGTGTGAAATTTGGTTGAAATTAGTGCACAAACAAAAAAGTTTTTCTTAGAAGAACCTAATTTGGGGGGTTAGATTTGTATGGCAACCCCATTACCCCATGGTCGGATTTTATCCATTCTTACATATGTTTTGTGTCAACAATAGAAATACATTTGTATGAAATTTGGTTGAATTTGGTGCACAAATAAAAAAGTTTTTCTTAGAAGAACCTAATTTGGGTGGTTAAGTTTATATGGTAGCCCCATGACCCCATGTTCCGATTTGATCCATTCTTGTAAATATTTTGTGTAATCTAGAGAAACACATTTGTGTGAAATTTGGTTGAAATTGGTGTACAAATAAAAAAGTTTTTCATAGAAGAACCTAATTTGGGGAGTTTAGTTTGTATGGCAGCCCCATGACCCCATGTTCCGATTTGATCCATTCTTGCATATATTATTTGTTATCTATAGAAACACATTTGTGTGAAATTTGGTTGAAATTGGTACACAAATAAAAAAGTTTTTCTTAGAAGAACTCAAATTGGGGAGCTAGGTTTATATGGCAGCCCCATGACCCAGTGATCCAATTTGGGTGAATCAAACATACAAACAGCATGCAACAATAAGAAGCACGTGTGCAAAATTTCAGCCCGCTAGCTTTAATACCCGCCGAGTAAAACGCGTCGCAACAGACAGACAGACAGACAGACAGACAGACAGACAGACAGACAGACAGACGGACATGCTCCAATCGACTCCCCAAGTTATGCTGATCATATATGTATACTTTTTATATGGTCGGAGATGCTTCCTTTAATGCGTTACAAACTTCATGACAAAGTTAATATACCCTTTCACTCTATGAGCGAAGGGTATAAAAAAACAAATATATAAGTACTGTGTTATGTTTTGAACATGTTTAAGACAATTATTTACAAAATTTGTTGTGCATACCATAAGCTGTACACATTTAAAGCGCCTATGGCGATCAACGTTTTTACTGTTTTGTCCCTCTGCCTTGGACTCAAGGAAAACTACTTTGTTTCTAGAGTATAGTGAGGCTAACTTTTAGAACAAATTTCAAATATATGAAATAGCCAATGCCTGTAAACTTTTTCTAGGTGCTCCTGCGACTTTATTTGACATAGAACAAGATGTGCTAAGAATTAGGGGAGGCAAAATTATGATATCATTTTTGCAGATTTGCTACAGTCAAGGAGTGTTTTCCGTCCTATATCAGAAGATGCTTTCGCATCAATTGAAGAACAAAGCTAGCAGCTGTTTTCGTTAATTTCTTAAGCCAGGATAATTTCTGACCAGTTGATCCATGGTATAATCTCTTCCTTTATTTTCATTCCAGCCAAGAATTATATGAGGCTTACCTCGGCCTACACCTCAGTGTGAAAAGACGCAATGAAACGACCGGGGAAGAATAGTAAAGATATCGAGACAGTCGAGATAGAAAGGTTTCAACATAGAGTATGGCTCCGAGTTTCCTTTCCAGGATATTCAGGACAATTGAGGCCTTGATACTTTTGGGGTCTTTGAAGACCCCATGTGCCCGTTCCTGCAAATTTGTACTTTTAGCAAGCAAAACTTTTTTTTCTGAAAAGAATTGGAATTTTTTCAACCATATTTCTGAGCAGAATTTTTGTGGCTTAGATGTCCTACAAGTTCACCTGGATGGGCTTAACCGTTCAAAAGTAATATATAAAAAAAACCCTCTGGGGTCCAAAAAGACCCCACGTGCTCGGTGAAGGGTTAACCCAGCTCGTAAACAAGCTCGGTTGACTTTTTGTCGTACCAGCATGTAATGGAGCAAAGAGTGGTTTCACGTTGTTTTTTCTGATGAGAAGAAATTTAATTTGGAAGGACCCGATGGATATAACTGTTATTTTTATGATTTAAGGAAGGAGACTCACCAGTTGGATGGTTTGCATGGTCGAGTTGGTGGCGTTATGGTTTGGAGAGCCATATCCTACTACGGCACTTGTGAACTCCAATTCATAGACACCACTGTGAATGCTATGTCGTATCAAGGTGTTTTAGAAAAGGTTTTTACGACATTCGAAAGTCTCTTTGGTCCATTGCCGTGAACTTTCCAACACGAGAATGCACCATTACACACTGTCCGTGCCGTAAAGTAGTTTATCGAGTCCAAAAATGTTACTCTTTTGAACTGGCCACCATACTCGCCGGATCTAAACATAATAGAAAATGTTTGGGGATGGCTGGTCAGAAAAGTTTATGAGTCAGTTTTCAACAAAGACTGAGCTAATTGAAGTCATTTAGCAATCATGGGCTACAATATTCCTTGCTTACATAAAAATTTTGTACGATTCTTTGCCTAATAGGATCTAGGAGGTTATTTCAAACGGGGGAGGCTCAACCCATTACTAAAATTACTGATTTTAATTCAAATTGATCTCAACTTATATTCTGAACAATAATAAGTTATCCTCTTTGCATAAAAAGTTAATTAAAATAAGCTTTAAAAAAAGAGTGCTATTCAAGTGAAACAGAATTTATGTGTTTTTTCATTGGTGTTTTAAAGCTAATTAATCAAATGACAAATAAATGATACCAAATATCTGTTGTCTTCATTTTTTTTAAAGATACTAAGAAAATAAATTTAATGTTATTCAAGTGAAACGCAGTGTATATAAAAATTTCATTCTGGCATTTGTAACAATTCATCCAGTGGCGTGGCGTCTTTGGAAGCAAGGGAAGCATTGCTTCCCTTCTTCTTTCAAAATAAAAACGTTTAGAAGCATAACGTATTATCAACATTGTTTATAATTTTTCTTGTACACTATCCACGGTTTTTATGTATATTACATAAAATCATACGCAACCCTGTCGCAACGTATAAAATTACTTTAGCATGCGCACTCTCCAACCAATACACCAACCCACCTGTCTCACCAAAAAAAATCCACAGCGAGAGAGTTTACAGTCGCCAGTCACGGCGCGGCGAGACAAAAGCAGAGCGAAATAATGCCTGCGTGAAAGATGAAAGCTTGGTGAGCAGATTTACCGGGGGATTGGGCGGCGGAGTAGAGTTAGTACGAGAATGAATTCGCCGTTGGAGGTGGATTTCTAATTGCTTCTTGTAAAATTTACCAACCGACGTGTACAGTTCGTAACCAAAGTTTGTTCATTCATTCTGATTGGAATAAGAATTGGCATAGCACATGCATAGCGCAGCAATGCGTTAGCTTGTGAAGCTGTTTAATGCTTGGCGGTATGTGTGTTCGTAATTTATTGTACGTGCAAAGTTATTAGAGATTTTTAACATGTCGTTGCAAATATAACGACATAGTTCTACATTTCAATAGAAAAATTCGCTGCCGACAATACGCAAAACAGTATATACCACAATTTTGCATGTCCCAAGTAGGCATATGGGGTTATAATCACGACAAATAATTTCGTTAATTTCGACTGTTTACAGAATATCCAATATATGGAAAGACACCTATGCCTACTTGGAACAGGAGGAAAATATAAGTAGAATTTGTGTCAAAATTTTAGTCCGCTCACTTGTGCGTGAATACACTTATAGTCATTTTTATGTTCGGGAGAATAATAAATTATCAGTAATAGAGAATAGAGAGTTTAGGCAAATCGTAAAAACAGTTGTGGTGTAAGAATCGACATTTTATGTACGTATTGAAATAGGTGTGATGATAAAAGTATGAATTGTCATTGCATCGAGTTACGACACGAGTTTCTTCTTCTTCTCTGTACCGCGTAAAACCCTTGTGTGGGGCATGGGTGCGTTCAACCAAGTGAGCCAGAGCGTGATTCATTTACGACAACTTTTCGATAACGTCTTCAACATACGGAGTTCATAGTATGTACATATATTCGTATGCATGTTGATATCTGAATAATACAAAGCATACTGCACAAATGCTTACATGCGTCTTCTTAAGTCTAGAGATAAAGAATATTTTTTTAGTTTCCAGTTATCTTTATTTAATAAGGATTTCATTCTCATTTCTACACAGATGTACGCGGGTTCCCAATTTCATTTACATGAATGTAACTGCTTCCCTTTACTTCAAACTCACGCCACGCCACTGAATTCATCCAATCCGATCACAAGAAAGACATTAACCCTGTTCCAAAAATAGCAAAAAAAAGTGGATGTACTTCATTTTAAAAATCTAAATTGGCCCCAAATGTGTTTCGAATCAATTTCGTTTTGCTTTCACCGTAAGAAGAGCACTCGAAGATCTCTCTATATATCTCGCATAGTCATGGTGGAATAAATACTCGTATAGTACGAAAAAACAAGTAGCTGCAACCAATCATCTCATTAAATTATTGATATTGCTTGATTAGGTGTGAAATTATTTCGTCTCTAAGCACGTAACGAGACTCATTAGGTCCAATTGCCCGATCCATTCATTGCAAAAGGCTCCAGTTTTTACTCGTGCATTTTCCGCAGAGACTATTATGGAACAGTGGCACAGAGCAGAATGAAAACCTATTGATCCGTATCGAATCTAGATCTTCTTTAATATTATATCGATTTGTTTTTTTTTTTGCTGGTTTAGATTTAACCTTCGGGCGGGCGCAATGCATCTGACAGATTAAGTGACCAGTTTTTGTTGCGCCAATCAGCGATATGAAAACGGAGAGATCTGAAACTCACAGTAGCTTAATCTTTATCGATCAACTACCCAAAGCAGTTTTGAGTTTCTATCTACCATATGTCTGAGGGGCGGGAGGGGATGAAATAATCTCTCAGATGTATTGCGCCCGATTGTGTTATTTTCTCCTTTTCTATGAAAATTTCCACATGTTATACTCTTCACATTGCGTAATAACGTTGTGTTGACTTTTAGGTTCACCAAATCGTTCAATAGTGTGTTTTTAGTAAAATAAGCTCACATTTTTCAAGCGGTCGAGTTGTTGGAGGTTTTTTAAATATTGAAGGCATTGAAAGCGGAATATTCTTAGAAAATTAAAAATGTGAAGGGTATCACACTTTGTGAGCCAGTTTTTGTTTCTAAAATTTCGTAGAACTATTTCAAAAAGGCAATGCAATAATAAATAAGAGTCTAAAATATACAGAACCTGAGTTTCATCCCTTTTTCTGCACTTAATCTGTCAGATGCATTGCGCCCGATCGTGTTAGGATTAGTATTGCGCCCGCCGGAAGGTTAAAATAAAAAATGTTATATCTTTTTTTTGGCACCAATATCCGAATGTAATTTAGAAAATCGTGTTATCACGCGATTGATAGAAAGCAAATAAATCGAAGAACACTTGAGAAATGCTTAAGGCAAAATTATGGCGAAAATCAGTTCGGTGCATTAAAACAACAATTTAGAAATGCGATTAAAAGACGAGTATGGGAATATGTTTTCAGTAAATCATATTCCACTTCTTAGAATAACTGATTCGTTCGAGTAAATGTCTATCGACTTCGACCCCGTGTGGTAATTTCGATCATAATAAATTCCGATACAATGAGATGAAATTCAGGTCAGAGATCACATCTTTGCATGTGTACACTTCTAAGGTTGTAGTTTAGTTACAGATATTTTATTACGCGAGTAATTTATGATTATCGATTTTCAGATTGCCTACACTGTACTCCACGTATCTCCAAAGACTCGTCAAAGTTGTTGAAATGCTCTGCTAGTGTGATGATGATACCGGAGCATCGTCTCTGCGTAGAGCTGCGTCACTTTGAACAAAATTAGTTTTAGTCCTGCGGTCAACAACCATTCATCGTTGTAGTATGACGGTGTGGCATACGAGTACTATTATGTATGATACAGTCAGTACTTGCAAGCAGCAATAATTGCACCGTTTCACTTACCAACTTGCCAATGATAGTTTTTCTTTTTACGATTCCGGAAATATTTCCATATTATGAAGATGGTCGGGTGTGCAATGCGAGGAATCTTTTGGATGGATTTTGTTTGAGATATTGCGGTTGAAAGGCAAGGTGTATATGAGAGCAAAAGCGATTCGAGCCAGTCACGTCAAAGTGAACATGTTATTTCAAGGCGGTGCAGTTCGGTCGTAAAATCAGAACCGTACAAGACGACTTTGGTAAATAGATTTCTATCTTCAACATTGTGTTACATTATTTATTATGATCCAAGACGCATAAATCCATGACAGGCAATAATCTGGGAAATTTATATTTTGTCAGTATTTAGATCAGCTCATGATAGAGAGTCTATTTTCGCTTCATTGAATTTCATTTTTATTTTCTAAACATTTTCGAAATCTTTTATTTGCCAAACCTTGAGTTCGCAATTTCAAAATTAATCTAGTAGTATACGAATACGGAAAATAATTACAAAACCAAAATAGTGCAATTGTCTGCATCATCCGCTTAGCCTTTAATTAATCGAATCATCTTTAGTTGGAGCAAACTAATGCAAGCAGAAGCTATTCAACAAGCCCGAAAAGGAAGGACGCTGAAATTGTCTGTCGAACAACAAACGCTACTAGTGCAACACGACACGACAGCGAGTACGTAATCGCAGAAATAACGCTCGCACTACAATAGGAATAATTCAGTGAGTATACTACTAATTATCGACAGCATTCATGACTGAATTGTGGGTGGTTTTTGATCATGGCTTGTATATTTCCGAACGAATATAATGCTGTCGATTGCAATTAGAGCCTCCGTGTGACGATGGGTTGTCGCGTCATCGTCAATAGAGGAACTAATTAATCGCCTTAAAGACATTGACAAGGTTACGAATATTTCAATTTTCACATTTCGTGCGCGCTCATCTTCGACAGATACCTCGCTAATGAACGTCTTATTGCGCACCTTCCAGATGGCTATCTGCACATCAGCAGATTTGCAGTTTTCGGTTTCAAATCAAGGTTGTGTTGCTGTTTTTTTACTCCATTCTTTCGGCAGATTATTTCGTCGTGCCAGTCGCTGTTGTGTTCATAGTCCACGCGATCATGTAGTTTATCATTAATCAATCGAAGATTTGTAGTTTTCTGCCTATTACTTAATTTTACCTATATAACTGCAACTCTAAATCCAGCATGCGATTGTCGTAACGACAATAATGATAATAATTATTATTCTCCGACATCATCTAGTTAAGGCCATCACCATACAAGTGTATTTATATCGCATCATTTCAAGGAGTCTATTTCGAGCTACAAACACCAATTATGTCGATTTGCTGGCCAAAAACGCAACGTTAATTGCACTACCTATTCTCTGTCAGCATGGTCGATCGTGAGAAAATCTTTGACTCTGACAAAAGATGTGCTGAATTAAATCCGTGCGAATTTCGTCACCGACTCCATCATCTTTGACGGTCGCGTTGTTGTTGGTTATTTATACGTTATCGGTTCGCAATAAATGATAATAAGCAGCGCAGCGCGGTGCTGGTTTTTGGATTTTGCGACTTATTGTACGAATATTGAAAATTTTGTGTGTAGGCGAAAGTTTTTGTCTATGATATTGGGCAAAAGATTTTTGTTTTATTTATTGTTATAGATTTGTGATCTAATGGCTATCTGTCGTCGTTTGGGATATAATTAAGGAGGAGGAAATAGAAAATATCAGATTTCGAATTATTATGAATTTATTTTATTTTGTATTTTTAGATTTCGACTAGAAGCCATACCAATTAGGAGTTGAAAATGTTTACGCATGCAAATGTCACATTATGTAAAACGGATGATAGTTAGCATCTTAATTTTGTCATAGATGGGACACTATCAGGAAAGTTTGTGAATAGTGTGGCATAAAAAAAAGAAGCCGGTCTTGTTGTTAGAAAATTTATGATTCTAGGAAAGTATAAATTCGTCTTAATAACGCTTAGGTGCATATAAATATAAATCTTAGTAACATCTGTGTCAATCAAGCAGGACTAGTATTTTGAATAATAAACTAGATTAGATTTATCAATGGATTTCGGGTTATAAACTTTTATTGATTTACATTTCGTTCGAAGAACTTTTAACTTGTCAAAACCTGGAAATAATTTACTGTACTGAAGAGCACTATACGTTCATTTAAAAATGTTTTTCTTTTTCAGTTTAAATTTAACTGTGGGGAGTGAGCGTTTGGTACCGACAATTTTTAGACAAATACAAAAGTATTAAGCGAGGAACCTGAAATCATATACCTCTAAATACAGCGTGTCCCGCATTAGGTGGTCAATACTGTAAGGGTTGATAGCGCAACTTGTTTCAGCAAGAAAATTGCCAATACAATCGGAATTTTTTTTTACCGTTACCTTGTTATCGCTCTTTTTGTGAAAGCCATCGAAAATCGTGACTTGTCATGCAAAATCATAATTTGCAGCCCTCCTGATTACTTAATCCAAAATTTTATCTCAGTTTCAGAAACTACATAAAATTTAACAAAACACGAAATTTTTTCTGTTGCCGACATTATCGCCATTTTCAAGATACAGTTACTCAAACTTAATAGAAATTTTAAAATAGATTTTTCATCGAAAATTAAAACAGTAATTTCATAACGGTGCTTTATACGTACAACTCTGCAAAGTTGATAAAAGTTGCTTCAATATGTTGGCTTTCCAACGGTTTATCACTTTTCATATTTACATTCCGGGATTTTGGAATTACATACACATATTGGATGTAAAAAAAAAACAAGGTAATAATTTTCTTATCGGATTATTCAACCTGAAATTTTATTCATTTATTTTTTATATTTTACTATCGCAATTTTAAAAATTTGTTAAATATAAATGAAAATAAAGTTTTTAATATGAGCAATAACCAATAAGCTAAAAATATTAACTCATGATTAAATGGGTCTGTTTGATGAATTGGAATAATGCTGCTGGAATTGGTCTCCTCCATTTTGTATGCAGACTCGACACCTTCGGCGCACGGAAGCAACGTCCCGAAGGAATTCTGGAGGAGTTTCCTTTACGTTGTCACAAGCATCATTTATTCGCCGCAGCAGCTGTTCCCGGGAGGTAATCGGCTCGGAATAGACATTGTTTTTTAAGTTACCCCATATATATAAAAATCTAGGGGACTAAGGTCGGGACTTCTCGCAGGCCACGCAACTGTCCGAAATCTGCGAATCCACTTTCCGGGAAATTTGTATTCCAAATATTCTTTGATAGATTATAAGTACCGTTGCATTTGCCGAACAATATACAAAATTTCAAATATCTTACAGTTCTTGTCAAAGAACTGGAGATTCTATCCCGTTTGTCTTTTTTCGAGTAATATAAAGTATCTTGAAAGTAGCCATAATGTTGGCAAAAGAATTTTGAATTTTGAAATTTTGAATTTTGAATTTTGAATTTTGAATTTTGAATTTTGAATTTTGAATTTTGAATTTTGAATTTTGAATTTTGAATTTTGAATTTTGAATTTTGAATTTTGAATTTTGAATTTTGAATTTTGAATTTTGAATTTTGAATTTTGAATTTTGAATTTTGAATTTTGAATTTTGAATTTTGAATTTTGAATTTTGAATTTTGAATTTTGAATTTTGAATTTTGAATTTTGAATTTTGAATTTTGAATTTTGAATTTTGAATTTTGAATTTTGAATTTTGAATTTTGAATTTTGAATTTTGAATTTTGAATTTTGAATTTTGAATTTTGAATTTTGAATTTTGAATTTTGAATTTTGAATTTTGAATTTTGAATTTTGAATTTTGAATTTTGAGTTTTGAATTTTGAATTTTGAATTTTGAATTTTGAATTTTGAATTTTGAATTTTGAATTTTGAATTTTGAATTTTGAATTTTGAATTTTGAATTTTGAATTTTGAATTTTGAATTTTGAATTTTGAATTTTGAATTTTGAATTTTGAATTTTGAATTTTGAATTTTGAATTTTGAATTTTGAATTTTGAATTTTGAATTTTGAATTTTGAATTTTGAATTTTGAATTTTGAATTTTGAATTTTGAATTTTGAATTTTGAATTTTGAATTTTGAATTTTGAATTTTGAATTTTGAATTTTGAATTTTGAATTTTGAATTTTGAATTTTGAATTTTGAATTTTGAATTTTGAATTTTGAATTTTGAATTTTGAATTTTGAATTTTGAATTTTGAATTTTGAATTTTGAATTTTGAATTTTGAATTTTGAATTTTGAATTTTGAATTTTGAATTTTGAATTTTGAATTTTGAATTTTGAATTTTGAATTTTGAATTTTGAATTTTGAATTTTGAATTTTGAATTTTGAATTTTGAATTTTGAATTTTGAATTTGGAATTTGGAATTTGGAATTTGGAATTTGGAATTTGAAGTTTTGTATTTTGAATTTTGAATTTGGGTTTTGAAACTTTATATTTTGAATTTGGAATTTGGGATTTGGAAATTTTGAATTTTGAATTATCCTGTCCGAGTAATCTTCTTTTTCAGCAAAAGCTCTGGTAGGGATGTAAAAAAATTATCAGTCGTGACATTTCTTCCAGATCCAAACAGTGGTTCGATTAAGTTGCATACTACGCGGTGTCCTAGTTTTTCTCTGGTGCATTTTCTGGAAGTTTCCATGTGTAGACTTGCACGGTGTAAAAATATGACGGCTTCCTGTCAGTGGCCGTCCATATTTTGCAGGTTTGCATTTCACGTACTGCCGCCTCATTGGACATCCACCACGAAATGCCACTTTACTCTACTGTAATGTTTTCAAATGGTTTGAAAAGTATTTTGCAGGGTTCTACAAACCGATCGCAAACTTCGCGAATAGCTGCAAGGTAATATGTTTTCTTTCGTAGAGCACGTGTTATTTATCGTTAAACCCGATAAACTGGAGGATGATCGCGGAGAGCACCTGCAAATCAGCAGCACACCAAAAAACGCTCTCATTTCATCAGGATCTGTTTGTTTAGCGGCATTTGTATTGAGATCGCTAGCAGCTGGGTAAGCGTCAGCATTGGTGAATGTGCATATTGCTTCCACAATTTGATCATTGCAAGTTGAAAATGTCAGGCATTCAGTCATTCCTTCATTGAAATCGTCAACAGAAGCTTCTTCTTCTGTGTCACTGTTCTCAGTATTCATTTTATTTTCATGACCTTCAGAATCGGATACATATTCTGCTGGAATGAGCTCTGCATCAGATTCGTCTAATATATCTTCTGGAGCACTGGGATCATATTCACCCAGGATATGGAGAATTTCATGATCTGATAGTTGTTATTGTTTCAAATGTTCAGTTGATATTATAAGATTAAAGTAATTAAAAAAAATTGTCTTGGTATGTTAAGGAAGAAGAATTCTTCACATTCTAGAATTAACATGTCCTCATTCTATATGCACTCTTTCACAAAAGCCAGCGCTAATAATATCCTGAATGTTTCGAAAATCGAATGGAACAATCATTTAATCGGTAAATCACCATACACAACTAACAAAATGCCAAATTACTGTAATGTTACACCAAACTGACATGGACATATGTAAATTGCTTTTGACACTTGTTGAGACTTTTTCTTGTGACCCTTTTCAAAATTTCCATGCCATATATCTTGCATACAGCACTAAAGTTCCTCTCGTATAGATACAATCATCATCATTTCAGATATATTGACAATAACGCTATAACCAAGTTGCAAGCTAGAAAAGGTATTCGGAAACGATAAGACTGTGTTCTCTTTCGTGTATATATGAAGGAAATGCAGAGTGTTTTAGCTCGATTCGGTTACAGGTTCACCCCGATTGTTCGTGATAAATTACAAATAATGGGTGTCTTGATGGATGCTTACGCTGCAGAACAGTTTACCATGTTGTCCTACACACAGTCGAGTGGATGTCCACCGCGCACTTGCAGTACATCGGGTAGACAATAGTACAATTCACATCAGCATCAGAGTAATCGGTAAACATGCAAATTAAGGTATTTCACATTTACGCCATCATCGACATCGACACACTGAAGAGAGCGATATACTGATGGATCCTTAGGTATACGCGAAATGCAAACGAGAAGGTTAAGTTTCAGCGATTTGGTGCAATTCGATCAAATCGACCTTTTTTGCATATGAACGGGAAGGTGATCTAATCAATAAGTGTTGCCAGAAGTCAATAGTTAAATAAATTCAATCATGTTCTCATTGCAACATTTTAAACCATATTCGCACCTGTTTTGTGAATCATCCACTTGCTTGCCTACACTTCACTCAAGTTATATCAAATTAGTGAAGGGATCTGTTCAAATAATTGTGAAGAAGCTGTCAACCCTGGACCCGCACAAGCAATCCTTTCAATCGAACTACAATCATTGATTTCGTCTTCAAATTTTCACATAATCATGAACACTACCGTTTTCGCCACACTATAGAGTCCATTTGAAAGATAATAGATATTAGCCACTAACAGTGCCGTTTGGTAAAGCGTAGCAATAAGGCTGCTCTAGCTCTGCACAAACCGATTGCAGCAAAGTGTTGGCGTTACCCGTATTGTGGGTGCACCTTATAGTCAAAGTGTGGGAATTGGGACTCGAATTTTTCGCTTCAATGCAAGTCCATACAAAAGAAATTGAACCATTTACTCTCGCTTATCGTGAATTTAATGTCCCATCGCGCTTGCCACTTTGGAGTTCAGTTCAATATGATTGTAAAAAAAAGAGGACTGTTCAAAGCGCATGCTGGTCTGGTGCACAGGAAGGCTACCAGCCCATATATGGTAACTGCTGCGCTGCAACTGAAGATCGTACCGAAACTGATGGGCGCTTACTATGGGTTACTGTTTGCTACTGACTGCAATACCAAAAGATATTTAGCTTGAATTTGGTGTAATAGCCAGAAGGCCATGTTAGATGCACTTGTTTTTTGTATGCATTCATATTCTAAGGAAAATCACGATTTCAATATTTTACTGAACGGTTGCGACGATCTGTACTGGTTCAGCGAAACCGCAAATGTGACGACGACGATTAGATGAAGATTCATTCGCGAGAAAATAAAGCAGCAGCTCCACATTCAAGGAACCGTCTTTATCTAATTCAATCAACAATACAATTTTATTTTAACTGAAAATTGTAGTGGGGCGCCACAATTACGCAAGTCGACTATTTTAAATTACAGTACATTACTAAATTGCATTAGGGAACGAGCCGAGATTGGATTGAATTGCAAGCGGTAAGGTTCGGGACGGATCTAGAAGACTACTGAAAACGGTAGTTTTGTTCTAGATGTTGAATTGGTTTGGTTGGATTTACGAAATTAGTTTTGACTTTAATCAAACTAAGTAGATTGCAGAGTTGATTAAAGCACGATGTTATCATCATATTGAAAGCAAGGTCAAGTGGAAGAATAAATAGTGAATTATTAGAAATTATATTAGGTATGATTACAGCTGTATGCTTCCGCATAAGGGTTTTTGCAGAATTATGTAACGGTGCCTGTATTTGCATTGTAAATAATAATAAAAAGCTGGTCTCGTTATTGAAATTCAGAATAAATCACACTAAAAAGAAACGACTTCAATCATAGCTACCAAGAATGGATATTTATTCAACACTTCCAGTGAACTCACAGTAAATTATTGATTTGCAACCAATACCTATTCTTTTGCAGAATTAAAATAATTGAAACATCAAAAGCCAGGTTACCCGTTTTAATCTTTTGTTTTAAACCATTAAGACCCGAACGATGATTCCGTTATCCTTAACGTATTTTTAGTTTCTCCTTACGAAAAGGCTAGAGAGCATGTTGCGAAAACGAAACGCTGCTGGGCCAAACCAGTATCTCTTTATAAGTATTTTTCAAATAAAATGAAAAGTGGTAGAACAATACCGAATGACTAAAAATAATATTTGATTTCTATATGTACTTTTAACCCTAGTTTATAAAAAAATTGATAATTTAACCCTTTCGACCCCCCTCCTAAGCCGGTGATCGGAACTTTTTTTTTAAGAGACATTCAACAGGCGACAATCGTTTCGAAATCCAAACGGCTAAGGTAGGCATAAAATGCATCATATCAGTCAAACTACCGACTACAAACTGTACACTATTTTACGAAGATTCCCTTAACAGGTAAGACTTAAGGGCTTAAGACTGTTTTTCAGTCGAAAAATTTTACGGTGCGGCTGTTCCTGACTAATGTATGCTGGTGGGCTGGTGGGCCCAAATATGAGAATTATATTCCAGTCTAGGTCGTATGTGGTTTTTATAAATTTGGGCTAGATCATTGGCAGAAAAATATTTTTACACCTATTTAAGAACCCAAGGTATTTTAAGGCATTTTTTGCAATGTTAAACATATGATCGGTCCATTTAAGTTTGCATGAGATGCTAGTACCAAGGATGTTAAGAAAAGCAGAATTTGAAATATTAACGCCATCAACGTATATAGAGAGAGATGTAGAAGGAGAGTACAACTTATTGGATATCAAAGAACATTGAGTTTTACTATCATTAAATAAAACCCGGTTCGCTCACCCCAAGTAATTATTGTAGATATGACTTGGTTCAATGATGCAAATATTGTCTTTGGGTTGATGTAGCGTCACCGCGAGATTCAGCTGCAGATCTGAAAGAATATCCAAAATTACAAAAGTATTATCATCGGCAAAACTGTGGATCGGATTGGATGTTAAGTTTAAAAGGTCGTTGATAAAAATCAGAAAAAGAGTCGGGGATAGTACACCGGCTTTAATTGAATGAACAGATGATTTAACGCCGTCCAATATAACAGCAATTGAGCAATCACTTACAAAGCTTTTAATCCAATTGACTAGTGAGGAATCAATGCCAAAACCACATAGCTTCGATAGTGAAGATGGATGCCACACACGGTCAAAAGCCTTTCAAATATCCGTCCGCTTCACCAAAGCAAGGAAGACAATGATTCCATCGCTCTGTGAGAAAGGTTATAAAGTCTCCAGTTGAACGAGAAGCACGAAACCCGTACTGGCGATCACTGATGAGATCATGCGAATCTAGGTATTTAATTAATTGGTTGTTTGTAAGTGTTTCAAAAGCCTTAGACAGGATTGAGGTGAGCGCAATCGGCCTATAGTTCGAGGGATCACATGCATCACCTTTTTTACTTGACTCGATTTCCACGACGATGGGAAAACTCCTAGTGAATAGGACAGATAAGATAGTTTACGCAGTGGTTTCGCCAAGGAAGAAGCACATTGAATAACGACTATCGGGGATACACTATCAGGGCCAGCTGACTTCGAAGGGTCAAGGTTGGGAAGAACTTTGAAAACCTCTCTGGCACGAAAATGCAACGATCCTTGTTAGAAGGAGCATGCAGGTATAGAGGGCGGGCTTTTGAAGAGTGATACAGTCGAATTAGAAGCGAATAGTTCCGCAAAAATGATATACAGGGTGTCCGGAAACTGCCGCATAAACGCACTGGATTGTGATTCCACATGTGATTTCCAGCAAAAAAAATGTACTGAACATACCCAGTCAGCTTAACCCTTTAGCTGCTACATGCATTTAAAGATTTTTGAAAAAATCATTTTCTTGCACGACTTAAAGCCTAATATCTCAAAAGCTAGAACAGCTAGAATAGTGGAACAAAATGATTATTACAGCCAACAAATTGACATATGAAATAAAACTAATCACACAAAAATTGGATAAGAAGTTTGGTTTTTACAGAGCTTCAAAGTCAAATTTGCGTGATTTCACCCAAAAACAATCTTTTTTTCCATCTCAATTTTCTCCAACTTCTGCCAAGGTGAGGTGCTAATACGATTCTTTTAAAAATTGGCGCATAGTCTTACAATCATATCTTTCTTACATCATTTTGATCTAGCTCCATTACTTCTAACAGTTTTAGTACCTAATGGAGCTAGAAGAAAATAATGTAAGAAAGATATGATTGTAAGACTATGCACCAATTTTTAAAAGAATCGTACAAGCACCTCACTTTGGCAGAAGTTGGAGAAAATTGAGATGGAAAAAAAGATTGTTTTTGGGTCAAATCACGCAAATTCAAATTTGAAGCTCTGTAAAAAGTAAACCTCTTATCCGATTTTAGTGTGGTTAGTTTTATTTTACAGGTACATTTGTTGGCTGTAATAATCATTTTATTTCACTATTCTAGCTGGTCTAGCTTTGGAGATATTAGGTCTTAAGTCGTGCAAGAAAATGATTTTTTCAAAAATCTTTAAATGCCTGTGGCAGCTAAAGGGTTAAGCTGAGGGGGTATGTTAAACACAACTTTTTTGATGGAAATCAACTGAGGAATCATAATTTGGTGCGTTTATGCGGCAGTTTCCGGACACCTGTATATGGAGCTACATACACTGCGCGACAAATGCTTAGGTTCACACATATTTCCTTCCAGGAAACGGTAAATAAAAAGCTTACCGGTTCAGGAAATTTTATTTTTGAAACTATTAAATATCACAAATAAAATGGATGGAGTGAGTCCCCACAGAACATTTTCCTTAAATTTCAGTAATTGATTTCATTCAAAGAGTCTTTTTCCACTGCGACAATTGCTTAGGTTCAGGGACGATTTTACCGTTATACTTAATGTTTTCGCTGAAAAATATTTCAGAAAAGTGTCAAGCAGGAGACATACAAAAAAAAAAAACAAAAGAGAATTTTTTGTTATTTAATAGTGTGTATTTCCGCCATTTTTATACCCGTCACTATGTGAAAGGGTATATTAACTTTGTCATGAAGTTTGCAACGCACAGAAGGAAGCACCTCCGATGATATAAAGTATATATATTGTTGATCAGCGTGACGAGAGAAATCGATTGAGCCATGTCCGTCTGTCTGTCTGTCTGTCTGTCCGTCTGTCTGTCTGTCTGTCTGTCTGTCCGTCTGTTGCAACGCAAACTAGTCCCTCAGTTTTGAAGCTATCGAGCTGAAAATTTGTATGCAAGTTTCTTTTTAGTGTACGCTGTATATATGTCGGAACGAATGGAATCGGACCATGGGGTCATGGGGCTGCCCCTGAAAATTAGGTTTTTCTAAGAAAAACTTTTTTCTTTATGCACCAATCTTAACTAAATTTCACCCAAGTATGTTCCTAGTATAGCCTCAAAACATATCTAGAAACGGATGGAATTGGAACATTACGTAATAGGGCTGCCATACAAACGAACCATTGAAAATTAAGTTCTTCTAAGAAAAACTTTTTCCTTTTTAATCCGACCGTAACCAAACTTCATCCAAATGTGTTCCTAGTAAAGCCTCAAAAAATATCTAGGAGCAGATCAAATCGGAACACTACATCATAGGGCTGTCATACAAACCAACCACTGGAAATTAGATTCTTCTAAGAAAAACTTTTTTCTTAACACGTTGGCTACGGCACATGCCCCCGGGGGCATGTGACTAGTTATTATTTGTGAGCGGCTGAAAATTTTGCTTTTCATTCTCCAGGTGCGAAAGCCATAAAATCTCTAATTTTCATCCGATTTTAGCGAGACAAGGAGCATTTTACTTAGTTCGCCCTATACTATAATATTATAATAGAAACATAATACATGCCCCCGGGGGCATGTGCCGCACAGGAGTAATCAATTATTACTCATATGCGGCACATGCCCCCGGAGGCATGTATTTCTTGAATAAAATGACAGACAAAGCACCGTTAGAATGAATTTCTGGTTGCATAGTGTTCATTTAGTAGTCTACTGCAGTGCGAAAATACATTGTTTAGTGTTAACATGTCGGAACGCTCGCGTCGCATTGTCCAATTGGCCAAAGCAAAGGTGGAAAAAAACCAAAAAAAATACAATTATTATTATAATCATTTGGAATCGGCTCCTGGCTGAGATTAAGACTGGTTTGTAGCTAAGGAAGTATTTTATCTAGTTTTTGATTGATTAAAATTAAATTCCAGGATGTGCGAGCTCATTTACTGTTGCAGTAGCCACATGCCCCCGGGGGCATGTGCCGTACATGAATAAAAACGACTTACATGCCCCCGGGGGCATGTGCCGCACAGAAAAGAAGATAACCGAAAATGACTGCCGTAGCCAACGTGTTAATGAACCAATCTTAACCAAACTTTGCGCAAATGTGTTTTTAGTAAAGCCACCAAACATATCTAGGAACAGATGAAATCGGAACACTACGTCATAGGGCTCTCATACAAACCAACCGCTGGAAATTAGGTTCTTGCATGAACAACTTTTTTCTTTGTGAATCAATCAACCAAACTTCACCCAAATGTGTGGCCAGACGTACACCATTTTGCTGTACAATACCTAAAGTATTTTGACCTGTCGTACAACATTAGTACATTAGTAAATGTACAGCTTTCCCAACGCCACACCAAAGAAGCCTAATGACTTCATAAAAACCTCCTCGGTCAGGCCTGTAGTCAGTCTGTTAGGTGTTATTAGCAGGATAATCGCACTTTCAAGTGGCAAACATTCATTTTCGATAATTTCGAAACTCTTTGGTAAATCGTTCTGAAATTTAATGTACCTAAATGTAAGCGACAGGTAGCTCCACAACCTGGGGATTACATTTACTTACATTTCTCCATATTTTAGGGTCGCCTATCTGCGTTCGACAGTTACAGCTGCCCAAATCGCACTTTCGACTTTTCTAATCGAAAACTCTATAAAATGTGTCCAATAAATTAGAAAATTAGCAGACTTGTGAACATTTCAAGGCTCTAGCTCACACTTGTAGCTGTAGAGCTATACTTGGCGCTCACCGCTCACATTGTCTCCAAATTTCAAGGTCCTACTTATCTGCGTTCGGGAGTTCAATCGATTCAATCGATAATTTTGACATTTAACAGCCATGTATAGAGGACCGCACTGCCCGTATTAGGTGAAAATCCCAAGCATCTATAGCTGCCAATACTCAGAAGTAACAGCCATGTAAAGATGCGATTTAAATTTTTCACAAAACGATGGAAAAATTACTGTACTCCATCCGATTCCCCCATCAACCTTTTTAGGAAAAAAAAATTCAAACTAAAGGACTCTGCAAGGATTTCCCCTATATGCTGACCAAATCCAATAAAGTAGCGATAAATCCCCAGAGAGTCGCCATCCGCTTAAGAATTCTCTACGCAATGAGGTATTAATTTATCTATTGTAATAAACAATACGAAACTTTTAAAAGGAGGTGTAATTTTCGTACTTCAAATAAACAGCTTCGTGATTTTTGTCTCAGGGTCACGGATTGTCAGAGATAGGGAAAGGGCCATCATCATCCCAACAATGCTGCTGAGACTGCAGTTTCGAACACTGAAATTCAAAAGTTGAAACATACCTATTCCTAACCCTAAAAAAAATTCGGGTTCATTGTGTTAAACAAATGTTGGGTTTGCCCCTTTTAAACGAGATCCTGGCTACACTTCTCCCATGCCTGTTATAACTTTGCGTCTTAAAACATACATTTGCACTTCACATGCTGATGATGTTTTGTCTATGAGAACATTTAGAAGTTGAGGGATCTTTTCTGGGTCCTGTTTAGTACCAACAGAACCTTGCAAAGGACGTAGCCAGGATTTAGCTGGATATCAGAAATTATGACATTATTAGAATCTTGTTGTTAATTGTAGACACTAGTTTCGGCGCTGCCCCAATGCATAATATGCCTCCTGTCCCACTGTTCCTGTGTCGGATCCAATTTTATCGCTTGACGAGGCTGGGCGAGCACGAGTGCACACACGATTACTTAATTGCTCTGCTATCATCGGAAGCAGAGAGTGCCACGTCTACAACGCCAAAGACTTCTTTTCTGTACAATTATAGAAGGGCTCCTGGGTCATGGTATATGCACGAAGCAGCAACTATGGATCTATGGAAAGTACGATCGCGTATTCGATGCCCGCGTCATGCTGCTTTTGCCTTCCCTTCGCACGGCACAAAAAAAAAAAAAAAATTCTTCATTGTTACAGGGAAATATTTTATTTCAAATTGTGTAGCCTGTATGAGTTCAAGAAATTTGTTGAAGTTTCCATTATGAAAGACGATCCCAATTTTGGGTCACCAGATTTTTTGTGTGTTCCAAATTGTTTATTATTCATATATGTAGTCACTACTTTCGTCCAGATGACACAATTTATCTGACTGCAAGCTTAATTTCGGCAGAGTTTTAGGAATGAATAAATTAGAAATACTGTAGGAAGTTAGGGACTCCTGGACCCCTCCTCTGGCTACGTCCTTGGAACCTTGCTTTCCTTGTGGTTCACCACACATTTCCCAGAATAAAAGCTACTATTCTTGCTGTATTCCGTTTAGGAAGATATCACTTATGAAAGGATGGAGAATATGTGGTCGTTTTATGGCATCCGTCATGGTGGTAGCCTCGTGACATACAATCGACGCCGCTTAATGCGATAAAATCGGGATCTTGCTGTTTTGATAACATTATGATAACAAATAATAAAATAGTACGATTGAGGGTTTGCCTGAAACCCGAATTCCGGAATGTGTACTGCATTGGGCCTTCGGGAATCAGGTCACCTAGGCTAGTAAAGCTTCAAAAGATATTTAGGAATGGATGAAATCGGAACATTACGTCATAGGGCTGTCATACAAACCAACCCCCAAATATTGGATTCTTGTAAGAACAACTTTTTTTCTTTTTGAATATTAACCAAAATACATCCAAGTGTGTTCCAGGATTAACCCCAACGTATCCAGGAACAGATGGAGTCGGAACACGTTATTGGGCTGCGGTAGAAATTTTTAACACAAAAGGAGCTTCAGTTTCATTCAAATGTGACGGGTATTCAAATTTCGGCCGCGCCCGAAATTAGGCTCGGTCTCGTTATTTATAATTTTAGAAAGCCTTCAAGGTAGGGAATTGTGTAAAGAATGCAGCACGGATGGCGGAATTTTAGACCGAGCTGTCTTAATTCCATGAATTAACTCTTCTTTAGGGTTTTACTGTTTACCACTACTGTAGACCTCCCGAACAAGCCACCCCCAAATGTTTTCTAATGTGTTAATGTCAGGGGAGTTGGGCACCCGGTCTAACAAAGTCACATTTTCCTCCAAAACAAACGATTTAACTACCCTTGCTGTATGAATTGGGGCAAGATCATGTTGCAATATCCAAGGGTCGCCTTCGTCCATGACATTTATCTTAGGGATATCCTCTTCTAAGAGCGGTTTATAAGATGAACTCGTTTAGCGACCTCGTAGGATGACCAAGACGATAGTTCCATGATATGATATGGCATCCCCATACCATAACGGAACCTATTCGGGAGTGATGGCGTGACAGGTACATAGGTTCCTTCCTAATATCATGATAATAGTAAGAAAACTCATCTGGACCGTCCACACAAAACCGTTTTTCATCCGTAAATATTACCTCTCCATTGCGATGTCCAGTTCATGAATCTTGAGGCGAATTCCAGGCGCTGTAGGCGATGCTGCGGGGTTAAGGCTGTTTTTTTCTTTAACCATAAACGTTTCAAACAAGAACAAGATCTAAGAACTCGTTGGATGGTCCTCACAATTGTTGATAACCCCAAATTCTCCCCATGCTTACGCTCAGTAAGGGACGAATTCGAGGCTTATCTTAAGAGACGTCTTCGTAATGCACCGGAAACCGCTTTTTTCTACCTCCTGCGTATCGTCGGCCATAATTTTCACTATCTCGTATAAAGTTACTTGCAACGTTCGAGCTCCGCTGAATATATATTGCCATTTGTCCGTTTGAATATCCTTCTTGCTTTAGTATGGAAATTGTCGCCTTTTCCTCGGCAGAAAGTTGCTTTCCTTTTGACATTATCCACTATACGACTCACAGAGTATAACGCGAAAAAAATGTTTACAGAAACACTTCTCACCAGGACGAGATAACTCTTTAAAGTACATAAGTGAACCTATACAATTGTCGCAGTGGAAATTGCGATTATCATTTAAAAAAATTCCGTTAGCTATGCGAGTTGCTTGATAGAGTTGCAATATTTATTAAAATAACCGTTAACCCTTTGAGGACCATACATTTTTGGTCGAAGCGATTTTGTTTTTTGTCTTATTTTCGTGATCACTAGGTCAATAGTAGTTATGTTACCAAAAATTGTGCCCCTAGCCTCCCATTTTACCCCTCATTTCGCTTGGCAAATATATTTGCCTGTGGGTTGAAAGGGAATTTATTACCTAAAAACGACTTAACATAATAACGGCATTGTGACGTGTAATTCATGTATTTTAAGAGAAAAGATCCTAATTGAAAACAATTAATGTTAGGTGTGGTAAATATTGAAGCAATCGCGAGATGTTGTGGAGCAAAATAACACATTACGATGGGTACAAAGTACATCTGTGCAGTCATATTCATCCATAAAAGTATCACAAACGCAAACTTTCAAATTCTCTCGGTTTCCCATTTTATGAATAGTTATTTCCTGAAAAGGCCAGTATTGATCATCTCTGAAAAAGGGTGGACTCGTGGTCTACTAAAGTAGACGTGTTTCTCCGGCAAAACCGGCTCGATATTCAGTGCGGATTTCTGTAGGATAGCTAAAGGTTACGGTAGAGTATTATATATATGCTTACGTAATTCGAAAAATATCCAAGAGCAAACTTGCCTTTTGGTATGTAATAGCTGACAGCAAATAGGCACATTACGTATATTTTGCCAAACTATTCAGCGACAAACCGCTCCCGTTTAAGTTGAATTGTCTCAGTCGGTCAGATATTATGTCCCATGCATTTTTCTTTATATCGATGTCAAGGCTTAACGGGATTACCCTAATTCAAACATAGTCTTGGTGGAAGGGAAATTAGGGTAATTACTGTAAAGGATCGAAAGGGGGACAAAACAAATATCCATGGTCACAGTGTGAGTCGAACCCACTCTCCGGAAATGAGTGACTTCAGAGATGAGTGACTTCTCTTCCACTGAGCCGCTGAATGCCCATACATATGCAGATATTCTTCCCACTGCATAGAAACCGATTATTTATTCATTATCTGCCGGAAATTGTCCACTTGCCATATTAGAATGTTGCTAGAGAATGGGAAATTGATTGACCCTTACAAAAAACTGTCAACATAAATTTCAACCCTTTTCTTTGTGTCGATGGGCATTCATGTAATACAACAAACTCATCGAGGCTATAAATGTTTTTTTTTTCAGTGTAGACGTGAAAGTTGTGTAGCCAGTTTCAGACACATAGAGGCGCCAAATTGCTTTAGGAGAGTAAATAAAGCTGGCCTTCTTTTTTAAACTGTCTATATTAGGAGTAGATTAGGCGTTTTGGAGATACAGCGGATTTTGCTAAGTCAATGACAATTTTTAGACTTAGCCTTGATTTTTCAAATATTATTTCCAGAAAAGACCACATAAAGTAGTATAATTTGACAACGTTTTCTTCGCCATAATCACTAGATTCGTAAAGCAGTAATTTCTATATTTCGTTTTGTTGCTGAAAAAACAGCTGTCGTGAGGTAGAAGGTTTTTACATTTATGAACGCTATATACCGCAAATTATTTGACCTTTCAGATTCATAAAATTTTAAATTTACCCCATTAAAAACTCACCACAATTCAGTGCAAGTGCGAAAAGCTTCTTATACTATTCATTTTCGCGACTCTAACTCTAAATGTTGCAAATGTAATAAAAAAGGCATAGTGCGTTTTGTTCCGTTTCAGACCATAGGCAAATATATTTGCCCAACTTATTTTAGGCCTGTATGAGTTCACTGAACTTCGAAAAACTTGGAACGTTGCAATTTTACAAAGAGAAGGGATAGACCAAATGCACTATTTGAGGCTCATCCATTCTTTTAATTTTACCGTTACATTACAGCCCCTTGAACTGTGACTGCTTTTTACTTAACTTTGGGGGCCCCTTGGGGGCAAAGCGGCTCAGATAGGAAATTATACCCATAATAATGTTGTTGCCCCAACTCTCATTTATGAATTTCTTATCGAGTACTTTGTTATATTTTTAACGTGAACAATTTTAAATATCAAAAACCTCCGGGCAAACATATTTGCCTATAGTCGTCAAAGGGTTAACTGAGAGAGAATTATTTAAAAATTATTTCTGATCAGAGTACATAGAAATTATATAATTTTAACCTTCGGGCAGGCGCAATGCATCTGACAGATTAAGTGACCAGTTTTTGTTGCGCCAATCAGCGATATGAAAAGGGAGAGATCTGAAACTCACAGTAGCTTAATCTTTATCGATCAACTACCCAAAGCCGTTTTCAGTTTCTATCTACCATATGTCTGAGTGGCGGAAGGGGGTGAAATAATCTCTCAGATATATTGCGCCCGATTGTGTTATTTTTCCTTTTCTATGAAAATTTCCACTTGTTATACTCTTCACATTGCGAAATAACGTTGTGTTGAGATTTAGGGTCACCAAATCGTTCAATAGTGTGTTTTTAGTAAAATAAGCTCACATTTTTTAAGCGGTCGAGTTGTTGGAGGTTTTTTTAATATTGAGGCTATTGAAAGCGGAATATTCTTAGAAAATTAAAAATGTGAAGGGTATCAAACTTTGTGAGCCAGTATTTGTTTCTAAAATTTCGTAGAACTGTTTCAAAAAGACAATGCAGCAATAAAAGAGTGTAGAATATACAGAAACTTAGTTTCATCCTATTTTCTGAACTTAATCTGTCAGATGCATTGCGCCCGATCGTGTTAGGATTAGTATTGCGCCCGCCGGAAGGTTAAGGGAAAATATCCATGAACCTAAGCATTTGTCGCGCAGTGTATGTATGCATTACTACAATCGACTATTGATTGGGTAATCAAAATAGGTATACAAAGAATATCCAAAAGAAAAGTTCCCCGGAAAAAGTAAGAGGTAAGTAGCGTTGCCACTCGTGTTACAATTGTAACATTTTGTTACAATTTCCAATTTCTTCCTACAATGTTAAACCCCGACCAATTTTGTTACAATCGGACAAGAGTGGAGAACTCAATAATATTTTAATATTTTTATAAGTGATATGAAGAAGTATTTTGAAATACACATTTTCTATTTTTGTGATTTGTGGATCATCACCCATCGATTCAGTCAGGCATGTCGAACTTGTGGCCCACATCGCAGTTTTGTGAGGTCCACGGCCAGATCGGAGAAAATAAAAAATGTAAAAGATTGTCAAATTGAAATTTTGAAGTGTTGAACTAAAATCTAAGAAATGTATTAAAATTCGTCAAGAATTCGATATCTTATGCAAATTGAATATATGGATTTAAAAATCCTACTCTCTATGCGAGATTTCTAAACAATTGTTTTTGTATTAACCCTCAGCTACACTCGCTATTTTTGGCCTACACATATACACTCGTGGGGGACCCAGGTCCCCCATTACCAAATGTGATTTTTAATACATTTAATTTTGGAAATGATGCCAACTCCTAATCTAAAACAAACCATGGACATGTAATCAATGCAAAAATATTATTTTTAAAAGATTTGAAAGCTGCGTGTAAAGTTTGCAGCTTTAATTATAGAAAGTGGCCATTTCGCATGGTACACTTTCAGTGCATACTTCAAACGTCGAGTCAAAATCCAAATGTTATTCCACAAAAAAGCTAAACGGCTTTTTACGTTGTTCACATAATAAGGAATGAAAAATATAACTATAATTTTAAATATAGTTAACAGTCTTGAAAATCACAAGCGGAAAAAAAGAGCCAGTTCATCATGAATTTTTCCATAAAAATTGGTACAGTCGTTCTGCGATAACAGCTACCATCTGTTATTCTTGCAAGTTATCTGCAATTCTTGAAATAATTAAGAAACTGTTCTGGACTCAAAAGATCGAAAAAGAGAGATTGCATTTGATTCTGATGACCCGAAGCCATACATGGTTCGACCTCCGGCCCTAGTCCATCAAATTGAAAGATTTTGCAAAAGTCGTCGTGATTTCACTTCCATTGAAATAGTAAAATATATTCTATATTTACTATAATGTCAAATTCTAATCAAAACTGCAAAATACAAGAAAAAAATTGCGAATATATCGGAAGTTAAAAAAAAATTTTACTTACGTAAGTACATTCGTGGGGGACCTAAGTCCCCCAAGAGCTTACAGCTTCTAACCTATAAGCTGCAGACCTGCGCTTTTTCTCTGTTTGCAAGCTCTTAGGTAGTGCTACAAATACGCGAAAGTTCAACCGCATCAAATTTAAAACATTTGAGATAAGTCTACAAATGTTCACCTTGGGGGACCCTAGTCCCCCACGAATGTAGTTAACCCTAGAGTGGGCGCGCTATGAGCATTTTGCCGCCCTCACCAAAAAAACCTTAATAATTCGTAAAATAATTTTTCGTTAAGTTTGCACTTTTCAGTAGCTGCCTCTATTTTCATTCAGAACTCGTGCCGAAAGGCTGTACGTCGTCAGTGGGCGGAGTGGGGCTAGAGAAAGAGGTTGTTACCATCAGGCGGCAATTTGCTCATCGCGCGCCTTCTCACGTAGGTAATTTTTACCTCATATATCACATATAAAAAAAACATATTTTTTGCAAAGTTGGAATGTTGGGTATGTTTTATGGTGCATTTATTGTAAAAACTATAAGAAGGGTGTTAATTTTCCTTTTTTATGAGTATTACATACGATAATGTAGAATATGTTAAAAGTCTATTAAAATGCGTTGCGTTCTCCAAAACCTTTTATAAACCGAAGTTCCCAAAACATATTTCAATAAATATGTTAATTTGTCATTGCTTATTTGTGTTTTATTTAAATCCTGAGAAAATAAATTAATTCAGTTGCTTTATTCCTACTTAAAATTGCCACTGAAAAGGAGCGGCAAAATGCTCCCCACGCGCCCACTGACGTTTCTCGGAAAGAC
Source organism: Microchrysa polita (assembly GCA_949715475.1). Taxonomy (NCBI): domain Eukaryota; kingdom Metazoa; phylum Arthropoda; class Insecta; order Diptera; family Stratiomyidae; genus Microchrysa; species Microchrysa polita. The sequence continues at coordinate 116,413,344 of OX454416.1, read as the reverse complement.
GCGCCCACTCTAGGGTTAAGGGTTAAATCTGATCTTAAATCGTGGGTTCGTATTAAACTAATTGTGGAAATTTTTACCTATCGTTTCTTCTACAAACCAACTGTAGTAATATGACATCCAAGATTAATTGCGAGATTCCTATTTCCTTATTTACAAAATTAAATTAAAATATTTTGTTTTAATTTATAACTCTCCATTATTTGTGCGATCAAAAATCATTCATTTCGGAATGCGCTAATTTATTGCTTAATTTGTTCATTAACACCAATATCTTCAAATTTGTTACACTCAACCTTAAAATGTTACAATTTTATGAAATAAATGTTACACTTAGAAATCTGGAAACGGAGGTAGCCTATCGCCTTAGCCAATGCCGGCCGAATCTCTCATTTAGTAATTCTTATTTTTTTATCACAAGAATTCCAATCAAAATATAAAATATTTATTATGCTTAACACGTTCACTGTCTGATGGCACTTTTTCGTCAATATTACCACCACGTCTACCTTACAAAAATGCTTTGTGTCCCATTGTTTTATGAGTCACATATGACTCATACGTGAACGGCGCGGAACGCTGTATATACATGTGACTCATAGACCGTGTTAATTCACAGAATTTCATTAAACCTTTTAAGAATTTCTATACGGTTGTACTGCAAGATGTGGAGAACATAACCTTGTCTCGTTTGCCCAAAGTTGCTTATATAAGCAACTTCACTAATTAAAAAATTAGAGCTTCGTTACAAAAACAAATTTTACCAAAATTTCAAAATGTTAATATTTGTCCACTTGTTACGTATCAATCTGTGTGCCTAATTATTGAAATTTCTCGATGCAAGTATTTTAAATATTGTTTTTTTATTTTTAAATAAAAAATCACAGCTTTCTCATTTTCTTGACCGCACCTTGAAGAAAGTATCCTAATTTCGCCTTGGCAAGCAAAGTGCCTCTTCTACAGACTTCAACTAATCTGATTAATTTCAATTATAAAAAAACGCATTTATGTTTTTATAATCGATGCCAATAATGAAAGTTTCTTATATGCAACATTGGAGGCGAAAGGGTTAAATTTTTTGATTTTTTTTTTTTGAACGAATGACAGATTTTGGATGAAAAGGATGAAAATTGCTCATTTTTAGCATTATGAAAATCAACGTAAACTAGAGAACTGTGAATCGTTGCTATGAAGTTGCTATTACTGGTGGTAAGTTCGTGATTTGGTAGGATGAATGTGCCATCATCACGGGAAGTGTGCACAGTACCTCTCCACGGTGGCCGCTAGTGACATCACTTTTGTGAAGGCCAAACTGTGGGGGCCGGTTGTCGTAGGATCTCTTTATGGACAAGATTCACTATGCAACTGAGTATGTATTTAGGTGCATAGTGAGCCGGCGAATCGAGATCTCAAAATCAGTGTATACACCAGATGTTCTCAGGTAATGTAATCATACTGTTTCTGATGATGTACTCGGTGTTAGATATGTTTAAATCCCCGGGGTGTCAGGCGACCCGTGCCCATCGGGGGAAGGCGGTCAGGGTGCAAATGGTCATCACTAATGGAGCTCCTTGGGTACGGGGTTATTTCCACGGATAGGTATAACCTTACCGAAGTAAAGCAAGGTAATGCTTCGGCGGACCATTTTTCCCTAGCTATTAGTGGGATAAAAAATTGAAACCGGAAAACAACAACAAAAACAACACAACAACAACATCCAAAACAAACAGCACTCTCGAATCAAAGGTGTTTTGAGGAGTTCCACTACGGAAAAGGGAAGGCTAGTACTTCCACGTACTACCACGTCAGAGCAACAGGCGGTGATCCAAAACGTGCTGTTCGTGGAGAGTCTCTCTAAGAGCTAAAATTCTCCGGCATAACATTCAGGCCAGACCACATCCTTTTCGAATGCGAGAATGGAGCCACAGTGAAATGGCTCATTAAGCTAGAAGCTGGAAGCGAAAATCCAAGCAACAAAATTTTTCTTCCCGCGAACCACGGAGTGCAGTGCGGAGAAATCGCACAAATACTTGAATAATCAGAACGATGGTTTTCACATCGAGTATTCGAGGGTCCTTCGCGAAGCAAGTGAGGGTGAAGGCATCTCAGTGATGCTCTCAATAGACCCGGTCTCTTTCGCGTCAATCGTCAGAGCTGAATTTAACTTGAACTGCAAATTCATCAGGGCCACCCTACACCCTAAGACCTGGAAACGAGACAAACCAGGGAGCGAAACAGCTGAGTAACTTCCAGCCGCTGCTGAGAGCTCAGCCGCATCGCAGAGACCACCGACAACCCCCATCGAGCAGGAGATTCTCGCAGTACCAGCAGACGAGGATCTGGATTGCACAGAGGCTGATGACGTCCGTTGAATCTCCTCTCTCAGAACACTGATACATATGGAGACTGTGGAAAGGAATTCAACCACAAAACAGGGACACGTAGAGCCCGTGAACGATTCCGATGAACCCGACGACTAACGAATCTCTGGGGGTGCTGCAGGCCAACTTGCACCACGCCATTGCAGCGTCGGATAAACTTTATATATCTTATAGAGTTCAGCATCAGTTATCTGACTGCAGTCTGCATCATTTTAAACGATGAAACCAACACGAGACTCGTTGTGGCCTACTTCCCAGGTGACGAGGAGCAACATGACTTAAAAGTCTGGCGGATTTTTGCGGTATAATGAGGAGCTTCTTCTGGTCGGATATGACTCTAATGCACACCACACGGTTTGGGAAAGCACAGATATTAACACAAGAGGTGATTACTTATTAGAAGCATTCTCCAACTTAAGTTTTAGCATTTTCAATAGAGGTAACAAACCTACCTTTGTAACTATGTAGATCGAGACGGGAAGTACTCGATCTAACCTTTGGCAACCACCGGGCTGAAATTTGGATTATAAACTGGCATGCATTACCAATGTCATAGTGGAAAACTGCCCCTTCAGAAGAACGGAGGACAACAAAGAAGTACTCTGGTGGACTCCAGAGCTATCGAGATTAAGGAGGCTAACAAGAGGATCCTTTAACAGAGCTAAAAGGACAAGTCTTCATTTATAAAAGACGACACTGGAAAAAATCATTGATGAGATTAGTAACCCGCTACACAAAAGGAAGTTGACTTACCGAACTGGTGAATCCACAAAATCCACGCTCCACAGCCTTGCCAGGGAAATCGTAAAGACCTTTGAGGCCAAAAACACCGCACTTGTTGCTTTCCTAGATATTGAAGGGGCATTCGACAATTCTGTCTTCAAAACAATTGAAAAGCACTTAGAATAAAGACGGCAGAAAATATGACTGTAGGATGGATAAGTAGTATGCTTTACTCCATAAAAGTCATCTGCGAAATCAACGAACAAACTCTCATTGCCGAGGTCACAAGAGGCTGCCCACATAAAATAAATAACAGGCGCGACAATCCAGCATTGGACTAAGGCCGCAGGATGTGTTAGTGACATCCTATTTCTAAGATCTTATCTGCTTTTTTTTTTGTTGAGGTAATGAGATCAGCATCACGCTCAGCAGTGTTATTTATCCCCATAAATGGGTTCTCATTTAACATCTGAGTGAGATCATAGTCCGTCACAAGCTCGTGAGTTCGAAAAACACCATGGAACACGGTGAGATTCGAACTCATGAGCCTGTGCACCGAAGGTGCGCGCACTAACCGCTAGACCAGCCAGCTGCCCACATAAGTCAAGTCAAATATATCGGGGTAATCCCCGACAGTAAACTGTACTGGCAAAAGCATGTCGAAGCGGCGGCTGGGAGAGCCACCCTTCGATATGCAAAGAATTCGTAGGGAAAACCAGGGTTATGAAACCAGCAGCGCTCTAGAGGTTTTACTACACCCACACCCTATGGATATTTACCTCAGAACCGAAACTAGCATTGGCACGACTTATTGTGAGCGATAATCTGGAGCTTAATAAGGGGCAGCCGCCATTTTCTTGCTGAACCGTGAAGCAGAGAGGAGTGACACTCTAATTTCGCTAGGCTGCACCCACATACCATAAAATGCTTTACTGACAAAACACAACAAACGAAGGTTCAGAAGCGGGTGTGGTTGGCCCAGCATGGTATCACACAACTGCATTTCAGGCAGAATTGCACGCAATAGCAACCTGCGCTGATCTCTGTTTTCGTGCCAACTACGTAAAAACGAATAGCGATATACACAGACAGCAAGGCGTCTAAAGTCACTCACTAAGTACACTGTCACTTCAAGACTTGTTCAGTGCTGCCTGAAAGCGAAATAATAGATTAACACTCTTTTGGGTTCCAGGCGATATGGGCATCACAGGGAACGAACAGGCTGATGAGTTGGCACGCAGACCGCAGCGGGTACTATCTGTGGGATTCTTACAGGCCACTCTTTCCTGAGATCACATCTGCGTACAATTAAGCTTTTACAAGACGCGAGCTGTAGATTCTGCGAAGAAAATGACGAGACCTCAATCCACATCTTGTGCGAATGTGATGCTCTGGCCCAACGTTGCTGGATACATTTTGGAGTGGCTTATACAGACACGGACGACATAACTTCTTAGCACGATCAACCTTGATCATCATCAGGCATAGTCCTGCCCACCTGCGACTAGGGTGATTGCAAAATAGGCCCATTAGCTTCAGTGCTGCGAACCCCTTCGGGCTCACGACCTTTTACAATTTAATCCACTATTTAAAATCTTTCGCTTTGAAGTTAGAGTTCAATTCCAATTTGTGCTTGGTTTTTGTCTTTGCTTTCTAGAATGGCCTGGAATGTACCTATAAATATGTATCGTTGTCATTATTTCACTTCTATTCAACTTATATTAACAACAATTATCAAAAGGTTAGACTAGGAAAAACCCTGTTAAAGATAACAAATAAGCAGGGGTAGTGTGGCCTTTGAAGACGTAGCAAAAACGTAGTTTTTATAACAAAGGATTTTTATTTTGCTTTTTGTTTAAATTTCAACTTGTTTGCACAATTTTTATGGAAACTCAATATATTATAAAGTCTATATAAACCAGCTGACACTTCCCCAATATATATGCTCCACATGTTTGTGGGTTATGCAATGCAAATCGCCTCAAAAATATCTGATGTTGCTTCCAACATAAGTAAAGGTTAACTTATCGATAACGGAGCCCTCACGCTCAACAAGAGTCACAATATCGCTAATGATTCCATGGTTACGCAATCATTTACTGCATATTACTGGGATCAGAGTTAATTATACAGGTTCACATAAATATCCATACAAGCCCACTTCTAATTTATTATACCATCATAACGACCACCGACTGAACGCTTTCCCAAGTTTTGCCAATTGATTTATCAAATCACATACAAATCAAATCTCCCAACGTGAGTGAGTTCATTTCATCTGGCATATCTCATTTTTCTCAACATGATAAATTTTTTTCCTTCTCGATATTTTCCCAGTCTGCATCTGCATGAGGTATTAGGTTTGCACAGAGCGCACACAGCCATCACAGCGTCAATCACGAGAGTTCAAAAGGTTAGGAGGTTGATTGAGCAGATCAACTTCGTACTACAAAAGTCACACTCTGATTGATCAGATTCATATGCATATCGCGCGTTGACGTTACTACGTGATCGCTGGTCTTATCTATATCTTTCTGTGGAGAGTGTGGTGAGCAAAAGAAGAGCAAAAAAAAAAAAGATATAAAAAAAGAATCCAAACATCAACACAATTTCCTTTCTAAAGCCCCGGATAGAGTTCGAGCGGAATGAAAATGAAACGGTAATGAACCGGCATAAAAACCGTGGTGAATTTAAAATTTTAGCTTCGAAAATTGCTACAAAGGCGTTTTACGTCCTAAATCATCTTAAAAATAACTGAAAAAAATAGTTTCCCTCTTGTCCGAATGCATTTTCAACGTGAAAATGAGTCGACTCTGTAGCATATTCTCCGTCGGGCGTGGTGAGTTTTGCAAACGTCAAACGATTCACTGTCCACGACGAGTTCATCGTGGAAATTATCTAATGACCGGGGAATCGAAAAATAACACATAAAATGGCAGAGACAAATTGTGAAACCATTCTCGGATTTTAGTTTATGGAATTCCCCAGCATTTACCACATATTCCACGACAGTATGTATACATTTCCATTGATAAAATCGCCGCGGACAAAAATTTCATTTTCATTCCGCCCGAGGTCTATTCAGGCCTTAAGAGATCAAAATATTGAACAAACTGACAAGCAGGAAGATCTGAGTGAACACGTAGACAGCTTGGCTAGGCCAAAAGATGTTAGATAATAGACGCGAAGACAGACAATCAGGCAGACGATGATTGTGTTTAATAGATTGGTGGAGCTGATGAGAAATAGTGTTGAGTTAATTATATGTAGATTTTTGTTCCAAATTAGGGTAAATTTCCCAGGAAAAGGATACGAGTACAACACCTACACCATTGAACATGCATAGAGATATCTGTCATTTTTGCAAAACTAAATTGCATGTGCATGAGATAGATAACAAGTGGTCTGAGTTTTTGTTTAATTATCACTATACGTCAATACTATATGATGCTCTTGTCCTGACCATATCAATCTTATAAAAACTCACGAGAAACATCAATTTCGAAACCACCCAGTCTGAACAACCATCAAATCAGTCATCTTTTTTTAGTCTACATAAAACATTTTATTCACATGACACTGTTGGTGGCTAAGGAGGACCTAAGTTCACCTCCGCCACTATAATCGGCTGATTGTACGCCAACTTTCGCGCGATATACTTCAAATCATGTTCTGTGCATAGTTGAATCGTTGAATCCACCATTGATCAGTTCTTTCGCTCGTGGGTGTAAATTGCAGCTCAATTGACGTCTGATTAAGGCTACGGTGATCGTGCTGAGTTTTTGATTTGTTGATGTTTTCACGCTCACTATGTATCGTATTTTCAATGTTGATTTTGAAATGTGGTGCGATGCTGGGCTAGTTTTGTATAGTACGTACATACCATATCGCCATTTGCAATGGAATTCATGTCGGCTCAAATCATTTTTGTCGCAATCACAAGAGCACAACATAAAGATGTAAGTAAGTAAGGCAGAAGAGGAGAAAAAAACGCCAACGAAATATTCTCGAAATGAGTCAATTGAAAGGTTTTGTACATTGGCAATGATTTGATCGGATCAGATCAGATCAATTAGGGGCTTTTCGGGACGTGGGTGATGCAGAAAAAAAACAACAACCGAGAAGATCCATGGAATATCGCCGGATTGCGGCTAAAGATTAGCACGCTAATGAAGATCAATTTATTCGAACATTTTCCGATAAATTGATTAGATGGAATGTAATGGGCTTATGGCGATGGTGGATATTATTTATGATGGGAATCGCGGGAACTGATTGAGGCCGGCCGGGAAACACGTCATTTGTTGAAAATCGTGCTAGTTTTAACAGGCGTGTAGGAGTTTTTTTCTTACAAATTATGTATTGTTCGGAAACTATATCAAAATCGTGTTGAAATGCGACGATACAAAAAAGCGACAGAAAATTCACTGATTGTTTGGGCGGGTGTTTAGATCTTTGCCGATATAGTTTTTGATTTTGTAAATTGTTGAGGTGGAATGTGGGTTGATAGGGAGCAATGAAATTCTGATGTATGGGCAGTTGTAAGAATATATATATTTATTTATTTATTTATTTAACCAAGCAAGGTAACAATATTTAACAATTACAATTCGGTACATACATTTCACTTAATTTACAAAAAAAGATTGAGGGAATGTGATTCTAGGAGGAATTAAGGGCTTTTATTAAGTTATGTTTAAACGTGAATTTAGATATCCCAGGAGAATAATGTATGCCAATTGAGTTGAAAACTCGACAGCACCTATTTATAGGTGCGTTGTAGCCATAAGCGGTTCGATGTTGAGACACTTTTAGGAGAGCAGTATGCCTGGTCCGTCTCAATTGATCGTTAAAAGCTATTTTCTCAGATAGGGTATTGATATTAGCTGCGCCGCTAATCACGTCAAAGGTGAAACATGCACTGAGTAGCGTTCTTCGGGAAGCAAGTGTCATTAAATTTAAAAGGCCTAATCATAAGAAGGCAGATTACGGAAATCGGCAGGGTTAAATTGATTCCTTAGTGCGAAAAGGAGAAATTGTTTTTGAATTGACTCAAACCTGTTGCTGTGTATTTCATGTACAGGTTTCCAGATAACGCAAGCATATTCAAGAAGGGGTCGCACAAGACTCGAGTATAAAGATTTAGTAACCCAGAGATTCTGAAATTCTTTAGGCCGTCTTTTAATAAAACCAAGTTGCTTATTAGCTGTGGACAACGCCATGTCATATTGTAAATTGAAGCATAGTTTGTAGTCTAAGACTACACCTAAGTCTTTGATATGGTCGACTCGATTCAGTTCATCGTTATGCAGCTGGTAAGAATGCGTTATAATTTCGCTTTTACGGGAGAAACTCATTACTTGGCACTTATTAACGTTAAGGTATAAATTGTTCAGACTGCACCATTCTTCGAGGGATTTAAGCTTCAGTTGAAGAAATGTTACATCAGAATCTGTTTGTATGGTATGGTACAGTTTAAGGTCATCGGCATATAGAAGATGAGGAATATCAGACAAAGACTGTGATAGGTCGGAAATAAAAATGTTGAGGAGTAGGGGACCCAAGTGGCTGCCCTGTGGTACACCAGAGGATACGAATATACTCTTGGATATACAACCTTGAAATTTCACGAATTGGGTACGATTGACAAGGTACGAGCCGAGCCAACTCAGAATGGATCCAGATATCCCAAATTTGTGTAATTTTTCAATTAGAATTTTGTGGTCAACTCTATCAAAAGCCTTACTTAAGTCAGTATAAACTGCGTCAACTTGATTCTCCTTTTCCATTTCACAGAGAACCTCGGAAACTAGGATTATGAGGTTGGTTGTGGTCGATCTTCCTTTGCGGAATCCATGTTTTTGTTCATTCAAAAGCGGGTCAATGACAGTGGTGAGCTTGTCACAAACGATTTTCTCAAATAACTTAGGGATTGCCGATAGAATTGCAATACCTCGATAGTTATCGACTAACCATTTATCACCGTTCTTATGAATTGGAGTGATGTGGGAATATTTTCAATAAGAAGGAAAGACGCCTGATTGACGGGAGTTATTGAAAATAAGACAAAGGGGAACGAGCAATTGATCCAAACACTGCTTCAAAAAATAGGGAGGGATTAAGTCAGGGCCAGGGCCTTTATCTATACTTAGTCCAGCAATTGCTTTTGATATTTCCTCTAGTGTGATGTTAATCTCGTCAATAATACATATTGGGTTAGAATGGGTGAAGGGCAATGAGGAACTTGAGTTATTAACTAAGCTGAAAGTGTTTTGGAAATGATCAGCGAAAAAGTTGCAAATTTCTTGAGGACAGGAGGAAGAAGCCGTACTATAGGACATGGAAACAGGAAAAGCGGTAGTCTTACGTTTCATATTGACGAAGCTAAAGAATTTCTTAGGGTCATTGATAATTTTTTCACCCATTGAATTGACATACTGTTGATATGCTTCGCGGGATTTCATGGCAAACTCATTTGCTAGTTCAGTGTACTTTGCTTTTCCGTCATTGCTAACATTGGGGTCGTTTTTTATTAACTTATAGAGTTTGTTTCTTTGGTTTCTAAGGGTCCTTAGATTTCTGTCGAGCCAGGGTTCGGAAAGCGGGTTGCGTTTTTTAATTTTGGGCACATACGTATTAATCACATCGAGGATTATGCTGTTGAAGCAAGATACTGTGTCTTCTAGATTAGACTTCGATAAATTTGTTTCCCAGTCTATGGAATCAAGGTAATTTCTGATGACCTCGAAGTTTGCTTTTGAGAAGTCGTAAACAATTTCATTTTGATAGGATTGTTTAAAAGGTATATTGGTTGCTGAAAGTTCAACTGTAATCGCAAAGTGGTGATGGGTGTTTTTAAAAATGTTTTCTGATTCTACAGTTGGACTAACAACCACCTCGTCGTAAAAATTGGTGAAAATAAGATCTAACCAGTTTCCGTTCTGCTTAGAAGTCGGAACTACTTGTTGTAAATCATTGCCGTAAAAAGCACTGATTAGGTTGAAGTCAGAGTTTTCAGTAAGGTTCACTGGGAGGAGAAGATTGTCATTTTCGTCTAGTATAAACTTGATGTTCGGACAATTAAATATATGCTGGAATATTCTATTCATTCCATTCCATTCGTCAACTAATGAAAAACATTTTCCCAAAAAAAACGCATTACGAAGTACCAAATTATAGACTGGGAGATGGTTAACACTTTTATTTACTTGAAAGCAAAATGGTCGACGATACTCTTAATCGATAGTCCGTTTGGTGCTAAAAAATAAATTGCAAGTCTTGCTGTCCAAATCGGTTGCGTTTTTGAGATTTTTTGACGTTCAGGTGTCAAATTTATGGGTTCCATTTAACCGAAAGCTAAACGGCTGAATTTTTTATAAAGTCTCAAGCAGGACGGGATGAGTTAAAATCCACACTGCAAGACGAGCCAGGTGGTTGCGTTTTCAAAACAGACGCGTTCAAACATGTCAATTTTTTAAGTTCAATTTAACTGAAAGCTAAATGGATGAAGCTTTTTGAAAAAGTCTAAACTGGTCAAGGAGAGTAGGAATCTGGACCGAAAGACGAACTAGGTGGTTGCGTTTTCAAAACAGACGTTAGTCCAGTCATATTAGCAATTCAAATAGAAAAGTAGAGTAAGGCTAATTTTTGTTGTTTTTTAATCAGGGCTCCCAGAAATCTAAAACTCATTTTGCTAAAAAAAAATGTTGATCGGAAAGGTCCCAAAAAGGATAAAAAAGGATACTCTTTCATCCTTGACCGGAGGTCGGCATGCGGTGTATCATATCAAAGGGGACGCCGAGTAAATTACATATCCGGTATTTGTTTCCTGTTTCTAGGACCCTCAACGGAATAAATCGAGCTTAAATGGAAAATTATCGTGTTTTCCATGTACCTTTCCAAAGCCATACCCAAGTAACAATTTCATCCCTATGACTCCACCTATAACCCTGTGCACCGAAGGTGTGAGCACCAACTACCTAAATGGGCAAAAGGTCAGAAGTAAATTACATTTCTAGAAAGCACAGACTTAAATACAAATTAGAATGAATCATTTTAAAATGATAGAGTTCGACGGGTAACTTTATTTTGATGCTACATTTATATCAATTTCCGCTAATTCCTCCAGGTGTTGTTGGAGACCAATTTGGTGGGGCAAATTCAGTAAATTGCACTAATAATGAATTTTTCACATGTTTCAATGTTTATTCCGCTATTTAAGGCCGATTCCAATCATGTGGCATAAATTTATTAACAATTCGCTATTTTGCTCAAGAGAAGTCACCAAAAAATGGGGAAAGCAGCTGCTATCAACATTTTGTTCACTGTAAATTTTTCATATATGCAGTTTCGTTAATCTGCTAATTATTTATAGAGGTGGCCGAAAGGTGAGAAGCAGAGGTACCTTGCAAATTTAGCTTATTGTAAATTTTTTTGACTTTCGCGTGTTTTAATGAATCAACCCTCTACTAGGAACAGACTAATGACGATTCGTTTAAGAAATGTTCAGAAATGTTTGTGAAAAACAACTGTCTGGATAATTTTGCTCATTGTGCATTTTCCGAAGTTTTCATTATTTATTGTGATATTCAGGGTGGAGACCACTTCAGACCAAATTTACAAAAATACCCCTAACTCGTTCAAAGTAGCCGAAGAAGGATAGGAAAAGAGCTGCCTTGAAAATTTCGCTCATCCGCTCAGGTCATTCTGCATGTTTCAGTAGTTAATTGGCAATTTCGGATGAAGAAAATCAAAACAAATACAAAGATACGCTAATCTGTGAGAAGTGACCAAATTATTATTGTGAATTTTATGCATTTTTCAATAGTTATTATCGTTTTCGGGTAGAGACCACAATCCGGGTAGGGCAAATTTACAAATGTAATTTTGGAGTAGAGACCGATTTGGCTTAGCATTTTTACTGGAATTCGCTTATCCGTTAAGGAAATAATTGCAAAAGTGTGCAAAAAAATTGTCTCATAATTTTCTTCTTTCTGCAAATTTTGTGCTTGTTTCAATTTCGCTATTCGGAGTGGAGTCCAATCCTTATTCTTACTTACTTCTTACAGCGCTCCATGAGGACGCGTTGTATGGTCTGCAGTGTACGCATGTTGCCCATTCTGGCAGTAATGTCTCAGCCTATTTCTGCATGCCCCTCTATCTCAGATAGTGTCATCGCTGCGTTGTTGTTGCTTTCTAATTTGATATCCCGTAATGCAAATTTACTCAGATCCGCGAATTAGGTCGGTCGGAAGATATAGACCAAAGCATTTGAAAAAAAACTGTTTTTATAATTTTCCTTATTGTGAATGTTTTGCATATTTCAATAGAGTTATTCAGGTTGTAGACAAATCCGGTTGAATTAAATTACCGAAATCCTGCAAATTATTTAAAAAAAAATACAGAGCACAAATATTTGATAAAAACTGTTTTCATAATTTTGCTCATTGTGAATTTTTTCCTAAATTTTCAATACTTATTCTGCTATTCGGAAAAATATTATAAAATCCGCTAACATGTTCAAGCAATTCAGATAGATGCCTGTGAAAAATAACTCATTGTGAATGTTGTTCATTGTGAATAGCGAGGCAGGAGAATTTAAACAAAAATCATAAAATTATTAACCCCTCAACGACCACGGTTGCAGTAGCATGACTAAGTTTTTAGGTAAAAAACAGGGGTAAAATTTGCCAAAATATTCTAATCCAAACGAAAACTGGCCATTTGGATTATTTTGAATTTTGTGCATATTTCAGTAGTTATTCTCGTTTTTTGGGGTTCAGAACAATATGTTCAGTCAAATTTTTTGAAATAAACTTATTCGCTAAGAAGATGACGCTCTGTGGCTCACCTGGTTGAGTCGCACTCTACGATGCTAGTAATCTAAAGGTCCGGACATCGAATCTCAGCGTGGTCCAAAATATCCGTACATGTGCGGATAAGAAATTTAACCCTAGAAATATAACCATATTGCGAGTAACGTTAAAGATAACCATACGTCTCCGAGGCGCATCCTCTTTATAACCGGTTTCCTCCATTCGTACTATATTTTATTTACATATATCATTAAATTTTGGAAGATTGATGACTTTTTAAGAAATAAAACACAATTGTATGCTAATTTCGTTAGTTTTTGTAATTTAAGAAAATAAAAGCAAAAATAACCTTTAAAAACAGACAAATAGAAACAGGTTTTAAGATTTTTTTCATAAAAAAATTAACAAAATAGGGTTTTTTTTTCTTATATACTATTAAAGTACTGTATAGTAACTAGGAAAAAAATATTACTCATGAAAATACTACGATCTAGATACATTAGAAACAATCCTCATTTTCATGGTAACAAAAAACAGAAAAATCAACAACAAAAAAGAAACCTGTCTTCATATTTCATCTATAACTTAGGTCAAAGCTTCAATTTTTATTAACTTATTGTTTAATATTGTTGTTAATATGTTTACTATTTTTTATAATAATAAAAAGCGAATAAATGTTAAAAAGTATGTACGTACAATGTACAATGTATGTATGCCAACAAGTTTCAATATTATACTCTCCACAGACGGGTTTTTGGCACTTATTACACGTTAGACATTCTTTCTTATTATTACGCAGATTTTTTTCCTTTTTTGGCAACGGGCGTTATCAGCCAATTCTTTATCTACATAAGCCTCATTGCTAGGCTTAGGAAGAATTTTCGGAATTTTATCCCAGGTGTTTGTGGGTAAAATTGTTACCTACAATATCCAATCTCATTCAAGGATCTGAAAACTGATTGCTGATGTTTTTCATAAATTCCCTGCGATGTAAGAATTATCCTTGCTTTGACAAAATATTGTGGCAATAAATTATATAACAGTTAAGATATGCCATGTTCAACATGCTGTGATCATAATCATCTATTGGTTTTCGGAGAATATGACATAGACGAACATATTTTGTCAAAAGTATCAACCTCTCCTATGGTCTGATTATAAAACATTATAGTTTCAGGCAATGCCATTTGATGGAATTACTACACGCTCTTCATCGCGGAAAAAAATAGCATCAAATACAGTCATTCAATCTAAAAACAAAAATAACTGCCCAACACTAAAAGTAACACAAAAGATAACCATACGTCTCCGGAGCGCATGACCCCTCTATAACAGCGAAACTACGATACGTACCTACTTAACGCAATTGCCCAAGTAAAGGGTTATTTGACGTCAGAGTTGGCTGTGAAGCACAACTTAGTAAAGTTGCCCCATGAGAAGTGACAACGATTTAAATTTTTCTTAGGCGCCTCTGAGACGTAGGTTATCTTTCTAGGGTTAAGGTGCTTGCAACATTATATACACTCCGAAATGATATACAATATAAGATTGACTCGAAATTGCCTATAAACGGCAGAGTTAACGCACCATGGACCCACACTATACGGCTGAGAAGAGAAAGAGATAAAGGGAAAAGGATGTGCTAAATAGCTGCCATCAAAATCAGCGCATTTTCAATTTGTTGCCAGTTTACGTAGTTAATAAGTAGAGACTAATCCGGTTGATTAAATTTGCAAAAATCCACTAAACCGTTCCAAAATCCTAGCCAAAGGCGTAGCATATTTGAAAAAGAACTGTTTTCATAACTTTGCTTATTGTGAATTTTTCGCATATTTCAATAGTTAATCTGGTTCTAGACACATCCGGTAGAATCAATTTACTAAAAGCTACAATTTGCTCGAGCAATACAGGGACAAATATGCGAAAAAGAAAAATTTAATAATGTTGTTCATTGTGATTTTTTTTTAACATGTTTCAATATTACCTTATATTCACGGAAATTACCAATTCGGCAGGAAAATCTTCCTAAAAATTCACTAAGCCGTTAAAGAAATATAGTCAAAAGTATACATAAAAACTCATTGGGAGTGGTTGTTCATTGTGAATTTGTGTATATTTCAATGGTTATACGTGTGTAGACCAATCCGGTGGGGTGAATTTACTAAAATCCGTTATTTGGTTCTAAAAATACAGGAAGATGTGTCCGATAAACAGATGTCTTAATAATTGTGTTCATTGTGAATTTGTCATATTTCTCAATAGTTGTTGCATTACTTGAGGTAGAGACCAATCCTGTGGAGAAAACTTACTGAAATCCGCTGATACGTTGTAGGAATAGAAATAGGAAAATAAAGAACCCATTGGGAATTTCCGCTCATTCTGATTTTTTTGCATTTTTGATTAGTTATTATATTATGTTATTCCGGCCGGAGCCCAATATAATAAACTCAAAAACATGCAAATTGGTCTAGCCGTTCTCGATTTATAATTGCTGTAACTTACACAACTTTCTTTTTATACCCTTCGCTTATTAAGCGTAAAGGGTATATTAACTTTGTCATGAAGTTTGTAACGCATTGAAGGAAGCATCTCCGACCATATAAAAAGTATACAAATATGATCAGCATGACCTGGGGAGTCGATTGGGCGATGTCCGTCTGTCCGTCTGTCTGTCTGTTGCGACGCGTTTTGCTCGGCCAGTTTAAAAGCTATGGAGCTGAAATTTTGCACACATGCTTCTTTTTGTTGTAGGCAGTGTTTATGTTTGAATCGCTAAAATCCGACAAGGGGGTCGTGGGGCTGCCATACAAACCTACCCCCAAATTTAGGTTCTTCTTAGAAAAACTTTTTTATTTATGCACCAATTTCAATCAAGTTTCACACAAACTTGTTTTAATTGGTATCACACAATATACATATGTAAAAATCGACCAAATTGGACAATAAGGTCGTGAGGCTGCCATACACACCTAGTCCCTCAAATTATGTTCTTCTAAGAAAAACTTTTTTATTTTCTCATCGATTTCAATCAAATTTGGCCCAAACGTGTTTCTAGTAATACCACAAAACATATGTATAAATGGACCAAATCGGACCATGGGGTCATGGGGCTGTCATAGAAACCTAGCTCCCCAAATTAAGTTCTTCTAAGATTTTTTTTTACGCCAATTTCAACCAAACTTCACACAAATGTGTTTCTATTGATGACACAAAACAAATGTATAAATAGAGGGAGTCGGACCATGTGGTCATGGGGCTACCATACAAACCCCCCAAATCAAATTTTTCGAAGAAAAACGTTTTTATTTGCCCACCAATTTCAATCAAACCTCAGACAATTATATTTCTATTGATGCTACATAACAAACGTGAAAATAAATGAAATCGGACTATGGGGTCGTGGTGCTGCCATACAAACTTGACCCCCAAAATTAGGTTCTTCTAAAAAATACTTTTTTATTTGGACACAAATTTCAACTAAAACATATGCAAAAATAAATTATATTGGACCATGGGGCTGGCATATAAACCCAACCCCCAAATTAGGTTCTTCGAAGAAAACCTTTTTGATTTGTCCACCAATCTGAACCAAATGTGTTTTAATTGATGCCACAAACATACGTAATAATTGATGGGAAGGCCATTGGGCTGCCCTACAACCCGCTTCCCCCTCTTTTTGGTTCTTATAAGAAACCCACGACCCCGCTTGGCGCAATAAATCTTCGCCACGGCACTTATGAAAAAATTCAAAAGCATGGAAGCGGGGAGGACTGAACACTAGTCGTAGGTACGCCCGAAAAAACTTTTAGCCCGAGGGAAGCGAAGGGTATCCAAATTTCGGCCGCACCCGAAATTAGCCTCGGTCTCGTTATAATTAGTTTCCTTTTTTTAGTTTCCGCACAAAATTGGTCATGTAGAACACATCATTCGGAAAACTTAACAAACGAATTCAAATTTAAGGATGCCCATTACGGGTGCTCTGTGGCCGTGATCGTTCGGTCGCCACTCTGTGAAATAGACACTCATAGAGAAACGAGTTTCCAAACTCGGCACGACTCGTCGCAAGTTTATTAGAAGACGATAGGAAATATTCTTATCGTAGAATAATAACCCTCAAACCCGCAACTCTTAATGGCAAGAAATATTTATACAATAATTTTGTGTTTAGTATAAGTATGTTCTGGTAAATGATATTCTTAAATCAAATTTATGATTTTTGTCGATGATTAGTTTAGAAACGGAAAATAAGAATACCCGCCTGGAGGCGGGTATACGGGTTTACCATGTAAAAAAAATCCATTTGCTCGAACAAAAACAGATTTAATTTTAGTGTGATTTAATTTAAATTTTTGGTGTTATATTCGATTTTTATATTTGTTAAAGTGTTAGAACTCATAGACAATGTCAGCTGTCAACCTGAGGTGAATATTAGATAGGGCATCCTATATAAATAATAGAATAAAATAAACTTACTTTTGTATTTCAATTCCAGCTGGTAATTCAATTGCGGTCTAGTAATTGTTGAAGCACTTCTGGATTTTGAGCATTACAAATGCATAGTTCATTTCCGCCAAGCAACAGTCTTTTGATTTGTTTCTTTTTTTTGCGCAAATAACAAACTTTCCTTCGACCCCAACATCCCATACATTAGCATAAATAAACGCCTGTTAACGTATTGAATACCTTTCTATTCGCAACATTTTACCATATCCTAGTCCGTTTGCTAGAATACCTTCAAAGAATTGATAATACCATATTTAAATCCGCCTTGGAGTCTCCAAAAATGG
The DNA here is from genome assembly GCA_949715475.1 of Microchrysa polita. Taxonomy (NCBI): domain Eukaryota; kingdom Metazoa; phylum Arthropoda; class Insecta; order Diptera; family Stratiomyidae; genus Microchrysa; species Microchrysa polita. The sequence continues at coordinate 116,395,641 of OX454416.1, read as the reverse complement.
CGAAGCCAATGGAAACCTAAATTTCAGGGCCCAAAGCAAAAGCAAGTCGGAAACACTGTGGATTAAATATGTGAAATGAAAAGGCAAAACTAGCTCGAATGTCTCGGCGATGACACAACCCACTAGCTACATGCACAGTGGAGCCGAGTAATTTTCGCCAAAATAGGGGATGCGCCAACACAAGCAACGCGACAGCTTGGACTGTATAATACGGAAAGTCTTCAGAAGATCGCGCTAATTTTATGCATTGGATTGTACTAAAAATCATAGAAATTTATTCACATGTTTAATTGTTTGCAGAACAATGCTTTAATGCCTAACATTCTATAAAATAGATCCAGATGAATTAGAATCTGGTTGAAGGTCATTACGGACAAAGGTGATAGTTGCCTATCAAGCGTCCAGGGTCAAAAAGACCCTGTCGGCAAAGTAGAGGTTTGGGGAAAACAAACAATTCACTATATGTTTAATGCATTTTCATTAATTTTGATTTAAGTTCAGTATTTAGATTAGATCATTTTCTTACGTATTGGAACAATTAGCAAACAGCCCCATAATTCCAAGGGGGACTCTATTGCAGGCATTGAATATTTTGGGGGTTTCAAGTACACAATACATTATTTACTAAGTCTAAAACTGCTTTTAACCTAAAAGCCAACTTAATGCCATCATCAAGTTATTGCAGTACCCCTCTTGTTTATCAAAATACTTGAGCATTTTATATGGAATATATTCAATGAAAAATTCCTTAAACCCGTATACCCGCCTGGAGGCGGGTATTGGTTTTTTTGTCAACTAACACCTCCAAATTTTAAATTATTCAAAAATTAATAAATAATCGCATAAACAACCTTTTTACCCATGCTCTCGAAAATTCCGGGTAATATTTATCGATTTTAAATACTCTTTTTTCACTGTTGACTTACGCAATTTTTAGAAAGTAATTTTGTTCGTGATTTTTACACTTCTTCTCCTATGATTGCTAAAGACTGCCACACTATTAACTGGGTACAATGAAAACTTACAAAAATGAGTTTGTTATTTAGTAATGTAACGAGATAACTAAATATGTTTACAGAAAATGCATCACTCAAAAAATTGGGCTATGTAAAATTAAGAAACTCTTTTCTCATTTGCAAAATTCCCGAATTTAGACAAAATTTCTCAAAATGTGGAAATTTCTTCTTGAATCGATCCTATTTTCAAGGCCTTCTTTTGAGAAAAAGGAAGTAGATTGAAGCCTAAACCATTATTCTCAATTCAAGCAAACAAATGCTTGATAATAGATTTTTTTGACATTTTCCATGTAAAGCTCGTGGAAAAGCTTTATTTTAGCTTTAGCTTATATTGGAGCGTTGTAGTAGATTAGTCAGAAGTGTCTCTGGTTCAGAGAGTAGCGCGTTTGACTGGGAAGAATGGGGTTACGGGTTCGATGTTGGTTGGATGCAGGTTCCTTTTTTTTATTTTTGTTCAGATTCTCTTGTCTTTTTCATAAGAAAAGTTTGCTTGCTTCAAGATTACTTTTCCTTAACCCTAGAGAGATAATCATATTTTTTACCCCTGAAAAGATAATCATACGTCGATTCGACGTGTTGCTAGTTAACATCCTTATAACTTCTTTGTTAAGAGTAACATGTTGTTAAAAGGTAGATATATAATCATTTGTATTTAATATTAATCTGTTAAACTCATGGTTTTGCAAAATTATCATTTGTTTGTGTATATAATATTAATTTTAAAAAAGTGGTTCTAGTAGAAAGTGGGCTGTCCTTTCAATAGATTAAAATAAAGGATATCTTTATCGAAACAGGCTTTAAGTGGTTATATCCAAGTAAATACACATCCACATTATGAAGATTTATAAAAATGTCAATTCGGGGGAAATAAAATATTTTTCAGTACAAATTTGTTCTACAGTTTTTACTGACGTTAAAGATAATCATACGTCGATTCGACGTATATTTGACTTATGACCCCCCAATATCTTAGGCTGTGTGGCACCCAAGCTAATTATTTTGCCACGTAATTACGCCTACAGACATGAATTGAGTTAAATCTTGGAACCAACAAATTATGAAGCTTCACTTATGAGATATAATAAAAAGAAAAATTTCTGTACGTCGATTCGACGTAGATTATCTCTCTAGGGTTAAAGCGCTGCTATTGGCATTTCACTTGGATCAGTGTGGCCAATTCTCAAATGAAGAGAAATATTTCTTGGCTGTTTTTTATTGTCTTTTTTTCTAGATTTGAGCCATATTTTCTTTACTTTAGCAGGCGATTTGGTTCAGTGATAGAATAACTCACTGATAAGGATTCTGTGATACCCGCCTCAGGGCGGGCTTACGGGTTAGAGGGATAAACTAACAATGCGACTAGGAAGTAGTATGGCTGACAACCGTATCACACTCCGATTTCAGTTGTCTTTGTAACGTTGATGAATACACACGGTAGTCATCAACGCACCATGCTCCACTAGGAGTTACGGTAATCGAGAGAGATTACGGGTGGAACTAGATTAAGTTTTTCAAAGAATTAAGTTTTCAGAAATTAAAATTGTCGAATGTATAGGATGTCCCAAAATTAAAGCAACATTTCAATTTGCCGCCATTTATGCAGTACAGTGTTGACAACCCTAAAAACAAAATAAATTGACAGTTGACAGTTTAGGGTTAGTAAAAATGGAGCGTTATGCAATAGAACGACGTGTCTTCATTGTTGAACAATATTTTAAAAATAATGAACGCTTGGCGGCTGCCAGTGACTGTTACTGGTGCTCGATATCGCAAAATGATAAGACAGTTCTTTTGCCGAAATTGGATGATATTGATGTGGCCAATATGTGGTTTCAACAAGACGGTGCCACATGCCATACAGCCCGTGAAACACTTCAATTACTGCATGAGATATTTCCAGGTCGTTTAGTCTCTTGTTTCGGTGATCAGAATTGGCCCCCTAGATCGTGTGATTGAACACCATTAGATTTCTTTTTATGGGGTTATTTAAAATCACAGGTCTACGCCAATAAGCCCACAACCATGCGTGCATTAAAGGAGGAGATTCAACGTTGCATCAACGAAATTCAGACACATTTATGCAGAAAAGTCATGAAAACGACAAACGAATGCGTATGTGCATGCAAAGCCGCGGAGGCCATTTGCCCGGTGCGTTATTCCATAAATAACTCTATTCTATGTGCCTACTTGACTTTTTCAAATCGCCCTTTCACTAAAATGAAACATAAATTTAACGAATTTATATGTTTTTCCCAAATCTGTCATTGCGAGATAGATCTAGCGGCAAATAAATAATTATCCGTACGCTCAATTAGAAGAAATCGAATGGTTGCGTTGTTGAAAGCTTTCTGTACACAAAAATGCCACAAACGACAGAAAGCTAAAAAATATTCTTAACATGAAAAATTGTGAAATTTTCTTATCATTTTATAATTTTTTGTTAAGAGTACCTCCTATAAGAAAACAACATTATGCATGTATACGCATGCTTCTGCCATAAAGCTATATCGTTCATTGAGTCCACACTTACACTTCTGAGAATAGTCAATAATTATTTCCTCTCGACCTGAAAACTTTAACACAAATCAACAAACCCACAATACGATTTTATGTTGGTAAACATTCCGCGTATCGTCTAAATAAATTTTTATCTCGAGCTCTTGTGTTAGTTTTATTACAGTGCGAATTACACTTAACACAAAACTACGAAAGCATTTTATTTTCTCATTTCATTTCATCTTTCCATCCGCATTGTGCTATCTGAAAGCACGCTTTAGTTAGATGCACCACTAGTGAACTGATCTTGGCACCTTTCGCCGTACCCCATTGTATACATACTCATGAGGTGTTCCATGCCACGCCAAAAAAGGAGTTGCAAGACTCAACTCCCTTGTATCGGGAACTAACAATAAAATATATCAGAAGACGAAAAAATAGAAGCTGAAAGACTATCTCCGGACAAAGGATGGTGCAAGGCACTATCACACATGGTGCCTATAGAAAGAATACAAAATGCAATCAAACTGCGATCGAAAGGTCTCATATAAGGCGATCGAAAAGATGCGAGCGCGATACATTAACACGAAAGATGCGTGCACTTTATTATCGACCATGTAAATCAAAGAATCGCGTGTCATTAACACATCTGGTAATTAAGTTAATTAACATCCTGGCAAATCTTAAAGGTGTGCCGCACAACATCTAGAAGTGCTATAGAAGAGTGCTGCTTCTGTTCTTCGGTATGGGTTACGACACGATGTGACGGCTACTATATATTCGCGACCCGTTGTTCTGCTAGACATTATAGGCCACAGATGCAAATGGCCATTATAGTCGTACGTAAACCGTTTTCAGAGTATACTTAAGTGTTCATTTCGCTATTTGTGCTATTAATTAGCATTCTTGCGAATACGCACGATACACTTTTGGCTTGCGATGAACTTCCACACAGAAATCCGAGGAGTAACAGCAAGATGTTCTTTTCATCTAAAGAATGATGCGAGCAGAATTACGGCTACATGAAGGTCGATGTGTAAGGTCATGGACTGAGTGACTTTGCTGGTCAATTATGCTAGAAAGATAAATTTATTCATTTTTTATGTTATTACATATTTCCGATATTTAAAAAAAAAAACAACAAATTTTCGATAATCTATTTTATGCCTACAATTTCCATGGGTCTAAAGACTGCCTTGAAAATCATACTAACTAGCTACGATTAAACAGTCTTCATACATATTTTAACAGATAAAGAGTAACAGCTACATTAAACATTTAAGACCCCAATCACGCATATCGCATTACACAGATTGCCATAAATCACACTAACACGCACCTGAAATGATCACAATATCATCTAATGATTTTCCTTTCTACATTTCTTTCACTTGGATTTTCCCACTGTTGTCGCCCTCATCCAGTTCGTTATCCGTACCAACTTGTTGCACTACTCCAAACCAATATGCATTTTGCAGTATTACTCACACTTCCCATAGATGAAAACAGGCCAATTTACTCCCGACTGCATAAAACAAGTCGTCGAGTCATCGTCGACCTAATGATTTTCGCCAGATTATTGCACTTGCATCATCATACACGTATGCATTCGCGTACACCCAAAAGATGAAAGTTATTAAAATGAAGACATTAGAGCCGTCTATCGTAGCCCGCTTGCTCAGCACATATAGAAGGTAATGTCCACTAGCAATTCACGGTTCACGCATACTAGTCGTACTCAGAATTCTGTGGTGTACCATATTCATCAGATATTTGCAAAGTATATCTTCTGTTGCTGATATTGGTCGGTCTCGGTACACGCATATGCAAAATCCACATGAGCTGTCCCGGGTTCATGTAAGTTTCCCGAAAGTGTATTAAAGTGTGTACGCGCGACTTTAAACCGAAAAGAAAGAAAAAAAAAATGAAAGAAAAATGTGCAGATATTGCATAGTGCGGTTTTGTCGGCTATCATATATTTTATTGGATGCACACAACATTCACGGGTTGTGTATGTGCTTATGCACCTTACACGCTTGTTACTCGCACAACAATCTTACGATCTGGGTACATGTTGATCGTTTGTTAAATTTGTTTCCCACAGATCTGTTTGGGTCGCAATGATGCACGCTGTACAGAGTTTAGTGGAGTTTTGGCTTTCTCCAGTCAAGTGCATATAGATGCAATCTAACCGAAACGGAGTCAAGCATTAGTATGATACGATATTATGATAACTCTATATGATCTATGAGCATGTGTGGTGAATTGGTGGTGATAATTTTTGAAATAGTGTTTCAGTGAATTGCGATTGTTTCCTTATATGTTTTTTTTTATTTAGTAATAAAATAATGTCCAACATTCAACCAAGGAAACACCTTCACCCTGTGCAATGAAATCGAGTGCTCTTAGCTCTGTACCATTGACAATATTGAGAGGAAAAATCACAGAGTTAAAATTTATATTTTATTCCAAAATTCAACTCGACCCCCTTACGATCAGACAATATCAAATAAAACGAGTCCAGCAAAATCATAAGGTTACTTGCTGAACTCTTTCGTTTTGATTTGAAAATTCGCAAGCAGCAAGGTTTTATGGCATGTTTGTATAAATGGTCAAAATCTTCCAGAGAAAAATCCCCCTATCTACAGTTTAAATGCTTGATCGTCTCGTCGATGCCTCCCTCGTGACGTCAACTCAGCTACCAATGCCGCAAGGGTTTCGAATATTTGCCTCAAGCTGCTGAGGTCGCTATTTGGCCCGTCTCTACATCGCTCTGAATCGTCGTCGGCGTCGGTTTCCTTGTCGCTTTCGATGACATCCGTCTGGAGTGTTTCTTCCAGCCTCGTTCCAGCGTTACGCCAATTTGTTGCCCGACAGATGAAAATTCCGTTTCTTCAGTTGTCCGCGCACCTCGGGTATTGACAGCTTTACGGTACCTTGTACCGGCATCCTGTTTGCTATGGTGGCTTCGATTCCACTTCTAACTTTGTAATGGAACCTGAAACGTCTGCAAAGGGGTGTTTGCTCTTTGTAAAGGGATTTAAGTTAGATGCTCTTTGTAACTTCGGGGAGGGGGAAGGTGATACACTCACTCTCCAGTTAGTTCTTTATTCGTTTACTTCTGGCCAACGACTGCCCTGACCCCTGAGAGCGTGAAGCGCACTCGTATTTATACAAGGGCTAGTTACATATACTATTAATGTATATTGGTTGTGTTGGTGTGTACGTGGAACGGAGGTAATAGGCCAGGGTGAACCAGCTATAGCCGTTACTGAATTGAGCGATTCCGCAGTAAGCCGTGACCCCGGAGGACATTCGTCAGACATTTTTAGCTCCCTACTGCTGCAACGAGTCCTCAATGGAAATGAATTTGTCGACGCATTTGCTCAGAATGAGGACGATTATGGAGCAATGAACATAGTCACCCATCAAATCAATACCCAAGGATCTCAACTGATCGGCAGGCCCCGAGGCGATTACCTTTGGCCAAACAACCAGCAGCGGAAGAAATTATTGCAACGATGAAAAAACAAGGAATTATCGAGCCATCGAATAGTTACTGTCAAGAAACAGGATGGCAGTTCACAATTTTGTGTCGATTATCGGTTGCTCAACGATGTGCCGAAGAAAGATAACTACCCGCGCTACCGCGAATCGACGACATAATGGACACGCTAACAGGGGCTGTCTGGTTTTCCAACATTGATTTGAAAAGCGGTTACTGGCAGGTGGAGATCGAGAAAGACGACTTTCTATATCGGATCAGGACTTTGGCAGTTCGCGAATATGTCATTTGGCCTATACAACGCACCAGCTACCTTCGAACAATTAATGAAACAAGTTCTACAAGGACTCAGTTGGCAAAATTGCTTGGTATATCTCGATGACATTATTGTCATTGGCAAGTACTTCGAGTATCATCTGAAGAACTTGATAGAGGTATTCGTACGATTACGAGCAGCGAATCTTAAGCTGAGTGAAATGTTCACTCCTTGCGAAAGAAGTGAAGTACTTAGGCCATGCGGTAACAGTCGTAGGAGTGGAGACCGATCCTGAGAAGATAGAAGTCATCAAGTCCTGGCCAGCTCCAAAAGACAAACACCAGCTTCAAAGTTTCTTGGGTCTAGCCACGTTTTATCGTCCATTCGTCAAAGAATTTTCCAAAATTGCAAAATGCTTGCACCAACTGACGGAGAAAACCGGTCACTTTAAATGGGACACGCAGTGTCAGCGGGCGTTCAAGACGTTGAAAAGTAAGCTAAGCGAAGCCCCTGTATCGGAATACCCGCAAGCAGGCAGGTCCTTCACATTGGATACGGATGAGAGCGATACAGGAGGTCGATGGGGCAGAAAGAGTTTTGTCGTTCCACAGTCGAGTTTCGTCAAAAACCGAACGAAATTCCTGCGTAACGAGAAAAGAGCTGCTGACCATAATCGAAGGATCTCAAGAGGTTGCAAGTCGACGAAAACCAAGGATGGTCACTACAGGAGCTTTTCGATTAACAGAAGGCTGACGAAAATATCGCACCTATACTTGAGTGGAAAACATGTGGGAGCAGACCAACCTATGGCACGATATAGCGGATCATATCTAAATGGTGAAAAGTTATTGGGCTCAAGGGGCGTCCATGCAACTGGAAAATGGTCTTCTGCGAGCCTAGAACAATATACTCGTTGCGACAACATCAAATCTAAAAGCTCAGGTTACTTGCTGAAGTCTTTCGTTTTGAGATATAATTTTCTACAGTGTGTTCTGTTTATTGTTTTTTTTTATGTCCAAAGATATGTGTGAACACTACAATTGATGATTTTCTTCGAAATCTAAACAAAAGCTTATGTGTGTATGTATGTTTTATATCGATTCGATATTGCATGTTTTCCATTCAATATCTACTACTCTTTCCGATCCCGATCATTTCTATTAAGATGTTATAATATTTGCATGCCCGGTCGTACCGGCTGAAAGGATTGCGTGCAATTGGAAATTACTCAGTTTCAATTTACTGTAGCGCTAAACTAATTTATTGGATGAATAGACTGGTAATTGGCTGCATCGTACAGTAGGTGCTTAGTTTCCAATCGAGATTAATTGATGATGTATTTAAATCAATTCATAATTTTTCGAGTGCATGCTGTGTAATACACACAAGACTTGCAACCGCAATTGCCACGACGACGACGCGAGGTTGAGTTCGACATTAGTTACAATTCAATTTCCATAAACGAAAGCGTTTAGTCACGACTACACGCGGGGACGAGCACGTAATTTATATGGCGTTTAATATTAACGCGATTGCGCGTGGTGTGTGACTTTGGCTTAAATGGTAGCGATCATAATACAAAATGCGAGAATTTTATATCCTACGTATATACAATTGTATAGTTTATTAAGTTCGTCATTATAAGCCTGAAATAATGTTTTCCCTTCTAAAATTACTGAAGTGGCTATGATTGCAATGAAATGTTGGCCAGACAATTAAAATTCCGCTTCAATCGAAATTCAACCAATTCCAATAAAAACTACTCCAACTAATTGCCGTCTGCTACATATTTTCACGAATAATGCCAATCATTTGCTTCAATACGCAAAAATTGACTCATTTCAATGAAAATCAAATCAATTAAACGTAACGTAATATACATTTCAATCATTTCTGAAATTTTCATGAAACACTCGGAATACTTTAAGTAATTTAACTGCGATCAAGCCCCGGACAGAGGTCCAGCCGATACTCAGGATTCATCCCGCCATTCGGCATTTTGGTATTCTAATAAAATGCAAAAGTGCGCAAGCAAAAATTAACGGCAGCTCTGCATAGTATAGAATTTGCCTTTTACCTTAAATGCGTTTTATTTGCACTCTTGAAACTGTCACACATACACACTTTAATGTCTTGGCATATATGTATATGGAGAAGGAAATGGTCATACAACATTCCTCAATAAATTTCCAATAAAATTCTTGCATGGTATGACTTTATAGCGAAAACTAGTCGACATTTTCGCATTGCAAAAATGCTCAGTCGGAAAGTATGTAAACTTTTACAAAAATCAGTCACAAACATTTTCTATATAATGTTGAATTTGTAATTTCTTTATGTGACAACATGTTACCGATTAAATTGCTATTGACCATTTATTGCGACCAGTTCGCCTTCATGTCAACGCGACTTCAGATCAGAGCTCCCATAGTAGCAGGCTGAGTGATCCGTGTCCATAGTCTGGTCAATTCATCCAACCAACCATCCATCTGGGTGTACCGCGAGTGTCAATGCAAAATGTTAAGATTGTGAGATTGTTGCGTGTGACAGGAACTACGAATTAAGTAGTCGTCGACGCGATTGCGCCAATTGAGTAGGTAGTTGAGGACAATGTTTTCAGACGAGATACTATGGTGACAAGCAGGAGCTACTGCAACTGGCGATCGCCAGGCACTCTGACACAACATTCTTTTCTCGAAACGTGCAAAATTGATGAAGACATCATAGAAGTATAATAATAATCCTAGTCCATCATATGCGGGCATATTATATTATGTGAGCCGGCACTTGCAATCCATCTGTCCGATGCTTAGCTCAGTCATCTCTCAAGCATCTTCAACAGAATGTTCAGTGCATTTCTGCGTAACGCATGTTGGCAGGAAAATTATGCTGGGAAATCATAATTCGATTATGCGGTTGTCTTGTTGATAATGTGCTGGTTGAAATGAAGTTGCTTGTAGCTATTCTTGGGGCGATAGTTGGATGAATGCGTGCATTCAATGGATGAAGCTCCTGTCAGATGTGGTTCAATTCAATTTTGATTTATTTCAGAGCAAGTGCTGTTTGAGTTTGTAATTGAAATGAAGTACTCGAACAATTACTATAAAAATAAATGAGTGCAGATTTATTACGCATCGAATCATAGTACCTAATGTTTCGTTAAATAGGAGTTTTGTCAAGCTGATTCCAGATTACAATCAATTATATATTAATACATAGATTGCTGGGAAAATAAGAGCTAATATTATTAGCATACTTCTCACATTATTCCAAAAATTGTACCATTGATATACTAGTTGAATCCATACCTGGAGACCGATTTCCGAACAAAATTGATCGAAAAATGTTAGAATTCCAATTGCGGAAACCTATTGGCATTCAGCAGCAGAATACGGAAAATGGCGCATATTGCGCTGAAAATTTCAGCGTCCCAGCTGTCTGCCTCTAAAAGTTACAGCAGTTCAAACATTGGACCCAAATATGAAAAAACAAAAAGAAATGTTAGGTGAGCGCAAGAAAATTGAAGAGTGCGAGGTGTCAGAGTTCAAAAATTACAACGGTTCAAAAATGCACCCCAGAACACCAAAATGTCAAAGGACCAAAGTGCGATAGGGGTCGATTTTCCAAAAATGTTTGGATAGAGAAGTAGCGGAAAGCCTATGTAGAACGTATGGTGGTGCATATCTTGCCGAAAATTCAAAAGTTACAGCCGTTCAAAGAAGCGATCCAAGGATAAGCTATTGCAAAGGATCCAGACAGACACAGCAGACGCGATCGATTTTCCAAAAACAAAATACTATCTGCGCTCAGAGTTAGAAGTACAAAAATTAAAGGGGAGACCAAGCGCAAATGCTGTAAGTTTTCTCAAGATTTCCTGATTTTTTAAATTTTCTTATTTTATTCACTTTTTGAATTTTATCATTTTAACCATTTTTTGATTTTCTTTTATCTTCAAAATTTTTAAATTTTCTGACTATTTTTCACCAGAATTTTAATAAATTTTTGATTAATTCAAATTTTATAATTTTCTAGATTTTGTATATTTTATTTTTTTTCTAATTCTTTTAATTTTGTATTTCAGATTTCATATTTTTTTAAACTTTCCAACTTGTTTGATTCTCTACATTTTTTTTTTTAATTTTTAATTTTTGGTTGAAAAATCCCAAAAATTCAAAACTTAAAAAAATAAAAAAAAAATTGAAAATCAAACATATTAGAAAGTTTAAAAAAATCTGAAATACAAAATTAAAAGAATTTTGTTGAATTTTGTGCTAACTTATTAAATTTCAGAATTTTATGATTTGATTTTTTTTAATTATTTTAATTTTCTATTTATTTTCTGCCCCATCTGCGTTTTCTAAATTTGTCTGACTTTGCTAAATTTTTAGAATGGAAATTGAATTGAATTTTTTTTTTTCAATTTGTTGATAAAAAATCATAAAATTGTGGAATTGAGAATGTTTAGCGAGCCGATGTAGAGCGTAATAGGGCGAATATTTGGCTGATCATTTCAGAGTTCAAGCTCAAATATATTCGCGATCCTCTCGCCGGCCGGCAGGAAAAGAGTTACGCCTCTCCAGAAAGAGCAGGGGTCAGGCGTACACCCCGACTTTAGAAAAAAGATATTTTAGTGTTTTTATGTTAACTAGGGGGCTTCGTAATACAAGACTCTCTTTTAAAGAAGGTTTTTACAATTGGAAGGTGAAAGTGAAATCGGAAAATTTTCCGAATTTTTTTTTTAATTCGCCTATAGATCAACTATACCTTTGATGATAACCAACCATTCCAGGCTCCTGATATTGACAGATTTAGCATTAGACGATACCAAACAAAATGATCATTGGATTGCTGATGAGCTTTAATTGTGTGAAACCGAAAATGCTGTACATTTTGCTGTACGCTTCTGGATGCTGTACCGTCAGCTTATTGTTAAGATAATTCCTCAAATGTGTAACAGAATTGACAAATTATAGATTTGCGATAGTGTCACGTACCCGTATGTATGTATGTACCATGTGAAAAGCTACGGAATATGTAAGTTTGTACATACACTATGCACTCTTGCAGCTTTACCGAATCGTACTATGTCGACTACTAACCAAAATATACCAAATTCCAAACTCAATTCGAACTTGTTTTGTATACAAAATGTCCTTACCTAGTATGTAATTGCAAATCACAAGTAAAAAATGTTCCCTGCTTTTATAAACAAAATCGGGAAATTCCTTTAAATATATTTCCTAAACACGGACCGGTTGATAAGTATATTATGCCTTTATTGACTTTTCCACCTAGCAAGCTATTGTCTTCTTGTCTCCAGTATATCGATAGAATGTAGGTTTTTAATTCAGTCTCTCCACATGTATTCGCCTCCTGTAAATCTGCACTTTTCTCAAGAAGACAATACCGTATCGTTGGTAGCGTCACACAGATTCAATGCAATCTATACCGGAATATTTTTACAGAAGAACTCTGAAGGTGTCGTGTAAAGAAATCACGATTTGGATCAGGGTCATCACAACCTACCGACTAAATTAACCTTTTTCATGTGATTGCAAAGATGCAACAGTCTGCGAATGCCATGCACAATGTAGTTCATAATTTGGACATTTTTATCTAGCAAAATACCAAAAATTTCGTAACAAATGAGTGATTTTTGTAGTTACAATCTATCGTATGTAGATTTAAACACTTAGTAGGTATAACTACTCTTAAAACTTTCATAAATTTTGGTGAAAAGTGCCGTGTTTTAAGTTATATGTAAATAGTGCAATATAAATATTTGTTAAAGTAAAAGTTAAAGTACGACAATCTAAATTACATAATACACTGCGATAACATTTATTTGAATCTATAACAGACACCGAAACAAAAAACAGACAAACTTAACCTTAAATCCAAAATCTTCGGCAAATACAATAGACAAGCGAAAAGTGTCATCAACCAAATCAAAATCAATTCAATTGCAATCACAGTCACACAGGTCATAGCTCAAAAATAATTGCTGGGAATCACCGATTGATTCACATCTCATCATTTCGATTTGCAATAAATAACGTTTGAGAATGTCTCAAGTATCTTCACATTAAACCAATAATCCAATAAAAAACAGTTTTGCTGCCGTTTACCACGACGAACGACCAGTTGAAAGGCAGGCATCGCCGCGCGGACTCGCCATAAATAAACAAATCAAAATCAAAAAAGTTTTATATCAAAATCTCAATGTCCATCAATTTGACACTCTTCAATTCGAATGAGATCCCGCAGCCTGGCTACTGTTTACAATATTATTATATTGTGTGTCGCTTCGCATCGCTTAAAATTGCTCGATTGCCGGATTCTTTATTTTGTCTATAAGAAAAGTGTCTAATTTCTTTTTTTTTTATTGTCGTCTCTTTATTATTTTGTTAGACCTAGCGTTTGGATGCCTCTGTTGTATCAAAAAGTCTATGTATTTTTTCGGCGGCAGCTATTCGATTGGTGCTTCTTTGCGCCAACAACATTGCGCCGAAAGTCTGTATGTCACTATGGGAGCGAGCATACGCGCGGTTGCCCATAGAAATGTCCAAAGAAAAACCGTCATCAATTGAGTCTTGTGGTTTCTTGTCAATGATGAATACTTCTATTCAACCATCAACAATTTGTACATCTCATGTGATGACATCGTAAGTAATTTTCAAGTGCTACGTATAGGAGCCGTTTAAAGCCGTTCGGTTTTTGAAACAGTTTTCTGTTATGGATGAAGACTGCTGTTTTCGATACAAATGTGACTGCTATTACGGTGCTACTATTACCACTGTGGTTACTATTCAGCGGTTGTACTATTTGTTCGGCGTTCGGGTCCAGGGTAATGGACAATGGACACGTACGCTTTTTTTCGCGTTCAGTAGGTGAATTGATTTGGCGAGAAAGAGTGGCGGTAACACTTGGCGGAGATAACAAAAGTGTTTAAGGGGTCCGAAATGGTAAGTCAGGTTCCTCGATAATAGCTTCCGTATAGTGATGTAACAGCTTGAATTGGGTAATACTATAAAAAAATAAAACCCTTTCGATAGTGCAATTTTTACTAAGACTAAACACGCGATAAATTCCTCAAGAGCCACCTTTGCTACAATTTTTAGTATCTAAATGATGAATTTTCGCTAAGTAGGTCAAATTTTAGAGTTTTTCGTTAATCTAAGCGGTTTTCCGTCTTAAAATAAAGAAATAAATAACTACCGCAAGAGCAGGGACGTAGCCCCTGATTGAGAGATGATAATATATTTTATTGTATTATTATTTCATCAAAATGTATGTGTATGTATATCATTTCTCATCTTCCTAAGTGACAATCGATTAGAAAAATGAATCTAAAAATCATAAGTCCGAATATCAACAAATTGATGCAATATTTTCATATGATTGGTTTAGTTAGGGCAAGCGCTAGTAAAGATCCCGAGAACAAGTGTGAAAAATGGTTCTTGACAAAACCTTAAACTTTTTTTCATCCTTTATTAGCTTAAAATATTTCCCACCAGAGGCTGGATAATTTAGTGTAAGATATATAATGCCGGTTGTATTGTGAATTTATATTTTCCTCAGAAACTCACATTTTACAAAATAAAAGCGTCCAAAAGCGTCAAAAATTCAGGAGATGAAATTCTTAATGAGCACTATGCACAAATCACAAATAATAAAATTCTAATCGTATACTGCACCGAACGAAGGACAAATTCAAGTTACTCGTCGAAGTTTTTCGTTTTGATTTGATGTGCTAAGTTAGTAATTTTTTGTCGCCCAGTACATGCGTTGTGAATTCAACAACCATTTATGAACTCAATCCACCAGGGTTGCTCCTGAATTTTACTTCATGTATTTTTATATACACTGCTCGTCATCAGATTAGCACACCCCTTCGCATGAATAGTTTCGGCTGATTTCCAACCAAACTAAAAGAGCTAAAATTTCAAAATTATAACTGTTAATAGTCTATTCAATTCTGAGTTAATTAACACAAAAATAATTGTATTTACATTTTTTATTATTGATTTATAATTGTTTTTCGAAAAAGAACACACAAAATTGAGTATTTTTCAATCCCTATGAGAGAGTAATTTTGAGAGAAGCATCCAGTCCTCATGACTCGGTCGCAACGATTAGGGCAAATTTTGACATTAAGGTGTTCAAATAGTGATACAAAAATGCTCCACATCTAAAGAAACTAAAACTAAAGGAAAATGCGCTTAAATTAAACTCGAGAGCACTTAACATGTAATAAAGAATGGCGCTATGTTGTCTTTTCGAATAAAAAGAAGTATCATCTCACAGTATCACTTGGCCCTCGAGACCATTACACAATCTGTCCGACAATGAATGCGATCCTAATGGTGTCCTTCCTAGCAAAGATCCTGGAAGTAGACATTATAACTGTGTTACTCTTCTAAAGTGAACTTCTTTTTATCCGAAAAGATAACATACCGCCATTCTTTGTTCCATGTCAAGTGTTCTCATGATTAATTTTAACGTATTTTCCTTCGAGGAAAGTTAAGTTGGAGTTTATTCTGTATTTTTAGTTTCTTGAAATGTGGAGTTTTGTTATCACTGTTTGAACAAAAGATAGGCTCGCCTTAATGACAAAATTTACCCTAATCCTTGTGACCGAGTCGTGTGGGCTAGATGTTTCTCTCAAAATAACTCTCTCATAAGGATCGACATGTACTCAATTCTTATCGCCTCTATTATTTTTACCTTAACGCTACTTATTACACACGAATTCGGATTCAACTTACCAACTTTTATTAATTTTTCCTCGAAATTTCACTTTTTGACCGCCTTGACTCCTTGTATGCCTTAAATTTTGGTCCCTCTTCCGCAGATAATAATTTTTAATTATTCATATTAAAGCCAATATCTTACTCAAACAATCACAAAAAATTGGGGGTCCTACGACTTTAATTGTGGAAGATAGACAGAAAAGAATTTGCATGTGCTATCCTGATGACAAATTTTAAATGGCTATTTTGTGTGTTCTTTTTCGAAAAACAATTATAAATCAATAATAAAAAATCTAAACACAATTCTTTTTGTGTTAATTAACTCGAAATTAAATAGACTATTAACAGTTATCATTTTGAAATTTTAGCTCTTTTAGTTTGGTTGGAAATCAGCCGAAACTATTGATGCGAAGGGGTGTGCTAATCTGATGACGAGCAGTGTACCTACATGAAAAATACTTCGTTTTTTTTTCAAAAGTTCAAAACTATATTTCCGATTTTAAATGGTAATTGTTGCAAAATTGTACATTTCATATGTTAGTTCTTTTTCGGCAAAATATTTTAAATGTACCCTTTTAAGTATTTAAAAAGCAGTGACCTTAGTCAACAGGTCTAAACGGAAAAACGTGTGGAACAAATACAGGGACTCATTTACAGAGCTTAATGTGATGATCAGACACTCGATAGAAATGGAGAAAGTCCTGTGGAGGCATTCGGTTGCTATTGGAAACTTTTGTTTCCCAAAGGCCATATTAAAAAAGCATATCAACGAGGTTGGCTAGCTCAAGAAACAGAACTGATCCTTTACACTGGGAGTCCAAAGAAAAGTTTTAAATTGTTGCCAAAAAACCACTGTCCATCTTCTATCTGAGTTTTCCAACAGATGGAACATTCTTTTTAGGCTTAAATGACTCTCGAAGGAGAAAATTAAAATGCACAAATTCATTCGAATCCTTCCAAGCCCCTGTATTATTATCGATCGCTAGAGTTGGCTGTAAAAGGAATCTTAGCATCAAACCCTCAACCCTCCCTATTTGGAAAATACTGTGCTCGATGTCTCTTATGAGGTAAAATGTGATGTATTACGTTGGGCAAGCAGGTCAATTGGAGGAGCATATTCGAAATGTTGCTGATTAGGTCTTTCGCACTATGAGCGCGTTCAGTCCTATCTTTGAAAAGATTGGGGGTTTTACACCAAAAATTATTGACTGAATGTATGTAATGTTTTCAACATTCCATTGCAGTACATTTTGACATATACTGCACTGGAATGATGGCCTAAATCTCTAGAACAATCCACAATAGATATATTAAAGAAACGAGCTTCGTACTTAGTATGCACGCGTAAATAATCTGGGACATATATAAGTGAAGGAATCCGCTCCATTTTACCATGGGACATGTAATTGAATACAGCAGCAACAAAAAAGTGGATGCAACATTTCTAATGAAATTATACCCTATACCCATAAGATGGTATAGGGTATATTATTTTTGTTACGACGATTTATGTAACACCTCAAAGGAACCACCCGAGGTGTGGCAAAGTATATATATAAATGATCAGGGTCGGTCCCTGATTCGAATAAGCCATGTCCGTCTGTCTGTATGTCCGGCCGTGTGTCTGTCAGTTCGCACGATAACTCCCGAAATAATGAAGATAGCGTTTTGATATTTTGTTCAGATGGTTTTTTTGATTAAAGCTTGGATGGTATTGAAAATGGGCCAAATCGTGCTTTACGCACGATTAGAACTCGATCTTGTTATTTTTTAAAGTTATCAGTGATGTGACTTTTGCCGTATTATACGTACCCTATCGCTGAAAATCTCAATACCTGGACCATATAGTTTCAACGAGCAATACCAAAAAAACTTACTTCCTTCCTAAAATTTTAGACCCAAGTTAGTGTGTAACGTTTATTAACCTTCGGGCGGGCGCAATGCATCTGACAGATTAAGTGACCAGTTTTTGTTGCGCCAATCAGCGAAATGAAAAGGGAGAGATCTGAAACTCACAATAGCTTATTTATCGATCAACTACCCAAGGCAGTTTACAGTTTCTATCTACCATTTGTCTGAGGGGCGGGAGGGGATGAAATAATCTCCCAGATGTATTGCGCCCGATTGTGTTATTTTCTCCTTTTCTATGAAAATTTCCACTTGTTATACTATTCACATTGCGTAATAACGTTGTGTTGACTTCTAGGCTCACCAAATCGTTCAATACTGTGTTTTTAGTAAAATAAGCTCACATTTTTTAAGCGGTCGAGATGTTGGAGGTTTTTTAAATATTGAAGCGATTGAAAGCGGAATATTCTTAGAAAATTGAAAATGTGAAGGGTATAAGACTTTTTGAGCCAGCTTTTGTTTCTAAAATTTCGTAGAACTGTTTCAAAAAGACAATGCAACAATAAATAGGAGTCTAAAATATGCAGAAACTTAGTTTCATCCTTTTTTCTGTACTTAATCTGTCAGATGCATTGCGCCCGATCGTGTTAGGATTAGTATTGCGCCAGGGACGTAGTCAGGGGAGGGGTCCAGGGGGTCCGGACCCCTCCCGAAATGATTTCAACCGGCTATAAAACATCAGTGATCCGTCATTAAAAAAAATTGTTAACAAAAAAAATGGAAATGTTCTTTTCAAAATATACATGAAGGCACACATATAAAAATGTCTAAGTGAAGGTAATCGATCATCACATCCCTACTAGAACTGATTTGGGCAGAATTGAGGCCCGTTTCCTATGAGATTAAGAGTTCCTATACAGACGTGAGATCATTGTGTTTTCAACGTGAAATAGATTCACGTATAGCTATTATAATAGCTAATTGGATATCAAAGCTCTTCCAATTTATTCATTCCCAAAATGCTCTTGAAATTGAATTGTGTTTAAGTTTACAGTCCTAGAAATTGTGTCATCTGGACGAAGGTATGGACTCAACCGTGTGTACCTAATAAACAAATTGGAAAAGGTAAAACTAGGTTGACTCAAGATCAGGATAGTCTTTCAGGATGGAAATTTGGCAATTTCATTAAGGCTCCAACATATAAAATACTTCCCCTGTAAAGGTATGTACTGAGTTCACCGAGCGAAAAACGTGCATATATGTCTCCCGTGAAAACGGTGCCGTGGAGACTTGCTTTTTATTCACTCAATGCAAGATAAATGTTCACTCGCGTTCTGATTGATTGTCGATGACATCTTTTCATTGTGAAATAAAGTGCAACTGCATTATTTTCGCTGGCGAAATGTCAAAAACCGGTGTGGAGACTTTCATGTGAAGTGAGTACCACCAAGCGAATTCGATTTCACGATCATCAAAATGTTGACAGTATTTGCATGGATTTCACGTGAACTGACGATGTTAGTACCTACTCTAAGCATGAAATGCCGTGTGAAGAGAGAGACCAAAATGGCACGGGCGCGGACACCAAGATTTCAAGCAAAAATCTCTTGAACAGAGCACGAGCCGAAGCATATTTTATGTAACATATAGTTATTGATTCTTGTTTGCCATGCTTTAATTGTTTTAGGTAAACAAAATTTTGGTAACCCTATACAGTGAAAAATAACATATATCGCGAATAGTTGCCAGGAGCGAGAATGAGCTATGTTATGTGAACGGTGCATCGAGAGAAAAAGTTCGTTAAAAAAAGCATGAAATTATCTTCATAGCTTCATAACTTCATAACCAGTGTCACTTCCCTGCGATCAAAACAAAAAATATGTTGTCTACATCTATTCAGCTCTATTTAAAAGACAAGCCCCCATTGAGATTCGAACCTTCGACCTTCATGTCACTAGATTAGCACTGAGTTACACATATATTTACAGAGTGTGAATATTTTTTTTTTAATTTGACATACTTCCGAAACTGAATAACTGGATATTTCTTTCGCTTTGTAGTTCCAATAGATCTGTTAAGTTGCCAAGTGTGCGGATATGAACCGCAGTTGGTAAATCGAGTCGAGACTTCACAATTAAGACACTTAACTGCAGCTATTAACTACGTTTCTTTGACACCTAAAACAGGGGCTAAAGCTATATACACTCCAATTGGCAGCTTGTCAAAAAGTGGAATCGCGAACTGCCATTTGTCAGCTACTGGAAACTTCCATTTTGAAGTTTTTTTTTAATTTAATTATCAAAATCGGACTCTGCGCGTTTATGTTATTTTAAGGCCATTCAAGAGTCAATTTCACACAAAAGCCGAACAAAAGTGTCCAAATTGAAACTTTGAATTCGACAAAGTGTCAGCTAGCAGATTTTACTTTTCCATTTTCGGGATAGTTTAACCACATCTGAAATTGGTTAAATAGCGAGAAGTTGTGTTTTTACTACATAAGAAACTTATCTTATGGGATTTTACACCCAACTAGTTCAGAGAGATTTTTAGTGTAATTGTGGGATTTTGGGACTGTCTACGTGGGATAAACGTCGAAAACTATCTGGCAACTCTTTTTAAGCACCTCTGCTTCGTACTGTTACCGTGGCCTACGAGCCCTTCGATAATTGAACAGGTAAAAGGTCTTTGGCGTTGTAGACGTTACACGTTGTGTGATATCGTGATCCTGCAGCCTCGGCAAGGATTAAAATTGGGTTCCCCATAGGATCAGTAGACCAGTATGCATGTGCTGCAATGAGGCAACGGCCGGTTGATGATGTAAATGAGATTTTGTTTGAGGTGGCGGTAAGCGCGGTGAATAGAACTTCCGACAAAAAGAACAACGAGGCTCAGGTTTTTCAGCAATACGTGTTTCCAAAATCAACTACACAATTATAATTACTTGTAATGTGGAAATTTCCCAAACCGATTATCGGACCCCTCCCGAAACTAAATTTTGGCTACGTCCCTGTATTGCGCCCGCCGGAAGGTTAAGGACGACTTTGAGGAATTTGTTTTGTTGAATCTTCAATCGGTATTTGTGGTATTTGGAGCATTCACCCCAAAAAACGTTTGGTTTGTTTTGGTTTGTTTAAATATTTTTAAAAGTTCATGATCTCAGCGATATTCCTATTCCTTTTAAATTTTTAATCTATCGTTATACATGCTCGACCATTTAAAGTGATTCGATGTGAACCATTCAAGACTTTTTTATTTGTCAATATTTTTTTCTGAAATTGGGAGGCAACAAAATACTCTGCCTGTCATAACTATAGCCGCACCAGAAAAAAAGACTAATCTTTGGAAATTTAAAGAGACCACAGCTATTTAATATACTAAAAACTTAAGGAATATCTTAAAGACAAATAATTTCAGAAAAACTTTACTTTTATTTTAAACCTTTATTCTCATATAAAGGAAAAACTAATTTCCCAGTCCGTCATAACTATAGCCGCATTTGTAATAAGTATATGGCAAAAAATTATTAAAAAGGGGAAATTGAGAAAATTAATAACGAAATAGGCCTTTTTCAAATCAAATAGACTCTGAGGGTTTATTTTGGTTATTTTTCACCAAATAATTTTAATGGTTTTCCGAGTTTTTTGCTTACATACCTTTTTGTGTCTATAACCGCTGCTTTTACATGGAAATCCATTTGAAATCGTATTTTTAAGCAAATTTTACGTAATAATGTCTCTTAAAGGTTTCCAGTCTAATTTATAGTGGCATGGCTGTTGCTTTTTCTCGTGCTCTGTGGCCTTGATCGTTCGGTCGCCACTCTGTGATGTACAGATTCATAGAGAAACGAGTTTCCAAACTCGGCACGACTCGTTTATGATTCAGAACAAGATGATAATAAATATTCTTTTCGTAGAATAATAAACTAACAATGCGACTAGGAAGTGGTATGGCTGACAACTGTATCACACTCCGAATTCAGTTGTCTTTGTAACGTTTACGACTACACACGGTAGTCGTCACCGCACCATGCTCCACTAGGACTGAGGGTAATCAAGAGACAGAGTGAGAGAGATGGCTATTACCAGCAATTTTCAAAATATAAACCCGAATTACAGCCTTAAATAGGTGGTAATTTTAAAGGGGACATAGACTAATTCTATGCCAATGGTTTTCCAATGGTTTCCCAAATCCATTCTAAAAAATAGATAAACAGAACATTTTTTTCCATAACATGTGAGTTGCTTTGAGTCGTGAATAGTAGTAAATTTCAATCCTGACTCGTTATTTATATGTTTATGGATCTAATGTAAACATGTCTTCCATGTATCTAGTTTATTGTCTCGAAATTTCAGAAGTATTCATGTTTACCGTTTCTTGTCCTCAACGATTCTAAAACAAAGAAGAGAGTAATACGGTTTTCAGCCATACCACTTCCTAGCAGGCCGGCTTTAGGTGAAATGGCGCCCGGGGCGATCTTGAAGAAAGCGTCCCCTTATAGTTTCTATACACGAAAAAATTGTAATATGTAGAATGGATGGATTGATGTGATGTCAGTCCTAGCAGTCCGTTTTTAAAATGCGAACTTCACTTCCGCCGAAAGCAAAACGCCTTATTTGTGCTTTTTAAGCAAACTAGCCATATCCATTTGATTTCTACACTGGTTTTTTCTTAGTTAATTTTAGGGAACTGACTGTCTGTTTGACTGTCAAGTGGTACAGACATTTCTTCTATTTCCGTTGGTTTAGTTTTCGCGACAGCTTCTAAAAACTGAAGGCCTAGAATTTTCGGCCAGTGTGCTGGATCAGACAACGATTCAAGTTCGGTATGGTAAGATCGTTCAAGTTACGAGACACGAGGCGACGAAATCAGTAGGGCGGCTAGAACCGTACTATCTAATTTCATCGCCTCCAATCTTATTGACGCAACTTGAATGTTCTTCGGAAATATTTTTCTCCGTTGGCCCGCCGTTGAAACTATACCCTTTAACTGTTTGGCTTCCATCTTCTAAACTCCATTTTTAGTCTATTTGTTTATTAATTGAATGGAATTTCTCCATACTTCGCGACTGTTTTTTTTTTAATCGGACTCAACCGCAGCTTTTCTTTTCTAATTAGTAGCTCCTGAAATCTTGGTCGTGACTTTCATGTCTATGGCTTTTATTCGTAATTACAACCTGCAAAGGCGTACTTTTTTATGAATAAGCAAGTTTAAATCAATGGCCATGTACTCATTTCTTCAACTGTCACTTTCCCCTGTCATTAATTGCATTGATTGTTCATGATTCGTCCTTAGGTAGGCCACGGCTTTGATCAAAGCGAGAGATTGGAAATTATTTTCATTAATATTATGAAAAAGCGAGGTGTTTTGTGTAAGCAGGAGTAGGTCCTGAAATACTAGTGTTCATTTTTCAATTGTGAAATCAAACAATAAAAAACTTTGCCAGTTTTATAATCGTTGAAAAATTAAAACAGACAATCTCATTTCGAAACATAAGGAACCATACATTTTAGCTCAGAAACATTCATAATATTGAATGGGAAGACGATAGCAAACCCCACCTAAATAGGTAGCGATTTTCCATTCTTCCTTTTCGATGTTAAAATTTTTCATATTGGTAATAATTTTCAAGAGTACACTGCTATCTTCAATTGTTGAATTGTCGAAGAAGACGAAGATTTGGGGAAGGTGGACAGTTCCAATGGCTGCGTTCCTGAACCCCATACTCTGGTACCTGTAAAAACGCACTTGCCATGGTTCTTAATAGGGTTGAATTTGATGCTAACGATCTCAGTTAGTATCGTTTTTACGTTTAGTCTCAATATTCCTAACATCAATTCATTTCATTTTCTAATTACTACCGTGGTTTGAAAATGTTTTGTTCGGGAAACCTGGCTACTTTGCATTTCTACAGGTTACACTATGTAGGTATCGACTACCGCTTCGTTTTTAAACCACCAACAGTTAAATGATCATTAAGTAAATAATTTTACAAATATCTTTGTCAACTTTTCTATTTTTGAAGTAGTTTTTGTAAATTTAATTGAGCGAGAAAAGACACTTTTTATCCTAAAATGAAATATCTACATATTAACAAAAATCCGAAAAAATTCTACACACATAAATATTAATAAAAAATATTAATAAACAAAAGTCCAATAAAGCCGAAAGCATAAACATGATCCTGTAATTGATGTATTTTAATATTGATAATGGTGGTCCCAAAACGAATGTGCTTATAAGGATTATTCCTTTTTCTTAATTAAAGGTACATGTACTTTTGGAACGAAGTCAATCAAATGGAAATCTGCTATTATGAGTTCCCAACTAAGTTTTTTCCTGATTTCTATAAAGATACATGTCAGTGGCGGCTAGTGATATTATAAATTGGGGGGTACACTACTGATGCAAACAAGTGCAACTGATTCTTTCAATATGTGAAAAACTAACTTCATTAACCCATTTAGTATTTTTTCAATTTTTTTTATTGAAGAATGTTGTTTTTGGCTTCATTAGCTTTTCGGAAAGGTTGTTTTTCTAATAACAATAAAAACTATTAAAAACAAAATAAAATTTGTAACTTTACGAATGTTTAAATGTTGCTGATTTGAAAACGAAACGCATTATGTAACCTGTGAGTAAGTTAGCCACGAACCAACCAGTTGTTAACAATGATCGAATTTAATATGATAAACTAAATGTCTTGAAGACGAGCACATAAATTACAGACATCACAAATTATTTTTTTTTAAGGATTTGCATAGCTCTAAAAATGTGTGCAATTCTTCCAATGCTCACACATACATACTTGGTTGGTTATGTACTATAGCGATAGCTTGCATTAATATTCTGACATCATACCCAATTCATCAGTTAAAAATATAAATAAAATTTCTCAAGCAACAATCAAATTTGTAAAAAAATCACATTAAAAGTACGGGTTTCGGCGCCCCTAAACATGGCGCCCGGGTCGACTGCCCGGTCGCCCCACCCTAAAGCCGGCCCTGCTTCCTAGCTACATTGTTAGTTTATTATTCTACGATAAGAATATTTCTTATCATCTTCTGAATAATAAACTTGCGACGAGTTATGCCGAGTTTCTCTATGAATCTCTATATCACGGAGTGGCGACGGAACAATCACGGCCACAGAGCACGACAAAAAATTATGCACTAATAAAAAAATTATGCATGGATTACATTGAGCGACATTAAATGGCCCACCCTGTACATACAAATCTCGCATCAATATATTTGTTGTCAAACTCCTCCAAAATGGATTGACCAATTTTAATTTTTTTTTTTTGTGTAGTACTAGGTATGGCAATTGGTCGTAAAGTATATTTCATACCCCTAAGTGCTCTTTTATTTTTTTAACGTGAATTTAGTATTTGAATCGGGGAATATTTTAAAAAAATCCGAGAGTATTTAGCACGAAATGGGACACCGAGCTCTCAAAGCGGAAACCAATACATAGTATATGACTCTGTCTATGTAATCGCTCGTGGAAAAGCTAAATAATATAGTAGAATTAGTTCAAAAAGGCTTTAAACGCAAACATTAAAAACATAAATTTTGATGCCAAATTGTTAAGTACACTGCCCAATGTACGCAGTAAAATGTTTCACTAATATGCGACATGGGTTAAGGGGGGAAGGGGGTGGCAAAGTTGTGAAAATTCAAATATCTGGAAAACTGTGAGTCTGACTGCCAAATTGTGCTGATGAAGAAGAAAACTACACAAAATTACCTTTGTAATAATATGTAACACCGTAGAAATTTGTTTCAGAAAATTATATCCTAGCCAAAGTATTATAATGAATTTACATTTTTTGAGTTTTACATTTAGGAAATGCTGGACGGATTCGAACGAAAGGTCCTTCGTCGAATTTTCGGAGCCGTTCGCGAGCAAGGTCAATGGCGCATCTGGTACAACCAATTGAGACAATGCATACTCCAGCAATTGGCACACAGAGTGCATTTCGAGCCGGTTTCGAAATATTATTACATGGCGCGCTGCAATTCTCATCAGATGCCGCTACGTGTACAGCGCGTCATGTAATACTAGGAGACGCATTACCGGAGTCAACCAGGCAAAAGTGTACGATCCTCTTGTATAGGACACGAAATATACCCTGGTATCGAATCATTTTAAATGGGGCTAGGCAATGAAATAAAAAACTCCACTTTTTTATTGGTTTCCACGCCGTTTATTATGAAGAATTGATCCAACCGTGCGGCATATTCTTCAAAATTTTGGTCAATTACAAACGGGTCCATATGTGGCCTATTACACATTACCGCTACTTGCAACGGATTTTGAAACTGAATCAATTTTCACTGTTGGTTGTTCGTCCACCTTATTTCCACTAACCCTCGTCGCCATTTGTAATGTAATTGACCAAGCCATACTTAGCTATAGTACTTTCTGTTCAGAATGACTGTCTTCTTCTTGAGGCATAATTTTCCTGTGCCCATCCTTTTCACCTTAATCATCCGACTACCGCACCCATTATGTCAGGATTCCTACACTGAGCTTCAATGAAACCGGGACACACGGTTAGCGCGAACTCTTATCAAAACAGGCTTTGTGTTTGTTGCGTGAGTTAAGGGTACTTCAGATAAAAACCATAGCCATTGGAATTGCCATTAAATGCACTTTCTGTAGATATTACTTTCATTGTTGTAAGTTTCATACTTTTTGAGAAAATTGAATTTGAGTTCAAAATTGGCGAGTGGCCCGATTTTTGTGAAGCTGAGTGTACTTCTAATTAGGAGAACTTGCGCGCTTGAGCCGATCCTTTTTGAAATTCTGTCAAATTCTGGCAACACCTCGTAACGAACGATAGCACCTTGCTAACTTCGATTATCCCGATTATCAATTGAATGAATCTCTAAAAAAGGAATATTCACATTACCCTTGTGATAGTATTAACAAAATGAATTAAATCACACAAACGATAAAATCAAATTGATTTTAGAACATACTTACAAGGACTTCGTTTGGTCGTTAAACTAGAAGAAGAATGGTTAACTGCTTCCTTGTAATAGAAGATCGCGAACACTTCGACCTCAAAGGTATGGGTAGAGTATGTCATTAGTGTACACGGCACAGCATCCACGCGATTGTGTATATCACCAGTAGCATCTATTTGCCTTAGTCATAATCGTTACTTTTAGTTAATTTCAATTGTGCTATTCGTACGGGTGATTAAAACAGGGAAATACCATACGAAGTAATGACGATATCGGCCATGATCTGATCTGAACCATCACAAACCATACGGTACCGTCATTTCATTTGAACCTATTTGATGCAAGTAAATTGAAATCAATTAGATACAGCTGAGCTTCTGCATATTTTCACAGGGTGACAGAAAGGGTATGATGGGAATTCACTTTTAAGGGTTTTTTTAGAATTTTTTTTTTTTCAAAAAACCCTTATGAAATCGATTTCGTCCGTCCGTCTGTCCACTAAATAACTCGCGAACGGCTAAACCGATTGTCATGAAATTTAGTAGGAATGTGTAGAATGGTTACAGTCTTTGGTACAAATACCTTAGAAGTTGGTAGGAACAGGGTGTCCCGAACGTTTGAAAAAAGTCGATTTTTTTTAGTCTTTATCGGAGATTGACGTGTGGGTATTTAAATCAAAGATCTAAACGAGTACATCGCATATCAGTTAAAATTTTCCAGTTTCGAGTAACGGTAAAAAAGTTATTTTGCTAAGGAAAAAGGTGTCCCTGAATAGCTACAAAAGTATACTTGTTCAATACTCATAGGAAAGCTTCCATGCGCTCTTAAGTCAGGGGACACAATGGAATCATTTCATATAAGTTGCTTTTCTTGAAAAAAAAACAGTAACAGTAGATTTACAGCTAATAATTCAGTTCATAAGCCAAGCCATCCTTACGTGTGCCTGAGTTTCTTTTTGCTCAAAGGCCATCAGAAATCTTAGATCGAAAAATGCCTGTAGATTTGCCTTGGAGTACTTTTATACAAACTCGGTAAATAGTAGTAGTTCCTTTAATGAGACCAATCCAAAAATAGATTTATAGGAAGCATTCCATTAATGCCGTGCACAATTCATATTTATTGCTTATAAAATATATGTACAAAAATATTCACTATGTATTAAAATTCTAAAAAACCCTCGTATTGCGGGCGCAGCCCTCTGTACGCCGGTATTTTTTTAAATAAAGTGGTTTTAAGGTAAAATTTGATTTATCTTTATGGAACATAACATCCAAAAAGTCCCTTAAAAAAATAGATTTATCTTTGGAACTTAATATCCAAAAACTTGATATGATTTCCATGTACAAACCAAAAATTAAGGATATATTTCGGAGGTGTTCTTTTCCAACACACCCTCTATCCCCATAATTTTACTATGTACCACTTGTCGTCTCTTCTCCAATACTCGTTTAGCAAACTACATTAGCACCGCAAAACAACTCCTACTCCTAACCATTGAACTGATCCGCATAGCTACTCCCAACTATTGATGTGATCCTTCTAATTAAATATATTCAGAACCTTGGTAAAATATTTTCCACTTCTATCTACGTAACTACTTTCTTCGTTCACCAATCTATCGTTGTACAGTACCGCCTCTTTAACGAAACAACACCATCAGGCGCTGTAGCGGTTTATATTTTGAATCGAATCTCGCGATCGCGATGAAGCGTATACAACGCGAAATCAGGAGCTGACCATATTCACCGGACCTATACTTTTATAACGTTATTAAATGACTTTTAAACGAAAGGCGCGGGTTTTAATTGTTTTGAAATGGTTTTCGATTTATCAGTGAGAAAATCAAATAAATTGGCGATGGGAGTGTAGAATCAATATTGGCACTGCGAGTACGTAGTACCTATGCTCGTGGCAATTAAATCTGATGGTCAGGTTAAATGATGTGGAGGTCATGATTTTCTTAAACTCGTCATTATAATTCAATAAATAATCCAGGCGATCGTGGTCTATTTCTGCGTAGGCAAGAACATTTTATCGTTGCACTATGTGAAATCCGATTATGATTCATGGGGATAACATTAAGGTGGATTCAGAATTTTCCGGTATCTGTCGAGGTGTGTACAATATCTTTGGAGTCTTCCTCATCTTCACTGCTTGCATTTTGTCCTTTTTTTTTGTTTTATTATAAATTTTTAGTGTGTACTCTGTACTGCGTGCCAAGGCGATAATAACGTGAACGAGACAACGACACACTAAACGTGTTCATTAGCGACAAACATCATTAGCACATTGTTGTCGTGTGAAATCTTAGTAAAAATCTCTTTGGCAACATGTTGAGTTAAACAACGTGACGATGAAACAATATTGAATATTGTTAGTGCAATATGGTCCATATGTTTCAAAGAGATTTGGTTATTGATATTGTATCAGATTCAGAAGTATGTGCTTTACAATGTGTAATGATAGACACTGATATAAATTACCAAATACTCTTTTATTGTCAAAATGAAAGATTTATTCTTAAAATATCGTAACAAATTTGTATGTACCAACCGTTGAACGTGGGGATGCAGTAGCTTAACAACATTGCAGTGAATACATTAAAAAAAATTAATACGAAATCCCATTAAACGTATCATTGTCATTATTAGAGAGTTTTAGCATATCGTTCAAAATATTAGATAGGACGAATAGGCTTTGACATTTTCTATGAAAAATTCGCTTGCCTGCCGTACGCAAAACAGTATACCTACCACAAGTTTGAATGTTCGAAGTAGGCATAGCCGACAAATAAAATATCATGAACCCACATGAACTGTTTATAGTCAGCCAATTTCACGGAAATACACCTATGCCTACTTGAGAAATAGGAAATTGTGGTACTATACTGTTTTGCGTACGACAGGCAAGCAAATTTTTCATAGAAAATGTCAAAGCCTATTTATAAATCGTCAACTTTATTTAAGTTAGACAGTTGTATTGTAAACCGTTTGCCGTTTTTAAATTCCCTGCATTTTTTATTAGCCATACTCGCGGAAATTAAAAAGTACTGGGGATGGACTATGGACATCGACAAAACTCCTTTTCCAAGTAAAATAAAGAATTTCCAGGAGATTTGCTATTATAACAATTTTTGGGATTAATTTAAGAAAACCACCCCCAAACCCTTAAATGTAAGAAATGATGGACTGCAGCCACATACACAAATTTCGCAGTCATCATTTTTTGTGGGGCCTATACTCAGATTTCGATTATCTGAGACAAACGTACCGGAAAACAGGGGAGCAGAAAGCTGGACTTCCACCGAAATATTCACCAGGAGGCCTTCGGGACTCTCTACGAAGAGGACTTGGAAGGGCTGCCTATAAGAGATACGTCCGTTTCCTCCCGATATGGCTTGCGGCACTTGCGATTAATTCCAATTGCAATGTCCCCACTCCCAAACGATCGGACTAAGACGGTGCTCCCGATTCCGGGAAGCAAGCCGTTTCCACCAATAAAAAAAGGATGGCAGAGATCACTAAGCGGAACGCCGATCCAAGACCCAGCACATCAGCGGCCTGCGGATTCAGGGCACTTTTGGTGACCTCAGCTAGTCCATTTGGATCAGTATCCACCCCTACGACTGCGGTGAACAGGAAGCGATCGGAAGGGACCTCCGGTAGCATCAAGTGCCACCCCTCAATCTGTAGTCGGTATGAGCAGGAGCACCCATCCACAGAAAGCTGACCCAACACGTGACCGAAATGTAAGCCCCGTGACATTGGCAGGCCCTTCAAGACCAGCAGTCACCCCTCTGATATCAACCAGCACGAATTTACAGGTGACTTCATCATTGAGGGTCACAATAAAAGCGTCAAGCTTCCCAGACGGCCTCCTAACGGAGTTCGGTAGCATTCGCTTGCGTCCCGGATTTCTATTTGTTGACTGCGACAAAGAGGCCACTGCCGAATATCTAAGCAATACTATCCCCACTCTCAACCCTTGGGAAGGAGCCACGCTACACGCTGCAACTGCAAAACGATGGGCTGCGCACCAGCGAGTGGCGGCTAATCAACGAGACGACGGAGGGAGATTGTTTGACATTTCACGAAAAGCATCGCTAAGCGCAACTTCCAGGTGTCCTATCGTCGCTTCTAAAAGACCAAGGTCCACCCGAAAAACTGGAAGGATGCTTGTAAGGAAGACGCAACGAAGACAACCAGCATCCAAGACAGTGCAAAGGAGAGCAATACTGGCTCTACCGACGCCGACAGCAGTCTGCCCAGCTGAGACTACGAACTCCTGTGAGGCACCGCAACAACACGACCTCTGTGACTCACCGGAGCCACTGGAAGAAGCACCACGCCTTCCACGACTCACCGGAGCCTCTGGGGGAGGCAGACGTAACGCTCACTCCCAATCCTGGGAGTGGAGCGACGAAGGATAGCTGTGAAGCAGTCGAATAACCCAAGTATTGTCGTGGTGCAGATTATAACAGACCACATACGAGCCTCTGATGTAGCTTCGGCGGTTCCTCACTGATGAGGAACATAGCATACCTCTGATCCAAGAACATTTGCAGCGTGTATCGGACAAGCCTTCTATCTCCGATCATGTGCATGTACAATTCGACCTTATCTTTGCAGATTCTGCAATAATTGAGCGTAAAGTTCCACAAAATACCAACTGGTCCGGATATATCGAGACACTGAAGGAACATCTGCAGCAATCCGACAAGAAACTTACCCGGATGGCTCAGTCTCGAAAGACTTGTCGACGAGACCACCAGGGCATTTGTGTCCTCCCATGAAGAAAAGTGCCCCTAAGGGTTATTAAGGAAAACAGGTGTTCTCCGTGGTTGAACGAAGAGCTAGCTCGCCTCAGAAAAAGGGTGAGTCACCGGTTTAACAGGGCCAAGCGTAATGGCGACTCGGTCCTGTATCACCACTCCCACGGAATGCAAAAAAAATCAGAGACGCCAAAGCGCGAAGCAATACAATCAACGCGGCTAGACTGCACAAAGTACTGGCAAAAAACAATTGTAGCTCTATCAACACTCTGAAAGGAGTAAACGGGGACATCGCCAGGAATACCCAAAGTACGGGTATGCTGCTCCTAGCAAACCATTTCCCCGGCTGCACACTAGAATATAACGTGAATAACAACCACGCTGCGCGAATCCGCCCAATAGGGCTATCTATCTGATTGGACAGCAGCAAGAGGTATATTCACGTATGACTGGATAAGGTAGGCAGTTGAGACCTTTGATCCCTTATAATAGCTCAGCATGGGTGTAATCTTTCCGGCATGCCTGCAAATAGGGCAAGAGGAGAATCGGCTCTACAAAGTTTGCTGGAAGAGATCGAGGAGGCCATGTCTAATAAAGAAATAGCACTAAGTGCATTCCTAGACATTCCTTTGGCAATACATTACAATGGCATTAAAAGCCAAAAGGGCCGATAATACTGCTATAATTTGGGTGCAAAGCATGCTTTTTTTTATTTTAGAATCATCTTCACCAGTATAGCCAGGGCCGGCCCAAGGGGGGGGGGCGAAATGGGCGGTGGCCCAGGGCCACCACGCCATGGAACCTTTACTTTTACAATCGGAAAGGCTTCACTCTCTTCACCCAACAAAACATACCTGATGCAAAATCAATGAAGAAATATGTACCATCCTTCTGACGGAGGGTATTTCAAATGTTTAGAGAGAAAAGCAGTGATACAGCGACTCGCCCGATTTTTTTACGACTTTCATCCCCGAGATGAAAAAAAGGAACTCTACCATAGACACAAAACAGATCAGATAAGTGTTTGTCCTTTGAGGTGGCAGTGACAGCAGCTCCCAATTTTTGATTTGAACTTCAAAGGTGTTCATGAAACATTTTTAACACTCACCAGTCGCACCTGCATACCTCCAAAGTACGTCTTAATTTTTTTATTGGCTCGCCAAGCTCAATTTGACAAAACAAAACGAGTCAGTAAAAATGTTTAAGAACCCTATTTTGTGGTATATCTTGGTAAATTTTGTATAAGTATGTGAATAATTTTAATTTACCATTCCCAGCTCTCGTCCGAGCAGTTTCACCTTACTGAACTATATATAACGGAAGTAGGAAGGGGACGCTTCGAAAATTGAAAAGCCCCTCTATGTATAATTCACAGTTAACCATGCCAGAAACTGTCAAGTACACTCTAAAAAGTGAATTTAAATTTCCGCTGAAAATGCGGTAATTTTACACTTTATCCCGCTTATAATCACATACAGAGTGCCTTTTTCAACAATTTCTGTGTAAAATAAGAAAATTACACCAAAATCTGTGTGAAATGTATTTTTATGCTACACTTCTGTATAATTCAGATTTTCTGGTGCATTTGTACAACGTTTATGTGTTTAATTCGGATTTGTGGTGTATTTTTACAACGTGCAGTTGAAGTTTTACTCATTTTTTGTAGCGTGCTCTCCAGTTGTCATACTTCAATCGGCTGTACTTAGCACAGTGTAAATTCTCTGCATTTAGAACTCATGTGTACACGCTCTGTGGCTTACTTGGTTGAGTCGCTCTCTACGATGCTAGTAATCTAGAGGTCCCGAGATCGAATCTCGGCGTGGTCCGAAATTTCCGTACATGTGCGGATAGGAAATATTTAGTGCTTGCAACATTACACTCCGAAATGATATGCAATGTAACGTTGACTCGAAATTGCCTATAAACGGCTGAGTTACGGTACTGAGAAAAATAACAAGTGTACAGATCGCACAAAAAAGACCATATTGCAACCTCCCATGTAGACGAAAAACTGATCAGCAAAACTCGACCGATACTTGTTTATATTTTATATACCCTTATCCTTAAATAGTTTTATTGATAACTATATTATTTGTAAAGGTTCGCCACTTAAATCTTTACAACGAAAAAAGAGTGAAACCGCATTATATTCCTATTATTACGGAGTGTTTTTACACATAGCGCGGTGTAAATTTGCTAATATGTTGGAGTACTTTTTTAAACATTTTATTATGTAAAATTACACTTGATTTGCAAATTTAGATTGAAGAGTAATTTCACTATTATAATAGAAGGAAACAAAGAGAGTAAAAATTTCATAGAGTGTATCTGGGGCCACGCTTGACAAGAAATTACTCTGGAAAGAACACCTCAGTATGGTAACAGAGAAAGCAATTAAGGCCTTATATACAGAAGCTATGCGGGGGAAGCATGGGGTAATAAGTCCTTCCATATAATCCTGTGGATCTACAAGACAATCGTTACACCTGTTCGGGAATACGGGGCGGTTGTGTGGTGGAGAAGCGGGCAACCACCAAAAAGGTAGAATATAGACAAAATTCAGAGGCTGGCCTGTCTAGTTGTCCTTGGAGCTTTCATATGCAGCCCCATCGCCGCCCTGGAAGTTCTGCTGAACGTCTCAACACTCCACATACACATTGAGACAGATTAGCCGTCATCAGGCTTAAGGCATGTGATGAACTCAGTAAAGAAGAAATGGATAAGTAGCAGTAGTCTACTTAGTATGCCATCACACCACTTTACGTTTTGACCCCTCATTTAATGCAGTGATCTGGGCAAGAGAGGATTGGACTGATAGGTTCAGAGCACTCCACACCAGAACTATCATATTTTACACGCACGGCTCAAAGACTGATACAGGTTCTGGTGCAGGAATTAGTGGCGCAGGTGTTTATTCTAATGGGATTACAACCGACCGTGTTTCAGGCAAAAATACACGCAATTGAAGTTTGCCCAAGAAAATGGCTACACAAACAAGAAAATAGCAATATTTACTGACGGCCAAGCGACAATGAAAGCGCTAGCGAGTTGCACTGTAAAGTCGAAGTTCATGTGAATGTCAGGAAATCCTTCCACAGGCATGCTCCCTCCACCTGGGCATTCGCGTATCGATGGCAATGAACAGGCAGACGAGCTTCCTAGGAGAGCATCCGCCGCCCCTTTCTTTGGCCCAGAACCCTACCACTCTGGAATAGACCAAAGCCACCGTACACTGGGAAACACTTCCAGGGCTAATGAAACTGAGGAGAAACATGTTTAGGATAATTTGCGGGCTCCTCACGGGGCACTGTCGTCTAAATGGTCATTTAAAGAACATGCGTATTGTTATCGACGCGAGTTGTCGCTTTTGCGAAGCTGACGACGAAACCACTTCGCACATTCTTTATGAGTCTGAGAGGGTAGTAATGCGCCGCTTGGAATGCTTCCGCATAGCGTTCCGTTTAGAGGAAAATATCGCTTCTTTGAATTTTGGCCAGCTAAATCGATTTAGATGAGTTCATATAAGCTATAGCATGGATAATGGCAAAAATAGACCACCGGTCGCAGTGCTTTGGGCAGTTTATTTGCCCCAGCCTCCTACAAATCTAATCTAATGCGTCTACTGAAAGTTCATGTGACGCAACGGGTAGATTCTAATTGCGAATTGCTGGAGTCAATTTCAAATTTGTGAGTTTTTATAGCTTTAGATCATACTAGATAAAGATACCCATCTTTTTCATTCTTTCAATTTAGGTTTGCCAAACAAACAAGTGCATTGATTCTCCCGTCTTCAAGAAAATTCTACCGACCTTTTGACCGTACGTCACTCCACCGATTCCACATCGGCACGCAAACTTCATTTTAATTCTTCCATACACTCATGACCCAATCAAGACTACTAGTATTTGTAATCTTGAGGGTGTCTGCCAGACGAACAAGCTTATGATCATAAATAACATCATCTAACGATTGTCATTAAAGTACGATTTTTGTGCGGATCCAAACAGCATTGTCGTACATATGCGTTGCGCAATATCCAGCCAAGTTTGGCTAGCCAACACCCTATATCTCCGCATGAAAGGTCATCAAGATGCAATGGGAAAATACAGCGCAACGGTTTGCTATGGCGAACATTACGGTACCTGAGCAGACAAACTCTATAGAACATCCACCAACTACGAGTACATATAGCGATGGCGTCCGTGTCGATCGGAGACTGTATCAATTGCTTTGAACACAAGCTACCGTTCAACGTTTCAATTCCTTTCCGTTTTTAATTTATGTTTTGACATCATGAAGTCAAATACTGGCTAAATGTAATTTTTAACAGAAGTCCGCACAACATTCTCGACAAGTTTCAAGAAGTGAAATCAAACATAAATAAGCGAAGAGGACCGCGCATGTTGTTGTTGCTGCTGATGCTGTACAGTTCACCCAACTTCCATCTGGCCACGACCATCCAATTATAATCTAACACTATACACCAAAAGATTTCCCACTGCACCCCATCAGATCGCAGCAAATGGACATGTATGTTGGTCACATTCATTTTGCGCAACTTGCCATGCATTCAATTTTAAAATGCATAGTATACTCGTACTATCGTCGCGGCTTACTATTATGATTACCATTTTTTACACACGCCGTCGGTCGATCGGTCGTCTTCAATGCAACGCAGTCTCTGGGACTTTGGGCTTCCTCAAAAGGCTCTCCTGCATAATGGCCACAAATATAAATGACTTGTTGCAGTATTGTTCGCGAAGCAATAAAGAAAGAATTTGTCGCCAGGTAATTCAAAAATTTATGTCCGAGGTACCTAGGCCTACGACTGAACCTATGGTGGTCGAACTTGGCAAAACATAATGGCATAACTGTATTATACAGATCATATTTGCCAGAGTCACCAAGGTGGCTCGACTCGCCACATACAAGATCCCACAATTCTGTCCTAAGAAATACAAGGACCAAAGTTACCGGTTTAGAATTAGCAATAATCTAATTCCATGCATATGAGAAACCTTGTCCATTTTCGGATCATGGTTGAAGGAATTTTATGTTTTCGCATGTACCTCGACAACACTCAGCCAACCCGAAACTGTATACAAAATATGAAGAAAATGAGAAATTATTTCTTCATTGTATGCAGAATATCGCGGACTTATACGCTGTATGCGTCCGTCGAGTCTACAATTTCTCAAGACTTGGCATTATTTCATAAAAGCGAAGCTTCCTCTTTTCTTTTCAATGCGAACTACCATTTTTCCGCGTGTTATGCGGTGTCGCCTTTTTGTGACCAGTTCTAGTGCAATTCGTGGTCTAGAAGAGGCTCTCAACATTTATCGCATCGTTCGAATACCACTTGTGGCATCTTGGTGTTATTTTTCGTTTGTTTTTCGGATGAAATGCGTAAGATGTGTGCACGCTCAGATCTCACTTGTAAGTCCACTTACGTCCACTAACAGTGCGCGCATTTCTTGAATGCACACGAGGGCTAATTCTGCAGAGTAACGCCTGCCCCGATGCCTAGATGAGGCCATGTGGGAATTGTTGAATGCAGTTATTATTTATGTACTCTGCTTTCGTTGTCAATGCACTTTGCCGATATATACGCGTGTACTTTAGGAGGTCTTGGGTCTTGTGTTGTTGCACTTCTGCTGGTCGGATGGTTGGGAGCTTCATACCGTGTCCATATAGTATGGTTTGACCGGTTTCCTTATCATTAGATAAGATTGCCATTGGCGAGTGGATTGGTTCGGTGTATTCATGCCACCATCCACCATGTGTCCAGTTTTCCTATTCAGCACAATTCGGCTCTTTTAGACAGCCCATAGGCCCCTAGAGTGGTGGACCCGGAGGCTGCGATTATCCCCGGTGACATTGTGCTATACAATACCGTACAGTTGAAATGCCTTTTATGAATCGCTTGGCGGATTGAAGATAGCAGTGTAGTTTGTTACAACGGAGAAGGTGTAAAACTCATTATTCAGTTGCGGATTAGTTACAGCACTAAGTACAGCATAAAAGTGAACTATGAGGCAATTAATTTTTAAATGGTAAAATGTTTTCCTTGGCAGGATGGCACTTGGTACATTGAACGGTCCAGGTGGACATGGGAAATATGATACTATAGTGACAAGCTATTCTGAAAGATGCATCTGTGTGATGCGTGTGATGTATGATGTTTATTCATTTTGACTTTGCTTGAATTCTATTGTAGCAAAACAGGAATAATAGGCAATATCTTTATCTCGGAAAGAAGTGGCTCGCATAACCCCTTGCGAGCCTTTTTTTCGAAAAGGGCAATCCTGTGTCTTTCTAACTAGTCGTAGAACTCCCAAATTGAAAATTCACCAAATTTTTGAGTGTGCATGAAACATCGAAAAATACAAACACAGAAACACGAAGAACTATCTCAATATATAGAAATTTGATGAAACCAGTTATGAAACAAGTTATGACCCGCCGTAACATAATTTTGGACTACGCCTGACTCGGGGCGGTCGCAAGCATTACGTAAAATTTTCTGCTGCTGAGACCGTAGTCTGGAAAACTAACCAGATGCTTTCTTTGCGGCTCCGCGGAACGCATGACCGTGAAGGTTTCCTGCACGGACAAATGAACAACAGCAAGTGGCCATTCGTAACTGACGGGGGTGCGGAGGCTGCGTACTAATACATATCTACGTTTCACTCGTTGAAAACTAAAAAATGTGTTATACTTTTGTGAAAAATCACTATATCTAGCTTGATATGTCACATGAAGTCGCTCTGAGAAGGTAGAGGAAATTTTCAACATTCCTTCTGAAAGGGATTTTATAGACAAATGGTATACAGCTTTGCCCAGTTAAAATAAATAAATAACAGGCGCGACAATCCAACATTGGACTAAGGCCGCAGGATGTGTTAGTGACATCCCATTTCCAAGATCTTATCTGCTTTTTGTTGAGATAATGAGATCAGCATCACGCTCAGCAGTGTTATTTATCCCCATCAATGGGTACTCGTTTAACATCTGAGTGAGATCATAGTCCGTCACAAGCTCGTGAGTTCAAAAAACACCATGGAACACGGTGAGATTCGAACTCATGACCCTGTGCACTGAAGGTGCGGGCACTAACCGCTAGACCAGCCAGACTATTTTGCCCAGTTAGGGACCTTGAAAAGAACGAATCTCACATTTCCGTGTCTTTATTTAATCAAGATTCATTTTGTAGCTAAATCATACCGGCAATGAAATTTAGATCTCACAAGAGGAATATGCAGACCGATAGACAAAAATAGCACCGAAAATAGACGAACTAACTACCTTCTAAAACGCAGAAATTGGAGTCTAGTTGAATGTGAATGTCTAAACACTTACAGGGTCATTTTTCGATAATCTCGACTTAGTGTATTTAGTACGTGATAAACCTAGTACATCACACTGTAAAATTTGGCGGAGACAATTTTTTTTTGTTTCTTATGTTTTTTGGGGGGCTGAGCACAAATTCCACCAAAATTTGGTTACGGAACAGGGTCAAAATCGCGAAAAACCCTAAATTGTGTGCTAATTTTCGGTTTCGGTTTTCTGAAACTATTCATTTCTGCGAAAAACTCTCCATGAATATATCAGACAAAAGAAAATTGCGCGTACAAAAAGACATAAATACTGTAAATCCGTTGAGCGGTATTATCACAATTGATAAATGAAATTTATGAATAAAATTTTGAGATTGAACGGTGTTTCATTTTTGGCCGCAAAAGTTTCATTTTTCTTGTATATTATGTATATTGGGGTGCTAAACTTGAATGCGCAACTACCCACCAAAAATTTTGTTGCAAAACCGGGTCAATATTGCAAAAAATACCGGCGCGGCGTACAGAGGGCTGCGCCCGCAATACGAAGGTTTCTTAGAATTTTAATGCATAGTGAATATTTTTTGTACGTATATTTTATAAGCAATAAATATGAATTAATGAAATGCTTCCTGTAAATCTATTTTTGGATTGGTCTAAATAAACGCGTTCCAGAATGAAAAGCTAACGCCTTTCATTTTGTTCCACCTTTAATTAGACCAATCCAAAAATAGATTTACTATATACCCAGTTTGTATAAAAGTACTCCAAGGCAAATCTACAGGCATTTTTCGATTTAAGATTTCTGATGGCAAACGTAAGGATGGCAACTTATATGAAATGATTCCATTGTGTCCCCTGACAAAGGAGCCCACGCAAGATTTCCTATTTTCTAAAAACCCTTAGCAGAATTTAATATTTGGATACCTAAGAGGGGCTACACACGAACCAATTGAAATTTTACAAATTTACTGTTATGTATTTACTTTTCCTTAGCAAAAGTCAACAGTCTTAATATTTAACGTATAGAAGGCCATACTGACCAACCTTTGTGCAAAGTTTCATATTGATCCCTATAACGGTTCAGAAAAACGGAGGTCGAAAAAGAAGTTGAACGAACTAAACGCCAATAACTTTTTACGGTTACTCGAAACTTAAACATTTTAACTGATATGAGATGTACTCGTTTAGATCTTTGATTTAAATACCCACTCGTCAATGTCCGATAAAAACTTTTCATGACAATCGGTTGAGTCGTTCGCGAGTTATTTAGTGAACAGACGGACCGACGGACGGACGGACGGACGGACGGACGGACGGACGGGCGGACAAAATCGATTTCATAAGGGTTTAAAAAAAATTCTAAAAAACCCTAAAAACCCAAAAAAATGACTATCAATATTGTAGCTATACCACTTAACGCATTTCAAAGATTAATGACTCGCAATTTTCATGGACAGGTTTTCGGAGAAATGTACACTTTCGGAGATGTAAGTCGAAAAATGGGAAAATTTCGAAAATTTTGTTTTTTTTTCGCGGTTTTGACCCTGTTTTGCACCCCAAAAAACACAAGAAACAAAAAAAATTGTCTGCACCACACTTTGCAATCTGAAATCACCTAATGACTACACTAACTGCCCTTTGTTAAAATTTTGCTCAAAAAAATAAAAAAAAATAAACTAACAGGCCTGACAGTCCATCTTTGGACCAAGGGAACATACATGTAAGTTACATCCAATTTCCAAGATCTTAGCTGCTTTTTTGTTTAGTGTTGAGATCAATAGCACGCTCAGCAATGTTATTTATCCCTATCATAGAGATCATATTCCGTCACATGGATCGTAGTTCGGCAAACACCATAAACTAAATTCGTTCACGGTGAGTCTCAAAACCATGACCCTGTGCACCGAAGGTGCTTGCAGTAACCACTACACCAGCAAGACTATTTTAAAACTAACTGCCGAGCAATATTTTCGTGACCGACAATTTCAACTTCTAAGAAAATCATGATGTTGAAAAAATTTCGGGCTCATCAAACTAACAATCAGCGTAATTTTTTTATCCCATTATTTGCGGGTATTGTTTCCCTGGAAATCATTTGATGAAATTTGGTGTAACGTGTTGTCTTTGGTCCTAAGTTCAGATCTTGTAACTATTTTTTTCGTATAACCTCGGGGGTGCTTTCCACTACAGCGACAGAAAATTTGCAAGGAATAGTAAGTATTAAGTATAATGAAAATAAATGGGATTGAATAAGTTATTATACGTTATATACTTTTTTTGGGTTCGGTACGTTGGTAGATTCAGACATTATGCAAAATAAACAGCAAAAAAAAAACAAAAAATTCAAGAAGTACTTTGAAAAATATACAGAAAAAAATCTTGCTTTCATATTGTGGTCTTGATGGAAACATCTTGGATGCAGGTTTTCCGCATTTTACACATTTGATGGATTTTTACACAACCTTTAGGGTTATTTATGTATTATAAAATCTGTTTATGTGGCTTAACGCTTCTGTCGGCACGAAGGTCTGGCCAGACCTTTGGCACTATATTTTGGTTAAAAAAGTATAGAAGATGAAATCGCAGCGACTTCATATTTCATGATATCCTAGAATAATATGTTTAGAAGCATTTTGCAAAAAATTGAAAAATTCGGTTGAAGTTTTGAGTATGTTTTGGCAGATTTTCAATTTATAGTGCTTTTTGATACCCAATAGGTCTGGCCAGACCTATAGTTTTTCCCCCTATTTTTCTCTTGAAGTAAAAAGTGCAGATATTAAATTCTCTTGTTTATGATGTAATAATGTCATTTAAATTAAATTTGTACTGTAAACGATACAAATTTCTGAGATTTTTCTATAAAAAGCCGTGAAGTTCGGAAATGGGTATACTTAATTTCGTCACGTTTTATAACATCACCTAATCAACTCAGATTTGATCCTAGGAAATTCAAACCAGTTTTATTTCCTTTGTAATAGTAAGGACTAAGTATGAGTGAATTGCAAACATTTTTCTAAATAGATTTGATCAAGAAATTTAGGAAAAATTTAGAATTAAATGATTTTTGCCCTTGAAAATTCCCTATTACTTTCCACCTATTTCCCTAAGTCTGCAGACTAATATCGAGGTAAAATCTGCCAGCAAATTTCTAAATATTTCCCCAAAGGTATTGGAATTAGAAAATTCGATCGCACTATCTACTAGATATACGCAATGCAAATAGCAAAGCAAAAAAAAAAAAAAATAAGGGAGAAACATGTTTGTACTAATACCACCTCAAAATATATCTACTTAAAAACGTTTCCAGTATATCTACAAAAAATATTGTGATGTTTTTATTGTTGAAAAATTGCAGTAATGAATTGATAGAATGATTTTACCGATAAAAATTTTACTTTTTCTAAAAAATAAAAATTTTTTCTCAGTAGGTCCAGCCAGACCTATTGGGTATAGAATATGCATATTGTAGTAGGTGCCGACAGAAGGGTTAATAATTACAATGACTTCGATGGATTTTACTTTTTTCAGAATCTTTCACACGAGCGCCATTCAACCGAAAATATTTTTCTGTCTCTCTCTTTTTTTTCTCTCCCTGACAGCTCGCCGTTTTTTTTCGTCACGAGTTGCTTGATATTTCTCAATGTTGGGCAAGGGTTTACGCTATTAGAAAACAGTTTAATAATCATTATACTACAGCAGGGGTGTCAAACTCAAAACGTGTCCCGGGCCAAATAAGACTCTCCTCAGGCTTAGGTGGGCCGCAGGAGGAAAATTTCAAAAACTTCTATATACATATACCATTTCTCAGTCAAGTTCGTAACTATGGAACATCAAATTCGTAACTTTGGAACATCAAATTCGTAGGTTTGGAACATCAAATTCGTAAGTTGGGAAACATCAAATTCGTAACTATGGAACATCAAATTCGTATTTGTGGAACATCAAATTCGTAATTGTGTAAGATTAAATCGATGTCTTGCTGTTGTCATGCATGGGTATTTTTAGGTTTTTAATGAAATTCAACCAGACAGGTTGTGAAAGATGTATTTAGTTTTATTCAGTTGTGAATTTAAGGGTCCGCATTATAAAAATTGTTATTCCGAAGTTACGAATTTGAAGTTCCACAAATACGAATTTGATGTTCCATAGTTACGAACTTGACTGAGAAATGGTATAATCGTATTACGCAAGTTTATTACTGAATATTATTTTTAAAATATGACAGAAAGTCTGCATCACTTTAGCGCAGTGGTGATCGAGCTCGTGCCCCCCTTGCGAGATATGCTGATCCTGCCCCCCCATGCCATGGGCAAGGAATGCTTTAATTTTGGACGTAAGTTTAATCCAGGAATCCATTGCCGCAATTTAAATTGTTTGTTAGTGCAGCCCATCTTTTGGAACTGCTGATTTTTAGGAAGTATTATTTAAATTTCATGATTTCCGCATCCTGAATTTCG
The DNA here is from genome assembly GCA_949715475.1 of Microchrysa polita. NCBI lineage: Eukaryota > Metazoa > Arthropoda > Insecta > Diptera > Stratiomyidae > Microchrysa > Microchrysa polita. The sequence continues at coordinate 116,352,230 of OX454416.1, read as the reverse complement.
TCATGAGCAAAATTGATATTACTGGAGTGACCAAAATCCGTAACTGTTATTTAAAAAAAAACCATTTAAAGACTATATCAGCCGTATCAAGAGATTTTTTATTTTTTTCTCGACCTAAAATATTCTCAGCGGTGTTCATCAAATGGATTTTGTAGCAGCGAATTAATCGACGAAAATACAATTTTTGCCATTTTGCAAAGCTTTGCAACAACCGATTACCTCCTGGTGTACATATTTCGAAAGAAGTTCGCAAGAAAACCATAATTAATTATGGCAAGCAAAGCAAGCCCTAATTTATTAATGGTATCAATATTAGAGTTGTGCCCGCACCGGGCGCCTCCCGTTTGGGAATCACTGTGAGCGGCTTCGGGATTATCCGTGAGAACTTCCTCCTTTGGAAAATGTACTTCAAGAACATTAAACAATTAAGACAAGAAGCGAAAACGTGAAAATATCATTGAGCTTCAAGTAATCACTTTTTGTGAATAACATGATGTGCGTCAAATTTGGGACAGATGATAACAAAATTTTAGCACTAGTCATCCAGGTCACCCAAAATAACAAAATATTCAGATTAAATTAATTTAAGCAGAATGGTGGCTAAAAGAGACAATAATTTGTTTGTGATATGGTGCACCAATACATGATAAGTATAGGTCTAAAAATCAGGCACATGTAATTATTATGTTTTAATTTCACATCCAGGTGCTTTAGTTAACAATTCCAAGATTTCTGTAGTTTTTAAAGCTTTGCCGTTTTTCCAAATAAATCTCAATTCATGTTTAGTAAAGCCAACCAATTTTTTATTAACTGCATTTCGGGACAGAACCGTTTCATGAAGATACTTAGTATTGTCCTGTACGAAAAAGATGAGCTGTCTTATAAAATCAAATAACCGACCTCACATTTTTGGTAGTATTTGGAGAAAAAATCCTAAAATAATCTTGCATAAGCCACTGACGAGTTTTAGTAATTTTTGTAGACTTGATTTCAACGGCTTAATTTGTTCACCTTACCAATTTCAACATTTTTGTATTGATACACATTGTGCTGCTTCGACATGGCCGCGGGCCGCACAGAACTGCAAGGCGGGCCGCGAGTTTGACACGTCTGTACTACAGTATTCAGATTTTCTAGAAAAAAATCAAACTGATTTTCCACATTGTTTGGAAACAATATATTTGTTATATAAGACATGGTGTTTCTCGCTTAAGTCTTTCGTTTTTTTTTTCTTTTAACTATAGTTATTTTATTGTTTTCGTTCTGAATATTGTGACAATTTTTATATGTACGCACAACAAGTATCCTTTCTGGTGGTTGAGCCAATTCCCTGGACGAAATAAAAACTTAAGCATGTGTAACACTATAGTGAAAATTGTGAATACCTTTTAACTATATTGTAGTAATCTCCTCGTGGTTATTCACACTAATCGGTTTGCCCCCTTTTAACTCATGACAATTTATTGCAACCTCATAAAATTTATTTCATTCTCTCGCATATCAGTCCAAAGGTTTTTCCCACACGATCTTCTAATTGTTTCGCGAATTTCTTCACCCAGTTAGTAGTTAGTATAAAATCACTGAACTCTTTCGCCACCATCAGTATCTTTTTTGATCCTTCCGCCAACAAATCAGTCCTCCGACTGTCAATTTTCTTCATCGTCTGCATATGCTACGACTGCAGTGACTATACACTCATTGCCCATCGGTAAATAAATAAATGCCTCGAGCCTCAATATAGAAGAGGGTTGATAGATTGGCAAATAAATTTCATTCAAGTCACGATAGGTGTCGATGACTATCCTATTTTTCTTTGATCCACAAAGATATCCCATCTATCTGTGATCTGGCCACGATAGCCTAGTGAATGAGTTGCAATACGATAAATCTACATAGTGTGGCAGACATAGAAAACCATTCGAGACATTAATACGACCTAGGAAACAATGTGACAGGCTTCATTTGTCGCGCCAACGTTTCTTTTTTTTTGTCGTCCTCGCGCTACTTCAGAAGCTCACCGAGTATGTCAGCGCGACACTTGTATGTGTATTAGCGCAAAAGAGAGATAATAGCTATGGGAAAGTTGCGCCATGCCACCCAGGGGAGGTAATTTTTCATGAATTCGATATTTTTACAGTCTAAATTTTTCAGTTCTGACTCCACAAAACCTCGGTGCGATTCAAATCCGCTCATAATTCAACTCAATATGATACTCCAGTTCCCAACATGGCTACTACGAAAAGACATAATTTTCCCAACAATTTTCCACTCAGAATTGCTGCTCTACAAGGCACCAGATTAGTCGCGTATATGTCGTTTGGCTTGTGGCCGCAGCATAAAGGGCATACTCTGGCATCATGACTCTTATCAGCCACACAGGTCTCATTATAGACCACAATGTGAATTGTTGTAGGGAAGCGCACAAAATTGCATTTGATGGTAAGACCAACATCAAAAGGACCGCGGCATTGGATATGTACAGGAGAATTTCACCACAGATTTTCCAGTGGTCTTCTTCTTAGTCATCTCGTGAATATATGTATAGTGGTGGCGGGCGGCGGGGTATATGCTCATGGCTCGGCGCAAGAATACCATCCGTGTTGAAAGGGCTATCGGCATATTTGAACGTCTGCATTTCTCATAGACTAGATAGATGGTTGAATTGAAAACATAACGAATAGTTGGCCATACGAATCAACAGTAGCTGTTAACCGGCCAACAATCCGAAAAAGATGCTTTCGTTTACTTCATCGATGCACAGAAGGGGAAGGGCTCCCGGCCGGCGTTCGTCGAGTTGTCGGAATGCTCTATGACTACCGCCAATTGAACCTTTCAGCCTTTGTGCATTTATTTATTTTCGTACCGGTAATCTGTAGCGGATTAATCGGTGTTTTGTGTGATACCACACCATAGACCTGGAATGGCACTTCTTTTGACGGTGATTGTGGGTGACAGTGTGTTGACAAAATTTAGCTTTTCAGTTCAAACTGCGAATTTGATTATTCGAAATTTGATCAATCAATGGTTGCTATTTTATCTTTATGATTATTGCTAATTAACTTAAACTTAAATGACTTTGTTTTGCGCAAAGTTCATATTGCCCGCACACTTTCAGTATTACTCACAAAACAAAAGACTTCAGCGAGTAACCTGAAAGCGTTCAATGACACGCATTTTATACAGTCTTTTAAAAACAGAGTAGGTGGGTATAGAGGGGAATTTTGACTCATCTCGTGTTGATGATGATGACGATTGGGAAAATGTATTTCGGGATAAAAAGAGACTAACGTCTAATTCTTGCCACAAACTGCAAAAACTTATTTCCTTGAAACTCGCTGCCCTGATCTTACGTATCCTAAATCAAACAAATCTGAATATTAGCAATAATTTGTGTCAAACCTTTTTACAATTATTGCTGACTTATGTTTAAATGATTTCAATTCTGCCAACATTGTAGAATGCTACCGATCGGAATTAGTGATTGCCAATTGAAAATTACAAGCCGGTCGGTTTGTTTTGCAATCTGTCCGCTCGTTGTCGCGTCCGTACATAGAGATAGAACCGGGCGATTTCTGTTGTTTCTGAATTCTGAACTGGGAAAATCGTATATGCGCGCAGTGCAGTTTCGAAATTAATTTCATCCGATTTGACTGGACAAAGACTTGTGTGCGCGGTGACACAAACTTCGTTGCATATACGCCGGGCGCTCATATAATATACATAAGGACAAAACAAACAGGCAGTTCATTATGGAATTGTTCAAATTCTATCAGATTCGTATCTTTACGATGCATTATGAGAGTGCCATTCAACCATACCACTATAAAGGTATACAATCTATACAATTTTGCCTCATTTATTTTATATCTGAACTAGGGGAAGATACATACTCTGAATGTTTCGACTAAGTACGTATAACGTAAACCGTAACGAATTTATGATTACAATTAAATCGAATTCGTTTCACATTGAACTACAGTCGAATGTGAATTTGTGTGTCTGTCGCTGATCATGAGACGAAGCCATTTGATTGATCAGCAAGCGACTGGAGTAATTGCCTTCGATTCGGTTTGAATTTGAATTGGCTTTATGCCACAGAACGTCTAAAATGTATCTTTGGCACTTATTGGACATCATGGATCAATCTATCGTGCAACACTCTTGACACTAAATATTCACAGCTCGGCTGCTCAGTGAGCTTCATGCTGCGCGATGCATGTCGTGAAAAGGTACCCCGAAGCATCAAAGTTCTTTGCATCATTGTACCATCAGCGTCTCGTCGTCGTCATCATCATCATCAAACATTCTGCCAGTCGAATAGTCACCATTAAATTGAAACTAAATCGAAACATACCGTCGGTGGTAGTGCTACAGCAAAAGAGAGAGACTCTAAATGCCTGGTGGTAGTGTACTCATATATTTTAATGGGGCCATGAAGGACAGTTGATAGTGGCTAATGATAGTTATAATAAGCAGAAAACTGTCGGAATAATAATATTGCACAGAAGAAATTCAATTTTACCGTTTGTTTAATATTGCACTGTCGGCCATAAGTTTTTATATAGAATGCAAATCGTTGGTGAACTATAGAGACATATTGGATTGAACTGATGACGTGCAGAGAAACACTTTCAGTGTTGATAGTTGTCGATTAATTAAGGACAATGTGGACAATTGGTTTGTAGTTTGCCTCTGGAAAGTTTAGTAACATCTTAGCGTGCATGATCGCAATCTCACACTTCACTATATTTTATACTGGAATCGCTCCTGTTAAAAATATGGGATTGCTTGTTCAATTGTGAAATTTCACTAGTTGCAGGTTACTCGCTTAAGTTTTTCGTTATTAATATTTTGAGGGTTATTTCCAATAACTTGCCTTTTCAGTGTTTATAATTTAGATCCAGATTGGGACACAACTTCGTTGTCCTGGAAGCCATACTTCCATTAATCCATTTTAAGCTCGCCATCCTTACGGCGCGCGCGGCGGCTTGGTTGTTGGTCTGTTAACATAAATCCATAATAACTTGCCTGGTTTCCTGATACAATTCTTACTATGCCTCGTAGCGCTAGTTAATCCGCTTTACGATTTCCTGGATATCCGCTGTGCTCGGGAATCCAGTACCGGATAATGTGAAAGTAATTTTCCATTTCCAGAAGTGCGGCATTACAATCCAGTACCGTTGTTGAAGTTGACAGTACGGAGTCTAGGGAGTTTATCGCAGCCTGCCCGTTTGTGAAAATAGAGACATTCCTTGCCGTTATCACGAGATGTTGCAGCCAGGTCAATACTTCCCGAGTCACAATCAATTTCTCCTGAAGAACACTACAGTGAGAAGTCCAATGTAACGTTTAAATCCACCAACTCCAACGCCAGAATCAGTCTTGGAACCATCTAAGACAGTCCAGTCCGGAGCTAAGGGAAGGCCATAGATCCATTGCATTCGCGATGGTATTAATCTTTTGCCGTTCTTACCAAACAAAATGTCAGAGTAGTATAATCCGTCCTTGCTGGGATAATCTGGGTACATAGAACTGTATGGTGGCCACTACTAAGCATCTTCCAATGGCCTCTTTCGCTAAAGCGTAGAGCCACGCATGCAGCCTCCTTCCAGGGGGCTTACTCCACAAAAATATCTAAAGAAATAAGAAGCAGTAGCACATTCAAAGCATCAGATGTCCGAAGGGTTTTTTACGTCCGCGCCTACCGAAGGTTCATCAGATGGCCTCGAATAGGCGAACATATTGATTTTTGTGACGTCAATCAGCGCCCCCAAAAGGTAACAATTTTTCATACCAAGTGTTAAGGCTTGGCGTTTATGTACTCCTTGATGCGAGGCCTTTACTACCTCTACCGTTCTCTGGGTCCCGTCGCCCGGTTGTGGCACAACTCCACGCCGCGGCGTTGTAAAACCACAGCCAACACGACACTCCCCTGATGAGGGCCTACCTCATGTGTCGGATAGGGGAATTTCCGCCCATCGTTACCCCCGGGTCTTATCTCGACACCCCGAGCTAACAGATATGGGACTTCTGCTCCGGACTCGCAGCGGCCTTTCGCCACGGCTGCAGTGTGGGCGCCTTGCACACCAACGTAGGACTGGTGAGCTAACTATTTGGGTAGAACGGGATAGTCATTTCCCGAAGATCCCGATGGAATCGACACTATGTCTCTGAACCAGTGAGGGTCCCCTGCTTGTCCTACACCCTAGAACCCAACAGTGAAACGGTCAGAACAGCGATGGCTAGACAGTAGTATAGCATTGCTAATCAATTCCGTAGACAACGTCCGACGTCTAAATGCTTCAAGAGCAAATACATTCAGGGCCCTGACACGTTCCTTTGTGGGCAGACACCCAGTGACATCTGTGACTGCATTATTTAGGAGAACCTCTAAAAGGTCCAGATTTCGTACATCCGAGTACCTCAGATAACCAGAACATGGAGCCAGTCCTCAGAAACTGCGCCACTACACGGACACGCGGGATCGCTAACCAGGTTGAAATGGCGCAGTTTCTGGTTCAGAGAAACATGTCCGGTTATCAAAAACCAAGATTTAGATTAAAATCCAAGTCTAGGTTTCCAGATACCTTACGGTAGCCTCTGAGGTCTCCCAGGCACACTCTCCCCAGCAACTAGCGCAGAGTGCGGTAATGGCAAAGCCCTCCTGATATGAAAGGCAGTCCTAGGTCGGACTACCTCCAAATCAAGCAGAGGGACTTCCATCAATACCTGCATGGCGTCAGTGGAGACTGTACGCCATACAGGTATGCACGCGAGTATCAAAACTCTGAACCGTGTTCAGCTGTCGGCTTCCCCAGGCAGATGGATCCCAGTCCATCATAGCTCCAGCTCCAAAAGTAGCACACGCTACAGAGAGCGAGTTATAGATTACACGGACTGCGCGTATACCTAACCCCCGCAGTCTAGACGCATAACAGGCCTTATTGTACCAACAACCAGAAGTAAGTCACTCCCAAGCATCTGACCTGCGTCACATACTTGATAGCCACATTAGATTACGGTTAGTTTTAGTCGTAAGTGCATTCCATCAGACGATCATGCCATGCAGGAGTATAGGACGAAATTAATCCCCACATATAGCCAATGTAGGACTTTCCGTCGCCGTACCCAGCTTTTTTCAATCGCTTTCCTGCAGGATGGAAATGCAATCATAGCCTTGTCTACACGTTCTTGAAAATTGGGTTTTCATCTGAACTTTCTCTCCAAGAAACTTGACTCTGTCTGAGAGAGCCAGTCTCAACCCCGTTAACGGCGACTCGACATCTATTTCTCCTTGTAAAAAGAACAATTTCCGTCTTGTTTGGATTCAACCCACTCCACAGTTAATCACCCGATTTGATAGCAGGGAGAGCGTGTTTTGGAATACCTTGATCGGCCTTGATACCATCTCTCGTCCATACAATCAGTACAGTAGCAGGTTCGAGATGTAGGGCCATAACCTCTTGAAAGGTCGAGGCAAGACAACATTGAATCTCCCCACAAATGAAAACGCCGGTTGCATCGCCTTTATCAGCTACGGCAAGCTACGTCCAATTTTTGGAGCGTATCCGTATAAGAGCAGACGTCAGTGCTACTGGCAGTTGTTCTCTGCTTTGTGTTTCTTGTAGCCGAAACTACTTCCTCAGATTTACCTCGTTTCGCGACAGTTGGATGACCCGAGAGACTATCAGTCACAGCAATAGACCAGATAAATGACGGCTTCTGCTTTTCAGTTCGACCAGTTTTCTGGATAACATTCATAACCTCTTGGAAGGTCGAGACAAGACAACACTCAATCTCCCCACAATTGTTTAGAGTGAAAACGCCGTTCGCATTGCCTTTACCAATTACGGCAAGCTCCGTCCAATTTTTGAGCGCATCCGTATAAGATGAGACGTCAGTGCTATTGGCGGTTGTTCTCTGCTTTGTGTTTCTTGTAGGCAAAACTTTTTCCTCAGATCTACCTCTTTTCGCGACAGTCGGATGACCCAAGAGACTATTTGTCACACCAATAGCCCAGATAAATGACGCTTTCTGCTTTTCGGTTCAACTAGTTTCCTGAATGATACCCAGAAAACTTTTCAGCCTAGAGGCAGTTTGCCACTCTCTAAAGCGAGGTTTCGATGGTTTTTTGCGTTTCCCAGCAGCATTCCCCAGAAACTCACCATCATTCTGTTCCGCGTTATTCGGGCCAGGTTATTACAAAAGCCCGGCCGCGATAGATCCACACCTCGCTAAGCCACGTTTATGTGACATCTCCACTTTAACAGGGCCAAGTTTATCCGTCGGGCCACGCTTATGAGTTACCTTTGTGCTAGAAGCGTTTTTGTTCTTGCTTCACTGCGCTGCTCGGGCCAGGTTTATCCCAAATCCGATGCGCGGTTGACACCGATGCTGCCGAGCTCCGGTGCAATGGTAGTTCACTCTTTCATCGGCCAGATTTATCTATGGCTGCGGCAGTAAAGGATGCATATGTCGTGGAGCCGCGCTACTGACATTCCCGTGAACGGTTGATTCCCTTTTCAGTGCTTGCAGAGTTGTCGTGGGCACACTCGCACACAAGTCGAATACGAAAGTTCCGCAAAACACAACAAAATGGGTTGATTAAAAAGCACTTGGAGACTTTTACTGGCACCCAGCTTGATCCACTTCATTCCAAAATACCCAAAGCTCCGATACACACTGCGGGAATACCGTCCATACAAAATTACTAATTAAGTACACTCTTTTTAAGTCAACCACATTCGAACAGAACATTCAATGCCAAAAGTCTGCCCAGATCTTTGTGCAGACAGAAGGGTTAAAAATTTAATTTTTTTGAACATCCTATACAAAAGGCTTGAAGCTAAGAAGTAAACTAGTGAAACCTCTTTAGGTGCTAATCTCTATAGCAGCACTAATCTTGGAATTGATGTTAGTTATGAAGTTACTCGCTCGAGTTATTCGTTTTGCCAGTATTTTTATTTTTTATTATGACTTGCACTGCTCAACGTGCTTTACGGAATTTCAACTTTCAATTACTGCTAAGCGACACCAAGCGGCAGACCCTGTCATCGTCGATCGACTTGAAAATTTCGAAAAGTTTCAAGAGAAAGATCAACTGACATTATCTTTATTTACCACTTTTTTGCTGGAAATCCCTTTCTCAATTTCTACAAATATGGTATAGAATACAATCAAGCAATTTGATTTGTCGTGTCTTATTTCCATAACAATAATTTCAAACCCTGCAGCCTTGTTCATCATCTCTTCCATACATATATGAGAATTCAATTTAAAATTCTATAATCCATATTGCCCTTAAAACATCACAAGAACCCAATTACACTACATGTGCATATATGGATGTACATTTCGCCCGCCTTTTATGATCCATTACAAAACGTAAATTTCATTCATTAAATTGTCTAATTCAATCATTAGACATTAAACTCCTTTCACCACTATCATCGATCACATCCTAAATTCCATACAATTCAGGCACACCGTGACTAAAATTATGACAACACGATTTCATCTTATTCCCACGATTTATCTCGTGTATGCGCGGCGGACTGCAACAATAATGCTCGCCAAATAGGTATACGTAATACCATATGATACCAATGGCCGAACACTAAACACGAACAATATTTTAGATATAGCTTCAAGGAAAAAATGTACTAAAGGTGCTTCTTCTTCTTCTTGCTAGTTGTTATCTTCACCTGCTTTGCTATAGCATCTGCAGATTTCTTTTCTGTATGTTTTTTTTTTCGGCCATGACGATGGACGGTGTTATAGTCATTGCTAACATCACTATGTACAATACTTGCACCGTATTATTCTTTTTCCGAAAAGATTGATCTTGACATGGTCTCGGGCCAAATTCCACTAAATATCTGTATCGGTTGCATAGACGATATTACACACACAGTAGACGAATACGAATCAACACCTACAACACCATCACGATCGGATTACGTGAACGGTATACAATGAATAGCACAGGTTCATGCGAAGTTTTCGTCGCGATCGCAAGTGTAGTCGCTGATCTATACCGATTCACGTAATACATATTTTCCTGGTAGAGAGCTAAAACTTTTTTGGTGATATGTATCTCCACTGGCCATTTGTATGTACTTAGAGGTGCTCTTGCAGTTTTAATAAAGCAATGAATTCAGCACGTAATTACATTTCGAACTATTTCACTTAGAAAAAGTTCGCACGAACAAATGCGACCAAGAGGCAAAAGATTATTACAAAAATCACGACACGATCACTTTATTTTTCATATTAATATACCACCCGAATCAAACTTAGTTTAATGGGAATTCATTGAGTGTTGCCAGTGTTGGTTTTGGAGTATTCTTTTCTTTTCCAGTCTGCAAGTGGGAACGGGAATTCTAAATATTATAAGACCTGTTACGAAAAATACTGAAAAATAGATTTCTACAAATTTAATTTGTTGGAAAATCATCATCATCAAAATATCATGACAGAAAACGTCGTAGTGGCCGCCACGCGATTTTATACCCTAGTCTCACGGAAGTCCAGTAACTATTCAACAGTCGCAAGCTCTGAATAAGCTCTTAATACTCCTCGCAATCTCGCTCCAACAACTCATTCTGTGTTGGCGCCCATAAGGAATATACGATGAAGACACCAGTTCGAAGGAGAGCGGTAGTTCTTTCGATTCTAGTAGCAATGCGCCCAATACTGCAATCCATGCAGCGATCTACAACACCAGGCCATTTCTGATTCACTGGAGCCAATGAAGGAGGCACTCATACCACCCAGTCCCAATCCTATGAGTCTGACGACGAAAGATAATCATGGCGCAGAGAAATAATCCGAACATTGGTGTTACGCATTTCAATCTTCTCCACGATAATATTTCAGGGCGGCTCACCAACGAAAGGCTCAGTATAGCTCTGATTCAGGAACCGTGGCAATACGACGGAATCGTCAGAGGATTGAGCGTAAGTAATGTGAATGTGATGTATTGCAAAGGCTCTTTTCACCTTAGACCCAGACTTGAAGCCTTTGTATTTCAGAATTTACTAACCATCGAAATTAGTACCACTTGCAAGAACAAACACAATCTAGCCGTGGGATCTGTCTACTTACCCGGCGATTAGTAGATACCAGCGGGGAAGCTCCAAAGTTTACCTTTAACTGCAAAGCGAATGTGAAGGGATTATTACTGGCATGATACGCCAGTGCCCCTAACGTACAGTGGATACGCTTTAAGAGAAGAGGTGAGTACCTACATTTTGGACCTAATCATTTCTCTGTACTTCAAGATCCTCAACAAGGGATGTCAGCCTGCTTTTGTAAGAAGAGCAAGATAGAGCAAGTCCTGGATATAACTACGTGTACAATTATGTTCATAATTGCACGTATCGGACAAGCCCTGTTTCTGTGATAACATACGATTTGACCTGACCTTTTCAGATCGCGCAATAACTGAGTGAAGAGTTTCGCAGCGTAGAATTTGCTCCGACTATACCCAGACACTTAGGGAACATGTAGAGCAAAGCGATAAGTATGCGCGTCAGTGGGCGGCTCAGTCTCGTTGACGATACCACCAGGGCAATTGTGTTCTCCTAAGAACAAAACTGCCCCTTAATGGTATAATAAAGGAATTCAAATGTGTTTTGTGGTGCAACAAAGAGCTAGCTCGCCTAAAAAAAAACTGAGGCGGGGCCAAGCAACTTGAATCGCTCCTTCTTCACGGAGTACAACAAAAAGATCAGAAACGCCAAAATTCATAGCTGGGAAAAGTTCCGCGATATCGCCAACAGTACAAGTAAAGCTGCTAGGCTGCACAAAGTACTGGCTAAAAACGGTTGCAGTGCGATTATCACTCTTAAAGGAGAAACCGGGGTCATCACGAGGGATACGAAAATTACGCTAGTCCTAGCAAACCGTTCCGCAGGCTGCAAACTAGACTATAATTTGAGTGACTGTATGAATCCGCCCAACAAAGCTAAATCTGACTGAAGAACAACAAGAGGCATTTTCACGTAATTGTGCCAGGATAAAGTGAGCAAATAAGAGCCAAAGGGACTATCTAAATCTAGCTGCCTACAAAAATGGTTACTATCCCCTTCCTGTGGTGTTTTGTTTTTGATAAATTCATGTGGATACATACCTCAGCTAGGTTCTCCACTCAGGGTTATGCGGATGATAAGGTAATCACTGTCAAACGCAAATTTGGAGAAGTCTTGTCTGATGTTCGGCAAACAGCTGTGCAAATAGTTCAGGATTGGTGCGCAGACAATGGAATACGTGTTAACCCAAGCTGGAGAAGAGCATCTACCACAGACGGACGGTTGAATCTACAATTCAGAGGCTAGCCTTTTAAGCTGTCCTTGTGGCCTCTAACCCCACCACCACATTTTACTTAACCTTCCATCACTCTACGTCCATATTGAGGCACTGGCAACATTAGCCATCATTGGGTTCAGGACATGTGATACATCATGTTCACTGAACTCGGTACAGCTAGGATAGATTATTATGCCATCAGATTTTCTGGCAATTGCTTTACGTTTTTACTCAAACTTTGATACGGTTATCTCGCGGGGGAGAAACAAGTTGTTCAAGCCTACGATGATGACCAGGAGCTGCAAAATAGGAAGAATTGAGAACGCTCACTACACAACGAATTCACGATACTCACCTTCCGATTGACAGCTCGTCGCCAGCATTTGATCCACGATCCGCGGTGCACCCACATCTAGCGCACATCCTTTTGCCCGCTGAAATCCTTGAAGTATTCTGAAATGAAACAAAATATGGATAAATAAATAAATATATGCTGATCAAATCTTCGATTGCACCACTCACCAGATTGTAAACAAACACGAAACAACACACAAAATGACAGCACGATCAGCTGACGACATCTAGTACATACGCAACAAAGCGTGGAACATGCTGCCCGATGCATCGTTGCATGCACATGCACTCCGATGCATCGTTGCAATTATAGTATATAAGAAGTGGCCTTGAGCTTGAATTTGGCTACGTACACAGTACTGTGCAATAAGCTACAGTCACATTTGGCGAGCTACTAGTACTAGTAAAGTTGCATTCGAGAAATCACCATAGGCGACGACACGTAATAAACAACGAAAACAGTGTCATGTAAATGGGTGACTATGCGTTGTTACGACGTCGTCACCGAAAGTGTGATGCAACTAGACGCGCAACTAGTCACCCTATATACAGGAGTTAGTTGCAAACGTGAAATTACTACGGTGACGACGTCGTAAACAATCAACAAACTGTTGTGCAATTTGACTAGTAGCTAGTCAACAGACACATTTCCTAGATACTAGTGGAATAGGACATGTTCAATTCGACTAGCACCCAGCCAGCGAGTGAATATACGCTAAAATTATTTTTCGGTGGGTTTCGAATTAACTGCTCAACCGATCGACACGAAATTCAGTGTGAATGTGTAGAATGGTAGGGTATTTGCTACGAATGCCTTCGAGATTACGAAATGGTAACAGGGTGTCCGAGACGAGGTGCGAAAGTCGATTATTTTATTTGTCATCGGAAAAGGGTGTATCGGCACGTATATCGACATGAAATTCAGTGTAAATTTGCAGAATGGTCGGCTATTTGCTACAAACACCTTTGAGATTACGAAATATTAACAGGGTGTCCTAAAAAAGGTGCAAAAGCTGATTATAATCGGCAATAAATTTTGTTTCAATGTGTAGAATGGTAGGGAATGCCACGAATGCTACGAATGCCTTCGAGATTACGAAATGGTAACAGGGTGTTCGAGACGAGGTGCGAAAGTCGATTATTCTATTTGTCATCGGAAAAGGGTGTATCGGCTCGTATATCGACATGAAATTCAGTGTAAATTTGCAGAATGGTCGGCTATTTGCTACAAACACCTTTGAGATTACGAAATATCAACAGGGTGTCCTAACAAAGGTGCAATAGCTGATTATAATCGGCAATAAATTTAGTGTGAATATTTAAAATGATAGGGTATTTGCTACGAATACCTTTGAAGTAAGGAAATGTTATCAGGGTGTCCCAAAGGAGGTACAAAAGTAGATAATTTTATTTGTCAACGGAAAAAGGTGTACCGGCTCGTATATCGACATGAAATTCAGTGTAAATATGTAGAATGGTAGGATATTTGCTACATATACCTTTGAGATTGGGAATTGGAACAGGGTGTCCTAAACGAGGTGCAAAAGTAGATCATTTTATTTGTCATCGGAAAAGGGTGTATATCGACATGAAATTCAGTGTAAATATGTCGAATGGTAGGTTATTTGCTACAAATACCTTTGAGATTGGGAAATGCTTACAAGGTGTCCTAAACGAGGTGCAAAAGTAGATAATAATCGGCAATAAATTTAGTATGAATGTGTAGAATGGTAGGATATTTGCTACGAATACCTTTGTAGTCGGGAAATGTAATCAGGGTCTCTCAAACGAGGTGCAAAAGTGGTTGTCATAATCAGCATACCCAACAAACAATAGCTAACAACACAACACAAAAATTCGAAAAACCTGCGGTTACAGAAAACATTCACAAAAAGTGACTGTTTGCTGTGCATTTTCGTCGAAGGGTCGCTACCCCTATTTTTTCTATAGTCTGTATCTGCGACTAGTGTCATTTTAGCATTTTAAATAGAAAAGGCAGAGCCAGGCTACTTTTAGTGTTTTGGAATCAGTAGAGGGCCAGGTGTCTAAAAACTGTTTTTGGTAAAAAAAAACATGTTTATTATATTTATTTATAATTCTGACTAGCATATAAAGAAGAAGAAGACATATAAAAAGAGATGGAATACATTGCATATTAATTACTTGTGTCCTGTTTAAAACATCCACATTGGAGAGCATGGGGTCAGAAAAAAATTATATGAAAAAGACTTGCTCTATCTTTTTTATTTGAAATACTAAAATCGGGCTAGTCGCAGATAAAGACTATAGAAGAAATAACGCCACGCCTCGACGCATTTATACTGAATGAATCGAGTAGGCTACCATTCTGCAAATTTACACTGAATTTCATGTCGATATACGAGCCGATACACCCTTTTCCGATGACAAATAGAATAATCGACTTTCGCACCTCGTCTCGAACACCCTGTTACCATTTCGTAATCTCGAAGGCATTCGTAGCAAATACCCTACCATTCTACACATTCAAACAAAATTTATTGCCGATTATAATCAGCTTTTGCACCTTTGTTAGGACACCCTGTTGATATTTCGTAATCTCAAAGGTGTTTGTAGGAAATAGCCTACCATTCTGCAAATTTACACTGAATTTCATGTCGATATACACCCTTTTCCGATCACAAATAGAATAATCGACTTTCGCACCTCGTCTCGGACACCCTGTTACCATTTCGTAATCTCGAAGGCATTCGTAGCAAATGCCCTACCATTCTACACATTCAAACAAAATTTAGTCCCGATTAAAATCAGCCTTTGCACCTTTTTTAGGACACCCTGTTGATATTTCGTAATCTCAAAGGTGTTTGTAGCAAATAGCCTACCATTCTACAAATTTACACTGAATTTCATGTCGATATACACCCTTTTCCGATGACAAATAAAATGATCTACTTTTGCACCTCCTTTGGGACACCCTGTTAACATTTTCCTACTTCAAAGGTATTCGTAGCAAATACCCTACCATTATACACATTCCCACTGAATTTCTTGTGGATCCGTTCAGCCGTTAATTCGTAATCCACCGAGAAATAATTGTAGTGTATATTCACTTCCCAGTAGAATAATTGAACATGTCCTATTCCACTATTAAATACATTTTACTACTTACTAGTAAAATTGCATAACACTTTTTTGATTGTTTACGACGTCGCGTCGTCACCGTGGTAATTTCGCGCATACAACTAATTCCTAGGTAGATAGGGTGACTAGTCACCCGTCTAGTCGCACACACTCTCGGTAACGAACGTCGTAACAACGCGTAGTCACCCATTTATGTGACACTGTTTCGTTGTTGACGTCGTCGTCACCGTGGAGATTTCTCGTATGCATGCACTAGTAGCTAGTACTAGCACGGTCTGACTGTAGCTATACGGTACACGGACTGGGACTATAGAAGCCGTTTAGCTTAGATTTGAGTTACCATTTTTTGATTTGAAACGATTTAGACCTTTGCTTGTTATTTGATTTCTCTTTGACTTACGAACCTGATTTAATGTATTTGGAATATAATTGTACATCGTGCCTTTAGTCAGAAAAGCCTCCAACAGGTAGGCTCTTTCAACAGACTTACTGTCTTCGGGGAACCTGGGCACTTGGGTAACGAAGGAAACGAGAAGGCAGACGAGCTAGCGAGAAGGCAGTGGCGTATTTACAGGGGGGCACGTGCCCCCCTGTGAGCACATGAACCCTTTTTCATATACTAAAAACTGAAGTACCAAACGTTCCCTTTTTATGTTGAGCATTTGTATTACTAAACTTTGGAATCCTTCTTCGAAACATTAACATCAGATGGTCTTCTCAATTTGCCAGATCTCCTTGCTGATGGACCCTTTCAGTTTTTCCAACGAGTTTAGCTTATTTTCATAGAGGCGTGGTTTCAAGAACAAGAACTCTCAGAGAATAAGTAGCAGCTATGGTTATGTTGGGGCAATGAGGTGGTCATGAAAAGTTGCCCAATCTCGACATGAATCTGTTCGGAAACAAGGACTACTATTGAAACTCTGGTCATGCGTGAAGTGATCCCATCTTATGTTGATATTGGTTGAGGAGAATCAACCAACGTTTTTGTTTTGCGGATTCGATGTCTTGTAAGCCGCTGAATTGATAAATATTTGAAACAATCGACCTGATTTTTCGGTCGGGCTTCTATATTTTAATTTGGCCGTAATTTCGCGTTGGGGCTACTTTAAAGGTCTTTAAACCAGATGCTTCTCTTTCTGTTAAAATGCTTAAAAAGTGGTTTGGTGAGAAAACATTTTTAGCATACATCTTCGGATTTCTACGGTTAAAACAAAGGTGCCTGTGGTGCCCTGCGCCTGCCTGGGGTACTTTCGTCAATGCGTCAATTTTCACGAAGTAAACATCATCGTAGTGATTCTTTCTCATTTCTATTTCGCAATTTATTTGTTAAAACATGTTGCTTCAGCTTACCATCTAGGACCCGTTTTAAACGGTTTTGCATATACTACAGATTGTAAGGTAGTGTATATGGAATATGTAAATATGGAAATAACAAACAATCTTACCGTTCTGCTTACTTTTGTTGCTTCATTTTAATTAATCGATTGATCACTTCCCAGCTCTATGCCAGGGATAGTACCTAGGATTCTGGATTGTACTTGTAAACATCTGTTACTAGATTTTTGACAAAACATACAAAGGCTTATTTTTCAGTAAATCCTAATTTTTCATTCAAACTCGCCTAAACTTGCCATGGAATTCAAGACCACAATGTCGGTAAAAAATGTTTGTATCAGTTTTTCATCTGTTTTTCTCCTCCAAAGAAAAGTGTTCCGCCTGCAGTCCGTTATATCATATGGAAACGGTCTCTATGGTCATTGCATTAATTTCACAGCCAAATAAATATTCGTAAAATTTCCTTTTCGGCTTCAGGCTCCGTCGAACTACACTAACACTACGCAAACTTTTGTTTGTCCCTCCGTAATTTGTTTTCAGGAAAAGCCGAAGTTCAGTCAGCCAGTTAGTGCTAGTGTTATTCTAAGATCTACATAATTGTGTTATGTTTGCTCTTAATCAGTAATAAAAATAATGTTGTCAGGAAAACTAAACTTTTGGTGTAATTAAGCTGAAATGCAAAGGACTCTTAGTCTTTCAAAGAACACAGCCCTGAACACCATAATTTCTACAAGGTGGGGCAAAAGATCCGATGTTCTTTTGCTGTATTTTTTCCATAAAAAGAAGTCTGGAACAGTTAAATCGGGTGATCTGGCCGGCCAGTGCAAATCACCAAAACGAGAGATTAACCGACCCGGAAATGTTTCCTTCAGAATATTGATTGTGTCTCGAGCAGTGTGCGCGGTTGCACCGTCCTGTTTGAACCACATGTTCTACAGTCCTAGTTCATCCATTTTAGGAAGAAATAATTCGTTTAAGCACGGCTCTGTAGCGCACGCCGTCCACAGTCGTCGTTTGACCCTCGGCGTTTTCAAAGGAAAACGGCCCGATGACTCCTTTAGCGTGAACAGCATACCACGCAGTAACTTTGAGCGGGTGTATTGGCTCTTCGTAGGTGATACGTGGATTTTGGGTTCCCTAGAAGTGAATATTTGTTTGTTCACGAAGCCGCTCAGATGGAAATGGGCCTCATCGCTCATGATGATTTTTGATGAAAAATCGTCCTCTTCTTCGAAACAAATTTGCCAGCGTTCCTTAGGAGTAAACCGATTCATGGCTTGACAATTCGTATTCTACGTTTGTTTACTTCAGAAACTAGGAAAATGAAAGAAAAAAAAGAAGGAAAAAAAAGTTACAGCGATTTCGAATAGAGTGATTATTTTTGCCCCACCTTGTATATTAATCAAACTTTGTTATGCAGGCTTCCAATCATGCATGTCTAGGTACATCATGATCAACAACGTACCATGTATAGATCTGCTTGATTTCCTCCCTTCAGTAATTTTATCAACCAGTATGGTGCAAATGCTATCTGGTAGACTTTGGTGCACAAACTTCAGCGATCCCTCAATCTCACCAATGTTTTTCCTATGTACTATGCTACCGGGTATCCCCACATCAAAACTTTATGTACCAAGTTAGTCCCGTACTCTGTGCCCCCCCTTTAAGAATTTTCTAAATACGCCACTGCGAGAAGGACACATGTTTCCCCTTCTTTGGCCCAGTACCTTACTGTGGAATTCTCCTCTGCACATGAAGAAATGATAAAAGTGAGTAAGACAGAGCTAAAGCCATTTCACAATCGGAATCTCTTCTAGGGCTTCGGCAGGCCAAGCTCTTTCTTGCCTACTACTTACCCAAATGGGCCCAAGTCTAATAAGCTTGAGCAGGAACGGGCTTTGCCTATTTTTAATGACCATATTAAATCATGCGCATTGCCACCGACATGAAATATCATATTCGTGAAGCTGATGATGAGAGTACGTTTCACATTTGTGAATGTGAGAAGCAGGTTATGCTCTGCGCTGGCCGCCTGGAATGTCTAGACATTGTGTTCACTTTCGAAGAGAATTTTGTATCCCTTAGCATAGGCGAGCCAAATTGATTTTTTTAAAGAAGTCGGTTAGATCAATACATTTTACCTTTATTTAGGGCAATGACAAAATAAATCACCGGTCGTAGGACCTATGGCATTCACTGGAGTAAGCAATATTGCATATCTTAGAAACGTTTTTCTGGGTAAACTGTGAACATTTTCCGAGATGATTTGCGATAGTTAACCCCTTTTCTTCTTCTTCTGAGGTACTCGCTCATCTATTGCATTAATCCTGGCAACCATTCTTACGGTTTCATTGGTACCTCGATATTCTTTAGGGTTTTGAGAATATGGGTCAATATAAGAGTACAGATCCATCAATGCCGATCATGAATAGCTCCGAAGATTGGGTGCAATATTTGAATAATTTTACCAGTTTTTTTTAATCATAACGGGAAAACACACACTCCCATAAAATTCATAATTTTCGCCTCATTAATCACTTATCTTATCATGTTTAAACCATTTCGTGGTCCAGTATTATTCAAGTAGGATATTCAGACTAAAATCCCAAAATGCAGGTTACCCGTTTAATACTTTCGTTTTTAAAATAAAGTGAAAGTTCAATCCTTGGACTTTTTTTGTTGGATCGCAATAATCACATTAGTGAAACAACTGTTCGCAACATTGTGAAAAAAAGTCCGTACTTGATGTTCCCGAGCCAAACGGAGTGTTGAATTTATGCAGCGCTGAGAATAGCAAGTAGTCTGGCTGGTCTAGCGGTTAGTGCGCGCACCTTCGGTGCACAAGCTCATGAGTTCTAATCTCACCGTGTTCCATGCTGTTTTTCGAGCTCACGAGCTTGTGACGGACTATGATCTCACTCAGATGTTAAACGAGTACCCATTTATGGGGATAAATAACACTGCTGAGCGTGATGCTGATCTCATTACCTCAACAAAAAGCAGATAAGATCTTGGAAATAGGATGTCACTAACACATCCTGCGGCCTTAGTCCAATGCTGGATTGTCGCGCCTGTTATTTATTTTAGAATAGCAAAACAAAAGCCATGATGCAATCGAAAACAAGGACGCCAGCAAATTCAAGCATCACAGTGACCTTAATATCGAGTATGTAGACAACTTCAACTATCTGGGTTGTAACTTATCAAAGGACGCCAACGAAACCGACGAAATTTAGCGACGGATACAACTAGCCAAACTTGCGCACAGGAACACGAAGCTCCGCGTGTACAAAACGATCATCCGACCCGTGCTATGTGATGGCTGCGAAACATGGACCCTCACCCAAGCTTCCGAAATGTTGGTAGACCGATTCGAACGAAAGCCCCTTCGGCGAATTTTCGGGGCCGTTCGCGAGCGAGACCAATGGCGTATCCGGTACAACCATGAGTTGTATCAATTGTACGATGAGCTGGAAGTATCGAAAATCGTGAAGCTTCAACGTTTGCAATGGGCGGGGCATGTACAACGGATGGACGATAATCGCATGCCAAAAAAAGTGATGACCGCACAACGAATTGATGGCGCGAGGATGCGTGGACGAACGAGAGCTCACTGGGAGAACTCCGTAGGTAAAGACGCCCACCAGCTGTTGGGCTTCCAAAACTGGAGGACAAGGTCACGTAACCGCGACACTCCTCTATATGCAATGTAACGTTGACTCGAAACAGCCTATAAACGGTTGAGTGTACGTACTATACCCCACAAGGGGTTACGGTACAGAGAAGAGGAATTTACCGCGTAATTTCTCGGGTGGTGATGTGAACTTAATGTGACTTGAAACGCAACAATTCATCGGTAGCTCGGGCTATTCTGAAAGAAATTCTGCAATATGTCATCGAAAACATGGCCGCAAGAACGAAACATCTACGAAATAGTCGCTGTAAATATATACCCGCTAAAATATTTTCCCACATAATCCTATTTATCTGAAATAAAAAAAAAAACGAATTGTTTGCAATTTATTCAAAACTAAATTACGATACGTCTTAAATATGTCAATAAGTAAAGATGTTCCTAGTTAAAAAAAAAAGTAAACCGAAAACTGTTTTAGATGAGTAAAGCAGGAACATGAAGCTACTGAGATTTTTATTTTATTCCATTGTCATGTCGCTGATTGGCGCAAAAGAAAACTGGTCACTTAATTATTGAGATCAATTGCACCAATTCGAAGGTTAAATTGTCAGCCACTGCAGTGCACTAAAATACACCACACACACACATACACACTGATATGCATTAGAAGCCTGCAAAATGTCAGTAAGATAAAACAAGAAGTTTTTGAGTAATTATTTTCTGAAATCATCAGCTCAGATGCTATAACCCTGACAACCGACCCAGTCGAAACTGACTTGTTAACCGACCCATACGCCCCCGAGGCGTATATGTGCCATAATTATCAAAAAAAATTACTAAAAACAAACATTCAGATTAAATTGTCACTTTTATTTTTAAATTAGGAATTTCCACATATTAAAAGTACAAAATTTGACAAGCCAAATTATTCCTTAATTACAGAAAAATATTTTATATAGCTGTATATATAGAACACATTTGGATTTGCCTCCAGAAGGTTGAGTGATGATGCTATTCTCTAGTAATGACGCTATACGGTGGTGTTCTAAGCTCTCATTGCATTCACGCTTGTTCTCTATAAAACTGAAAAGCAACGTATCACGAGTAAGTTCCAGGGGGCTGCTGCGTATTGTGAAACAAATGTCGCGCCGTGATTAGAAAATTAATTGTGAATAACCTGCACTACATGAACAAAATAGGAATTCAGGCACAAACAGAATCTCGGTCTAAGTTTATACGTAAGTAATATCTTTCTAATGATCAAATGGCTCAGAGATCCTTATTTTCCCAGGAGTAGACGGTGGAAGCATTGACAGGACTCTATCTCGCAAAGCACCAATTTTGAATGTAAATTGCTGCGTTCAGTTCAATTTTTTCCGTATTTTGCTCAACAACTATGCTCAAAATATTTTTACGAAATGCAGAAATATGTTTTATCGGCTCCTTTATAATTTAACATTCATATACAATTTCAATTACAATGAGAAATTCACATTTTTAGTCGAAATGTCAGCTGTAAAATATTTGTATTATTATCGAAGCAGGCGGATTTTTTATGGAGCATTTATCTATGTATATGTATTTCTAAGACATTTTTTTTTGCAAAAATCACTTATCGAACATCCGCCTTCCCAAGCAACAATTCGTTTGCTTTAAAGAAGCACTTCACACTGTAGCAATCATATAGTACCACGAAATTCATTTATCGTGTGACAGCGCTTAAAGTAATGTTTTGATCCGATAAAACATCCTTAAAGTATTTTCCGGAAAGCTATTATCATCATTATGAAATAAATTTAAAGATGGTGGTATAAAACTTCGATAAAACTGTCTCTAAACGTTAACCTAAAAAGACACTCCTTTAAATACTCCACTCTTGTGTTTATTGGATGATACACCACACACATGCAATAGTCTCTCTAAGTTAACTCACACACATGCATAATATTCTTCTATAGCACAGTCGGTGTCATTTTTATAGTGTGACATTCGTATGGTCATCCAATAAATTGTTCACCGTAGTTTAATACAAGGATGGACTTTGTGATTTTTTAATGAATTGACACTTGACACAGTTTTCTGAAATACACAATTTCTGCATTAGAAATCCTTAAAATATTGCATGAAACCCACACGTATGCACTCATTGTTATCTTCGAAATTAATTAGGGTGATCTCTGCGCAGAAATTCACTCTATTTTATTGATAAATGTATGATAGGGTGCAGTGCAAAAGAGTCGATAAAGAATTGTCAAGCATTTCTATAGTAGCAACAACCATGTAGTGTTTCCGAGCAATGCCGACCATATGTGAGGTTAGCTGAGTGGTAGCGTGTAGGACGGGCAATCAACAGACATTGGTTCGATGCCAGCTGCGGAAATTTCGTTTTTCTATTTTTTTTTTGCAAATTCGCTCCATGACAGAAAATGATGGTATAAAGATAAAGCAAATGACGTACGCCTTTTTAAAGCATAATTTAGTGATACAATAAGGTTCTATTGGATTAAAAAACGGCGCCAAATACCATTATTGGACTGTTATTCAGTGGTTATGCCCTGTAAAGTGCCCCTATTAATGCTAGAAAAGAATATTTTACGAAGTATTATAGGAATGAAATTGTTACTTGGGTTTGTCTTCTTTTTTTGCGCAAAAAAATTTCAAAAATTCTGGTAAGGATGTTTCATATTGTACAGACCATTGAAGCTGATGAATAACCTTCACTCAAAGAACAATTCATATTTTTATCAAATATGCACCGAAATGCATTGCTTCATGTTGAGTATGACACTTTCTGAATTAAAATTATATATTTGGCAATACTTTGTATAACAATTTTCAACAATTGTCAAAATGACACTTCAAGTACTTCCTCTTTTCTTGTCTTGTCGGCTCGCGAACAACTCAGACGCGTTTTTGCTAATCTCTATATATCTCGTGATTTCCCACAAATCTGTAAAATTAGATTAAATAATATTATCATCGAACATAATATATTGAATTCTATAACGATATCTTTTGCGTTCTCTATTTCGCATTTCATTTTCAATCGCATACGATTTTGCAAACCCATAAAACTTCATATTTCGGTTTGCATTTTTTTCCTTCCCTATTTCTGGGTCTGGGAGGGGGTTTAGCCCCCTTAGCCCCTCCCGTGGTTGCGCCACTGATTATATCATTTGGAATATTTATAATGCAAATAGAAATTTCATACATTGAACCGATCCATACGTCTGTGCAGCGTACAAAAAGCAACAAATAATTTACATCAGAACCGACTGACACGTTTCAGAGGCGTGGTGGCTTTTAAAAAACAAGTTATAGCTCACTGCATACAGGGGCGTAGATCTTACCTGGACGGATGCAGCAAGCAGACTAAGTGGCCATAGCATACCTGGGGGTGCAAGCATGTCAGAAATTGTTTAGCTGTGGGCTGTAATTGCCGAACTAATTTAGCTTTATGCTTAAAATTCAGCAATAGAAGCCACTTAAATGCTTTAAAAGCTTGTCGAACTTCAGTAAGATCGGATAAGAGGTTTTCGATTTTTTCGCTGTATACCTCCAAAACTATTTTATCTGGATACTTGAAGATTTCAGCAATAATAATAATTCAGTTACTGAGACCTCCTCAAAAATCATGCAAAATTTCAGTGAGTTCAAGCAAGAAGATTTTGACTGAAATCTTTAAATTTCACTAAAATTGGTTTTTGGTTGGGGGGCAAAAGACTTCTCCATGTGTCCTCCGCGCGGGCGCCCCCTGGTAACGGTAGTGGGTAAAACCTCTAACGGCTAACTCAAATCATCTGATGCGACATTTGGAAGAAGCACCGCTGCGCCTGAGTGCTGTATTTACATCTGCAGCGTCTCAGGTTACTTAACGTGATAGGTGACAGAAAAACGTCTAACTCAACCACTAAAGCAGCAACTTCGAGGCATGCCCATGATGGCCTTTACTAAACGATTAAACCCTATCATGGTTTAACGATGTGCCGACAACTCATCCGTCATTGTATCATCCGGATACAAAACAACGACGACCCCGCAAACGAACAACTGATTACTTTTTTGGATCCTGGAATGTACGCTCCCTGGATAGACCGGCGGCCTTAAGGGCCCTCCTGGATCAGGTAGAACAATACAAGCTGATCATAGTGGCAATCCAGGAAACTAAATGGGCGGGGCATGTACAACGGATGGACGACGATCGCGAGCTCGCTGGGAGAACTCCGTAGGTGAAGACGCCCCCCAGCTGCTGGGCTTCCGAAACTGGAGGACAAGGTCACGTAACCGCGACAATTGGAGGTCAACGATTCAGGCGGCCTAGGCCCGACGTCGGGCTATCGTGCCACATTGATGATGATGATGAAAATTGGTTTTTGGATTTTTGGCTGAAACTTCCAAACTATTTTAGCTGGAGATTTTAAATTTTCAGCGAAAATGGCAGAAGTGTGAACCTTCAGTGAGATCATGATCGATATTTTATAATTTTCCGCTATATCTTCCAAGATATTTTGGAGACTTAAATGGAATGCACAAAAAGCCTGCGAAAATTCAGCAAGAGTGGGAAAGAGGTTTTTGAGTAAAAATTTCTTAAAACCTTCAGCTATAATATGTACTGCAATGCTCTAAGAAAGTACACATTTTTACTGAGACCAGGCAATAGATTATCCATATTTTTCCGCTGTACCTTCTGTGGTACTTTATTCTGAGTTTTGAAATTTTCAGCAATAATAGCCATTGAGATTCTTTCAAAGCCCGAAAAACTTCAGTGAGTCGGCCAAGAAGTTTTTGAGTCAAATCATCAGGAAGCCACTGCGATGCTCTAAAATCGTGTAAAATTTGACTAAGTTCGGGCAAAGGTTGTCGAGTTTTCGGCTGTTACCTCCAAACTATTTAAGCTAAATTCTTGACATTTTTAGCACTATAATAGCCACTGCTCTGAAAGTGTATACATTTTCGATGAGTTTGGCAGCCTTCCGAGTTGTCAGCTGTAAATTAAGATCGGGCAAGAGGTTTTGGAGATTTCGGCTGTACCTTTGGAACACCTTGATGTGAAGACCTGAAATTTTTAGTGTTTAAAATTTCAGTGTAATTTCCAAACATCTGGCCCTAATGTAAGAAATTAATATTTTAATCACTTTGCATTTAAAAAATTAAATTCTGTTAAATGAATTAAAGTTAAAGTTAATAGAACACCCCTCAGAATAGATAAGTGAAAAAACTGAAATTTTGTATATGATCTGGTTAATACGACAACCCTTCCTCCACACAACATTGTTCGCTGAACTTTTAGCACCTTCATTAGCATCACATTTCGCTACGATAAAATGCCGGAATATCATAAAATCCATTCAAATAATACCAAATAAAAACGCGATTTTTCCTAAATCGACAACATCGCGATCCTTAACACGTTCCCGTAGAGAAATGGCAAAAAATCGTGAAAATCATTTCAATAAAACCGTTTTTTAACAGCAAGTATCGCTGTGTGCAGAAGAAGAGCCTTCCTCGTGCTACAGAAATCCAATGGCTTATACATACATACCTATACATACACGTACGGCAAGCGACCGGCAGTAATGATCTTCCGAGTTCCCTAGACAACCGTCAAAACGCTACAACCAAAACACCAAACACATTTATACTACAAGCCGATCTATAGCGGCCCACGTCGAAGACCCATAACAACAGCTGAAAAAACGTGAAAGATCACTGATCTACTTCTTTCCATATTGCCCCGAAATGGAATATAAAATACCTGTCGTGATCTATGAATTTTCAACACTTATTAATGTGTTTGCGATCATAGGGAATATCACATGGAGTCGTCGAGTCCCCTCGAGTGATATTTGTCCATAATGCGCCCGGTAAATACACTCTGTCTTCGTTGGTTCGTCGTAATAGATTTTTCCGCGCTAAAGGAAGAAGATGTGCAGCGCGCCAAATCATTTCGTGTGATCGGTGCTCGCATGAATCGTGGACAAGTAGCGCGATCTTCATTCCTTTTTGGTATGTCTATATAGCGGTATTGTCTTCTCTCCGGTCGACTTTTAAAGTTTCGAAAGTTGGCTAACTGCTGCTGCGGCGTATTCTATTTCCATTCCTCTTCCGCAATATGCCAATCATCAAATAAGACTTGGATATTATGGACTTTAGAGCGATTTGAGTCGATAATACTCCTGAGACGGTAGCGCATACTATGCCCGTGTTTGTGATGAATGTCAGTCTCATCACAATGACGACGCTCCACGCGGTGGCAAAGGATGATAGACGACCGTCATAGAACAATAGGAACAATACGAGTATCTTATAAAAATTATAACATCTCCTAGGACCTGTGTGTGTGTGGCTGTGCTGGCAGAACTGATTATTTTTTCATGCTTCATCATGGATATCGAAAAAGCGAACGAAGACGCGATGCATCTTCGACAAGCCGCTATATGACCGTGATCTAAATCGTGATCTGTTAACATGAGAAGTGCAGGTTTCGATACTGTAGTTGTTTTTTCGTGCTTCTGTGTCCGATTTCTATATAACATTTTTTTTCTTGCATTCAACGAACAACACTAGATTTATTTGTAGCTTCTCATAAACATGAACTTCAATATTTCGAAGCGCGACGCGAAATATTCGTCCCGCTACCGTGAGACACCCCTTTGCATGACCGTATTGAAATCGTCGATACCAACGATTACGGTGTGCGGATGCTGCGATGATGATGATGGCATAGTGATGGTCTCGCGGACAGATATTGCTCAAGTTCAGAAATATTATGCCCAAGCAAGTGGCACCTGAATGTCATACTTTGAATTTCTGCAATTTTTAAGTTCATTGCAGCGCGTTCACGACAATACAATTTGCCCGCTTAATTTTCCATTGACGCGACCATTAGATCGCGTGTACAGAGTTAGGTACACACAATCGAAATATTGTGCAAAAGTTATAGAAAAATCCAGAGCTCAAATGCCGAGCAATAACAATGACAACAATAAAAACATAAAACTCGTGTGAATCGACTTATCCGTTTCTGAATGGATTTTCATTAAGTTATGATTTCCATTTATCTTGATCGCTTCTATTCTGATCTTGAACTTTATGATGAAATATCTATGGCAAGTATTTTCAAAAAATTGTGGTAGTGGTGGAGAACTGAATGGTGAATTGCCTGCGTGCTCATGGTTCACAATTTTTTTTCTATGATTAATGGACGCAAGTGTTCGACAATCACTAAATGGTAATTTTATAATAAATGACTATTTGTGCACGGTAGAAAATCTTGGACTAAATTTTAACATTTTCTGTGTTACATATAGGACAACACCAAAATAATATTAACTTTTAACACTTCATAAGTATTCAAACTAGATCTATTCCCTATTCCGACTTGCAATCTAATACTATTGAGTGTTAAATAATGTAATACTAGTAGTGTTAAAATTAATTACTTTAAGGAATACATTCTAATACGAATTGTGTTAGAAAGAATGCCAAATTCAATACTAAATTGTAATCAAATTGGATTATAATTTAACCCTTAAATGCATAGCGTACCATATATGGTACATGGCTAGATTCCTGTAAAAGTCCAGCGATTATTAATTTTTTATTTTTTTTTTTACTTTTTCCTAAAGTAGACAAAACAAGTTTTCAAATAAATTCAATTTTGGCTTCTTAAAGCTTTCCTTGAATTGTCTGTGCGTCGTCAAAGTGGACGAACGTTTTTTTTTGTGAAATTTTAAAAGCTATTCTTTAGAGCTAACAAAATTGGCGAAATTTACCGTTATGTGGAAAAACAAAAATACTGGTGAGTATATTGGAATGTGTTCTTGAGATTCTTTTGAGATTTTGACAAAAAAAAGTCACCAAAGGTATTGTTTGCGCCAATTTTGCAACGTACCATATATGGTACACCATGCATTGGGGCATATTCAGAAATATCCATACATACATTCCGATCGTTCTTAGTTGATGAAGTTATTCTCCTTTAGTCTTAAGTAGGGTAGGATATGTTCATAAAATTTTAATTATCAGCTCTTTCAACATTATGGTGCGTTTTATTGGGCCCATAACAGGTCCAAATAACCTAAATTTTCATACAAATTATGTCACCGATGCATTTTTCCAGGACATTTACTGCCATTTTTATGAAAGCTATGTTAATCAGTTCTGTTCAGGATCCAAGGAAACGGATCTGTCATAGTTGATTTAGAAGGATCGTTTTTGTCAATTTGTTGTTTTTATAGCACACGGGTCGGGGCTGTTTCTGTAGCTGCCTCTTATAATCTCAGTCTTTTTAGTTGGCAAGTATACTGGAAAATTGTTCACATCTTTTGTTTTGTCCTTAGAACACGCCACTAAAACCGAGCTTCTATACTTAACACTAGAAGGGTCAGAGCCGTCAATTTGACGGTTTCGTGATTTAAATCATCTATATCTTCTAAACCGCAATGGTTTCAGCTTTCATATTTATTGACTTTTCCTAAAATATGTATTTGATCATATATTTGGATAGAAATAAAAATAAAAAATTTTATTTTGTGAGATATTTCTTGTTATACCTATTAGGGTCAGAACCGTCAAATTGACGGTCAAGGCAAAAAATCTATAAATCCGTGGTTAAACATTTTTTTTGTGATTAAAGTGCTCGTAATAGAAAATAATCGTTAATATCGGCTTTACGCTTGAACTTATTGTTATATTGTGCGTTTTTGCAGCGCCCGTGTTCGCAAGCCCAGGCTACGGCCATAGTCATTTACACGGTCTTTGGCGTGCGTGTTTGCCCATTGATGATCTGTTGTAATGCAACAAAGGGTACGTTCCGTCAGTAATGATACTTTTCCCAAAATTAATCCACAACAGGGACTAAGAGTAATGTCGAGATGCCACAATACACAATGAAACGTTCAAGACAACGATCAAACGGGCACCAGAAAAATTGAGGCCACTTATGCTGAAATACCTGGTAGCCGATAAGTAACTAATGTAAAGTAAAATAGGTACTAAGATACTCTAAAATACCCTGAGAACTCCAACACCAGAAGTTCCCTGTAAAGCAGTAAGACATACGAAACTAGCGCCGCCATCAGCCCTGCTATATGAATAATCCTCATAGTTCTAAATTTTTGCTGGGTATCGTTGTCGCTTGGGGAAAGCATCATATCGCTACGTGCTCCATGAGTAGAGTTTCAATACCAAATCCATCGCGCAATGTTTTGTTGGTGATGAGACAGCTATGGGACCACAAATTGAACCTTTTTCAGTCCTACCGAACGAGTGAAATTCATATATTTAGATATCCTTCCGAGGAAACCTTGCATTTTTGCAAAACGATCCTAATTTAGCTGTCCAAAGTTGTCTAAATCTTCATGCTCAAATCACCGTTCCGTAAAATAAAAATGGTTCGTACTTGATTCGTTGAGTTGCGATTGCTTTATAATCATCGGGTGTGTCTCTAGAAGTAACACTTACTCTTGCATTCCATACTTCAATCAACACAGAGGCCTGAATAGTAGATGTCACAAGTGCATATATAAATATTATTACCAAAAAACAGAATAGGTTTCGGTTTTAGAGGCACTCGGGGTACGCTCTTAGCTACTGGGTGGTTTGTTTTTATTACTAAACACCTATACACCCCGTATAACTGGCTAAAGCTAAAGCAACAAGTGAAAAGGATCGCCGGAGGATATCAGTGTAAATATGCATTTCAGGACGACTGGAAAAGAATTCAACTATTACTTTTTTACCATCTTTAAAAAAGCTGTTTGAGAATAATGTGCTATCAGTCATACTACAAGAAAAACTAATATTTTTCAAATTTCACTAAAAAAATTATTCAGAAATACATTAATTTCTAATTAAAAGTAAGATAATTTGATAATTTCTTATGTCTTTATTTACATTAACATTTTATATTTATATTAGTACCATTTCAGCTATAAAAACCTTGCCGTCAAATTGACGGCTGTGACCCTTTTAGGTATATAAAATTCCTGACCCTTCTAGTGTTAACATTTTAGTAAGATACTTGGACTTTCACCAGGACTCAAGCAGCTGCGCCTTGATATTCAATTTCTTAAACCATTTGATTATGACAAGTATTGTCTTGGAAGTCCACGGTCAGGATCTTCGGAAAATGAGCTTCTAGGGTCAACCATTTCATATGGAAGACTATGTGGAGTACACATTCGATAAACAAAAAATTACAAGGATGTATGTAATTCTTGTGGACATGTCCTGGGACCTGCACAAATTTGGGTTATAACGTAGGCAACAGTTCATTTCCATATTCATATCCTACCAAAGTCAATCCAATCCTTATACTTTTCAAAAAAGGAATCCCATGAGCTATGATAAGTCAAAAGAAGTCGCGAGATATACGTTTTAACAGTGGAACATGTTTATACCGAGACCGAGTTCCAATCGCACCAATAACATGATGAGTGTACAGAGCTAGACGGCACGCAAAGCCCAAAATAATCAATTCCAGGTTTTTTTTGTAAGGGAGGAAGGGATATATTAGTCGGATCTGGCGCACTTTTAATATTTTATAATGACACCCAACAGCTACTACAAGTGACACACATTTGAAGCTTTTCGCGACATTCTATCAAAAGACATGGCTAAATTTAGGTTTCTAGAGGATGTAGGGTTAGTAAGACCTACTGCACTTTCCATCAACTTTCAGGATATATCACAAATAGGCATCGATACAAATTTCAATAAGGAATAGGAAACTAATCACGCACCTACCCGAGCTCTCTTTAAAAAAAACCGGAATATTCGCGATTTTCTATAGAAATGACCTTTAATGAAGAGGAGTTCATTATATCGAGTTTCCACTATAATTTCGATCAAAACTCTCAATAATCATTATCTTTT
The DNA here is from genome assembly GCA_949715475.1 of Microchrysa polita. NCBI lineage: Eukaryota > Metazoa > Arthropoda > Insecta > Diptera > Stratiomyidae > Microchrysa > Microchrysa polita. Next base: position 116,320,600 of record OX454416.1, on the reverse strand, counting down.
CTTTTTTGCACTGTTCCTATTAAAGTAAGAGGCAGATTAAATAAAATTTAAAAAATGTCTTTCATTTACAACATATGGCCTGAATGCATAGCGTACCATATTTGGTACACAATGCAAATTCTACTATCTTCGCTTTTCTGGTAAAACGGGCTATTTCCTGGAAAAATAAAGGCTGATTCCGTGTTCAGTGACCGATTTTACATAAGGGTAGGTCAGTTACGATAATGGGTTCAGACCCCATGCATTTAAGGGTTAAACCAAAAAAATATTACTTTTTAATACTGGCAATGTATGCAGTTTACTACATCCAGTATTAAATTAAATGTGCACGTTCTGTAACCTGTAGTGAAACCTATATTAGAAATGAAAACAACACAAGATAATTAAGAAAATCCAAATTTTGTAGTTTATTATTTAAATTCATTCATTTAAAGGCTCCGCCAAAAAATATAAATTATCATTTACATTATATAAGCCTTTGGGATCCGGCTCATAAAAGAAGAAAGGAAATGTTGTTTTGGTATCGATTGGTTCCAAGCACATGACTTTTCTAAGATCCAATGTTTTTTTCGGCTTATCTTCAAGCACATGTCGCTGTTCACAAACGACACAATTTTTGAAAAAATCCAAAATCCATTGCTGATTACGTTATGTGATACAATTGGTTAACTTTCGGGAATGACCTTGGGATCGCCTTCTATTCTTATCCGCTTTGCGTTGAAGTTTTTAACCTGGCTGCAATGTATGCCGTGTTGTTTGCAGGGTTGTAGAATATTTCCTATTTAAAAAAAACATGTTTAAATTAAAAAAAAATAAACTAGGAGCACTAGTTAATGTAAAATCCTAACTTACGATTCCTCCGGAATTTTTGTTAGTCGTCGTGTACGAGAAAACAGCTTGACGATTGCCTTCGCCAACGTAATTTGTTCGTGCTTGGTGGGGTAATATAGTAATATCGGATATGTGCCTCGTCGCGGTCCTTAATTTTGAAATCGGTATTTTTATCAATTCCGGGAAAGCATCGACTACTAAAGCGAAAACAACGACAACATTAAAAGTTTGAATTGTCCACAAAAATTTAGCATAAATTCTACGTCTACGCGATTCGTTAATTTTTAAATTACTTCACTTACTGCAAAAGGCACTATCATTTCCAGTTGCTGATGATGATGATTCGTCAAGCACAATCTTCACAAATTTCACAATTTGGTTCACCTCTATATTCACAAACATTTTTTTTAGAATCAATTACACGCGACACACTTAGCATGACAGCACATGGATGCCTTGATGAGCAGTTACGTTTACACCAAAGCAGTTTCATTTTTAATACAATTTTATTAAAATGTAAACCAACGAAAATTGCATTTTAATACATTGGTGGGAATGAATTTTTCATTCTGGCTTTAGGAATACAATCTACTACTTGCGATAATTATTTTTAACATTGAAAAGATTGATTTTAACACTATCCATACTACAATCACTTTTATATTATAAATGTATTAGAAACAATGCCACGAAGTATTAAAAATCAGCCTAATATATTCTAAGTATTACTTTTTAATACCACGTAGTATTAAATATGATTCTATTCCTTGGTTTGGTTTAGAAAATAGTCTAAGATTTTCGACCGTGTGTATATTGCCTCGATTTTGAACCAAAAAGGTAACTTTCGTTTTTTTCTGTGCCAATAAGATCAATATTGAGTTCAGATATGAGCCGAAAAGATTTCCATCACTTTGTACAAAAAAAGTGTTGTGATGTAGCCTCTGAATTAAAAATTAAATTAACGTAATAACTTTTCGGGATTGAGAAAATATCAGAATACTATCTGGCTGTAAAATCGGTAATTTAAATTGATCTTCATTGTTGTTATATTTACATATATCAAAACTTTTCTTTTTTTATGTTTGGGTCTAGAGCTAATTGCACTATATGAATAGTGTTGACGTAAAACAAAAAATAGTAGTCTGGCTGGTCTAGCGGTTAGTGCGCGCACCTTCGGTGCACAGGCTCATGAGTTCGAATCTCACCGTGTTCCATGGTATTTTTCGAACTCACGAGCTTGTGACGGACTATGATCTCACTCAGATGTTAAACGAGTACCCATTTATGGGGATAAATAACACTGCTGAGCGTGATGCTGATCTCATTACCTCAACAAAAAGCAGATAAGATCTTGGAAATAGGATGTCACTAACACATCCTGCGGCCTTAGTCCAATGCTGGATTGTCGCGCCTGTTATTTATTTATTTATTTTTAAAACAAAAAATAAGTTTGAATACATTCACTATTTCAGTTGTTGTGTAGTTTAGTTTTAAATGTCGCGATTTTCCTCTCAAACATCAAAAATATATCAGTAGGAGTTCGATATATTAACAATCCACATAGCAGCCTCCCTTTAATCCGTGGAAACATGACATCACCCACCGAAATCATTCAAACAACTGGATAAGGACAACAACCCGATCGAGCCTATGCCATTTAATAGGAGTTTAGTTTAGTTTAGTGTAACTGTAACATGCCTCAAGTTTAATAGTTCCCAAGCAGCGCCCGCTCTAAGGGGGGCAAGCCGGGCGGTCGCCCGGGGCGCCAAATTCTGGGGGCGGCTTTTTGGCCAGCAGTCAATAAAGAATGGAAGGAAAATTTTTATATGAATATCAATTTAATAAAAAGTAAACCATAGACTGATGAAATGATAAGAGGCGAAATAAAAAAATAATGCAAGGCGGGAAGTAAATTGACACCCTCAAAAGCATTTTACAACCGCTGAGGCCATTTTTTTGGAGACGGCGGATTACGTTTTTTTAAGTGAAGAAAAAGAATTAAAGCTTATTTAATATATGATATGTATCACTTGTTTCCCTTCGAAAATTGCGTTTTAAAGAGGCAAAGTCCTTGCATCTCTTTGAAGAACCCACGACTGATACGAGGCGGTGCATTTAGAATCCTAAAATGCTTAGTAAAAGTTGCCTAAATTTTGCTAGCACCCGGTTCTCTTCCAAAAAGAAAAGTAGGACAATTCGCTCAGTTATCCACTAATGAGGTTCTAAAATTGTTGTCTATTCTGTTGAATGACAGAGAAATAATGTATCGCTGTAAACAGTCAGCACATTAAAAGAACTCTTCTGTGAGAAATTCAATGGCGATGGTGTCTTTTTTATAGCTTTTATCGCCTTGCGCAGCAGTTATACTTCAATTCAATATCTTCGAAATTCCATTCAAAAGACCAATTTTCAGCTGAGTGGTGCATTTCAAAAAGATGACGGATGGAGGCACAGGAGACAGTAACAGAGCCGCAATAACAATTCTCCATAATTTGTTTCTGGTAATATTTTTATCTAGATTTGGCTAGGTTGCTGAATTTGATCAGCTCTTACTTTATTCTCCAAGAACTCTCGAGTTGGCGCATTTATGAAAAATTCACAAAATCCGTCCATGAAAGGATTCAGCTAATTGAAGTTAAATATATTGCGCAGTGTGTAAAGTTACCGAAAACTACTCCAAAAGTTCCCGAAAACTACTCCAAACGAGCACCATTCTTTGGTACAAAGTTTTCCAGAGCGGAGTTTTCTAAAACGTGTTCAGTGTCTTACTGGAATAAATCGTATTAATTTTCGATTTTTTACTTAGAATTTAAAAGGTTTTCGTATAAAAATGATTAAATGTAAAGCGTTTCGAAACTACTCGCTAATACACCGACCAAGCAGTGGCCTAGATAACTATTCTTCCCGACAGATGAATAGGTATAAATGGCGAAAAGCGATTCCCAAAACTGTTTTGTTTTTAATTCGTATTTTAGTAATAATAGCAAATAATACAGTTTAAAGGAATAGTTAAAAAAAACGTGCCGACTTAAAAGCTACGTTATTTGGATTTAATGCAGTACAATCGTAGAGAGGTAAACCTTTTGTCACAACCATTTTATTGGTATGCATTTTGCATTTTATTGCAATTTTCTGCGAAGGGAAGAAGCAAGTCTTCAAATCATCAGAATGCTGTATAATTACCCAAAGCCACCCCACCGAAAGACTGCTTTGGCCGGCCGTAGCCTTTGAAGATAAATGGAAATAGGTCCTCACATGTAGTCACAGTAATTCTGTTAGCTCCGGGAAAAAAAAGTAGGAAGTTTTAGAAGCGATCAATGGTAGCCAATATCGTATTCTTTTGTAAAATGTTATGTCACCTAAATATCATTAAAAAATTATATGCCACTAAGGTATGTTGAACTCTTTGTAATGGCTTGATTTTCCACAACGTCGGTTTTAGCTATAATGTAAAATTAATTAATTTTTAAACTGGCGAACATTTATATCAAGAAATATTTTCAAAGTGTAAGGCCAGTATACGCTAATAGTTATCGAAATTCTAGCCAAGGTAGTATGCCACTGCCAAAATAACTCGATTCTATCTAATCTATTATAAATCTGTCTAGTATAGAACCGAAGGGGCGGCAAATTGTCGTCTTGCCCGGGGCGGCGTAAACGCTAGAGCGGGCGCTGTTTCCAAGTGAACTTTTTCAAACAAAGGACATTATTAGGAAGAAGGGGTCTAAACGAATCTTCCACTATTTTAACATTGGACCTTTAATCTCAAGCGCATACCCAATACGTATCAACTTTTCATTCTTTGCTAATCGCACATCATTTACCGTGTGGCGAATTAATCGTTTTTGTCGGCATCCGTGGCAGCGGCGAAAAGTAAATTAAGACAAGGATATGGGTGTAATGGAGATTATCTGCACTCGTCGAATAGGTATACATATGGCAAATGTAAAATAGTGATTTTGAAATTTTGTGTAACTATCGTCGGATATCGTATACTAAACGATTGAACGTTACAGTATAAATGGGCATTGAAATGTCAATTTTCAAATGAGATAAATAGATGCCGCCAGGGCATAAAGTTTAGTAATAGTATATGGTCAGATTAATGTCTAAGATATACGTCATCTATCTTGTTACCAAAATAAAACAGAAGACTGGAAAGATGTCCTCAAATTGAATTATGTCACTGTGCCTTTGGGGAAAGCTAAAAAATAGAAATTTAGCGAAATATGGCAAATTTTGTTAGTTCTTGGTAAACTTTTGTGAGAAATTTGGCTCAACCTTATTCCTTTTATATGATTCACATAGACTTATTCCACCCTGTTAATTTTGAATTTTTAAATGGTCTTAAACCGACACATAGTCTAAGAAAAATACAATATTTGGTAGGCAAAAATCCTACATCGCGGGATTTTTGCAGGATGTTTGGTGACCAAAATTCCCAACCAATTAGGGGTCCGCAACCTTAAGCAAAGAGGGGAACGGTTTTTTTTGCGATTATTTCAAAAATTTCATTGGCCGTGTTTTTTCAATAGCTAGCTAACCTACATTATACGGTGTAACTTTCATACAAATGCTAACCCGTAGCCTTATTCAGGTTAGCAGTTCAAACCCGAATAGCATGCTATTCAGTTTGAATTTGAATGAGCTTTTCAAAATTCGCCTAAATGTATGCAATCCCAATCTCTTTTAGTACGTTTTCCAATGACCAGCTAAAATTAAATTTTAAAATGAAAACCTTCGTAGGTATAGTTTACATCAGTGTTGCCAATTTAGCCAGTTTCCGGACAAATTTAGCCGGAAACCGTGCTCTTTAGCCGGAAGAAATTTATAATTCCGGCCAGCCGGATTTTTAGCCGGAATTGATTTTCTTCGGTCGTTTTTCCGGCTAAAATTATTTTATGATTTTTTTTACTTTGAAACTAGAATCAATTTTTCAATCACAAACAAAATAAATAATCGCCGTGAAATTATTTCTACATACGCTTATCGTGTATTAGGGTAGGTAAGTACCTACTATGTCCACCTAGCGGAAAACTTGCATTTATGTCTCCTGGGAAAAATTTGTCGCGGAGACTTGCCTTTTTGTAATAAATTTAGGGTAATGGGTTTCACGTAAACTCACGATATTAGTACCTAGTCGGAGCATGGGGTAACTTAACATTTTTCCATTTTTCAAAGTGTCAGTTCTTTACCACAGATAACGTAATCATGCCAGATTAAGTACAAGGGTTAAAGCCTTTTAGCGCGATTCATAGATATTGATAATATCGTCGGAACTTTGTAGTATTCAACATTAACGTTGTGCGAGTAGCTTGCCCAGTAAATTACAAAAATTAAATTTAAGTGTGAATATATTTCGGGGGCAACTTACCTCCTTCTTCAGCAGAAAAGCTAAGTGCTGAAGAAGGGGGTAAGTTGCTCCCGATTTATATATGTACTCACTTAAATCTATTTTTTTTAGTTTACTGGGCAAGCTAGTTGCACAGCGTCTGACGATTCATAGAAACTACACATTTTCGTAGATACATTTAGTTGTTGGGTTTGTAGCAACAAATTTACCAAAAATTTATACCATTTCCCGTCCAAGCTCATAATTTTGAAACATCAATTTCGTATCTTTGGAGCATCAAATTCGTAATTGCGGAACATCAACAATGGAACAATCGAACATCAATTTCGTAACTATGGAAAATAAAATAAAGTTTGGAAGGCTCAAATTCGAAAATGAATAACAAGCTTGAAACACATATTTTAGAATGACGCAAATTGATGATCATTAGCACGAGCAACGCCGTCTATAGGTGTCCCGCATTGGATGGTCAATACTGTAGGTAAGAGTTGATAGCGCAACTTGTTTTAGCAAGAAAATTACCAATACATTTGACATTTTTTTTTACCGTTACCTTGTTATCGCTCTTTTTGTGAAGTCATCGAAAATCGTGACTTGTCAAGCAAAATCGTAATTTGCAGCACTCTTGATGACTTAATCCAAGATTTGATTTCAGTTTCAGAAACTACATAAAATTTCACAAAAACTGAAGTTTTTTCTGTTGCCAACATTATCGGCACTTTCAAGATTCAGTTACTCAAACTTAATAGAAATTTTAAAATAGATTTTTCATCGAAAATTCAAAGAGTAATTTCATAACGGTGCTTTATACGTACAACTCTGCCAAGATGATAAAAGTTGCTTCAACATGTTGGCTTTCCAACGGTATATAACTTTTCATATTTACATTGCGGGATTTTAGAATTACACATATTGGATGTAAAAAAAAAAGTAGTCTGGCTGGTCTAGCGGTTAGTGCGCGCAACTTCGGTGCACAGGGTCATGAGTTCGAATCTCACCGTGTTCCATGGTGTTTTTCGAACTCACGAGCTTGTGAGGGACTATGATCTCACTCAGATGTTAAACGAGTACCCATTTATGGGGATAAATAACACTGCTGAGCGTGATGCTGATCTCATTACCTCAACAAAAAGCAGATAAGATCTTGGAAATAGGATGCCACCAACACATCCTGCGGCCTTAGTCCAATGATGGATTGTCGCGCCTGTTATTTATTTTTATGTAAAAAAACAAGGTAATTATTTTCTTCTCGGATTATTTAAACTGAAATTTTATTCATTTATTTTTTATATTTTACTATCGCAATTTTGAAAATTTGTTTAATAAAAATGGAAATAATGTTTTGAATATGAGAAAGAACCGATAACCTAAAAATATTAACTAATGATTAAATGGGTCTGTTTGATGAATTGGAATAATGCTGCTGGAATTGGCCTCCTCCATTTTGTATGCAGACTCGACACTTTCGGCCCATGGAAGAAACGTCCCGAAGGATTTCAGGAGGGGTTTCCTTAATGTTGTCACAAGCATCATCAATTCAGGAGGGGTTTCCTTAATGTTGTCCCAAGCATCATTAATTTGCTGCAGCAGCTGTTCACGGGAGGTAATCGGCTCGGAATAGACATTGCTTTTTAAGTTACCCCATAAATAAAAATCTGGGGGAGTAAGGTCGGGACTTCTCGCAGGCCACGCAACTGTCCCAAAACTGCCAATCCACTTTCCGGGAAATTCGTTTTCAAAATATTCTTTGATAGGTCTCGCATTATGAGCGGGCAACCGTCTATCTGCCATAAATAGCAAATATTAAATTTTAACTGTTATAAGTACCGTTGCATTTGCCAAACAATGTACCAAATTTCAAATATATTACAGTTCTGGTCAAAATAATGTAGCGAGATTCTATCCCGAATTATAATTGCCTTTGTATGTCTTTTTTCGAGTCAAGGGAAAATTGTTAACGATTCCACTGAAGCCATGATTTTTACCATTCAATGCGTGTTTACCTAAAATTCTGCAATGTAAATATGAAAAGTGATATACCGTTGGAAAGCCAACATGTTGAAGCAACTTTTATCAACTTTGCAGAATTGTACGTATAAAGCACCGTTATGCAATTACTGTTTGAATTTTAAAAGTTCTGTTAAGTTTGAGTAACTGTATCTTGAAAGTGCCGCTAATGTTGGCAACAGGAAAAACTTTTGTGAAATTTTATGAAGTTTCTGAAACTGAAATCAAATCTTAGATTAAGTCATCAGCAGGGCTGCAAATCATGATTTTGCATGACAAGTCACGATTTTCGATGACTTTCACAAAAAGAGCGATAACAAGGTAACGGTTAAAAAAATTTCGATTGTATTGGGAATTTTCTTGCTGAAACAAGTTGCGCTATCAACCCTTATAGTAATGACCACCCAATGCGAGACACCCTGTATATTAAGGCCGCAATGTAGAATCTTAGACGTCAAAATCAGCTCGAAATTTTTGGTTATGTTCGCCAATGTTGCACTGTTTTGTTTTTGCTTTTAGTACGCCATATGCTTGTTTTTGTTGTTTGTTCGCGTAAATCCAAAATTTAAGAGCTAAACTAAGACATCATTACAGCTGAGTTGCGGCTATGATATTTCTAGATGGCGTTGGCACGAAATTCAAATTACGTATTTGGACCATAATGCCTATGACAGATATCCAAATCATTATGACGATAATCCGTCATAATGATGAAAGTTCGAAATATTTTTTCGTCATTAGGATTCGTCATTTACTTTTGACGTTTGTGTAAATGATGAAAATGTCCCTAACAACATCGATATTTTGATGAATATTCTGTTCGATAATTTAAAGACACACTTTTCTTGAAGAATTTGAATAGAAAAGTGTAAAGATTGATAACAATTTTAATACTTATGCAAACATTCTTGTTCTTCAATTTTGCAACAGATGGCGTACCCTGTCATTATTGAGCAAATGATGGTCCAAATGTGTAATTTGGAATTCGTGATAATAATGGTAAATTTTCGTCATAATGACGTATTTGCGGCATTCGAAGTTAAGTGTGTCAATCTCAATCACCTACACGGACAGTTCAGTTCGTACGAAATGGAGCTGTTCCCCGGTTTGATATATCGGATGGCCAAGCCGCGTGTTGTTTTGCTGTTCTATTTGTCCGACTGATAACGAGTGTGACAGCTCGTCTCGTAGTCAATTTATTATCCCACCGCCTCTCGACTGTTCGCTATTGCGGAGCCCGTGTTTCCTAACAGGTAATTACCCTACCTAAGCCGCCTTTACTCCCCAAGCCGCCCATTACATTATTTTTTAATTTTTAGGAAAACATAATCGTGACACCAGGTTCGACGCAGTTTTGAAGCAAATAGATAAAAAGGTAATTGCCTTGAATAAAAAGGTAAAACATATAATATGTCTGAGATAAAAAGTTTCTAAGATGAATAAAATTGTCAATTCTGAAAAAGAAAAATTGTAAAATTTTAGATTTTTTGGCATTCGAAATTGTAGTTACAACAATAATGTTAAGTTTATAGTTTAGTTTCTATCCGATTGAGCTGATTTTTGGTGGGTACGGTGATTATGCCTCCACAACAAACCAAAATTTAGCTTTCTGCTCCAATTTAAGGGGAGTTATGGATATGCCATTTTGCCAAATTCAAATCGGGGGATAATAGGGGTCTTTTATCGGAGCGACTCAATATTTCCCCAAAAATGATCTCGAACTTATTATGAATATTTACACAAAATTTCGCGGCTAAACTAGTATTTTTTCAAGAGTTATGGAGCTTTTAAAAACGGTCTAAAATAAATTTTTTTTAGTCTAGCGCCGAATTTTACGATAAAATTCTAATGTAATACATATCATTGGGAAGGAAATTTTTTTTTTGTCCTCAGACCATTTTTCTGTATCTTTTGCCGTTTTTGAAGGAATCGCAAAAAAAAAAACGAAAAAAGACCTTAACTCTCCTCCGTTCCACCCTTTTTTTAAGGTTGTGAACCCCCATTCGGCTGGGACTTTTCTCCGATAATCAGGGGGCCATCACCAACCATCATGCAAAAAATTAGCGATGTAAGATTTTTGCCGTTCGATGGCCATATTTTGGCTTAATTTTCTTAGGCTAAACATCCTTCTGAGCTTTTATCAAATTGCTAAGTGTACATACAATTATTCATGAGCTTGATCTGCTATTACACATTTTCTCTGTTGTGTTATTATCATTTTTTATTTTTTACTCTCCGTCAGTTCTATATTTACTGACAAGACATATCATCACTAGGGAAAATGACAAGATACTTTTGCAGAAAGTCTGTCAATTTCAGTTCATAATGCATTGTGAGTGGAATCGATGAAAAGTCAACTGCATTTTGATTTTCCTTTTATCAATTTCCAACGCTATCAATAAAAATGAAGACTACATACTCGCATGTACCTACAAACAACACAAACTGATCTCCAGGCTACGACAGCTACTGCAACTACAAATTCTACCAATAGTCATCTTTTAAAAATAATGCGATTTCTTAGGTTCCCTCAATGACAACTTGTGCTTCTTACTCTGTGGTCTTTTCTCTTTCAATGCGCTGAGTAGACTGCCAAGTCCAGTTCTGGAAACATTTAAAATTCATAATGTTTGAGCTCATATGTCAATCAAGCTGTCATACAGAAGTAATCTGTTTTTGATTTCGATTTAATTTTGATGTCAACGACAGATGAATCGTTTGATAAATCGATGAATTGATGCCAGACTCGATTGTGAATTGAGTTCACAACTTGTTTTTGACTTTTTCTTCTGTTGAAAAGTATTGTCAAGTATTACCTATGAAAGATAAGAGATAAGTATGTACATACATATGTACGTCGATAGATAGAAGTATCTTATATTATTAATTGATATGTAGTCGGATAGGAAATGTACAATATAAGTTCGCATTGATAGACAGGACAATCTGGTAATGTATCTTGAGATTATCTATAAGATGGAAATGATAGGCATTCTGTATGATGATGCACTCATTGAAATGCCAAATGCAAGTCCATTAGTTCTGGCCGTGTCGTCCGCGAGATTTATGTCTTTCGTGCATCGATAAGATCATCTCTAAAATATGAAAATATTTTCAAATCGTGTAATAATATAAACAAGAAAAATAAATGACCAATATATTCCGCGTTTTATCAGAAACAACTTATTCCGACAATCTATTCGAAACCTATTCGAAACGTTTCCCCTATAAATAAGATGTAGGTACATGCATTCACCAATAATTCCACAATCCATTCACCGGCAGTATATTTTCAATAACAATTTGCTTCCTTGACTTACTCAGAAATTCCATTTGTTTATTGTGCGCAAAATTTACTGTGAGCGGCGAGAAAGAGCGATTAAAGGCACAAGGATTCTCATCGCAAAGATCCCTTTTTTGGGTGCGACAACTTTCGCCATGAATTGCTTATGGGCAGCAATTCAATTTATCACTAAATTGCAGATGCTATTTGTAAGTACCAGTAGCACTAGGTACTTGTTTTATATCGAATGGTGGTGCATCCACGCGACAACAAGTACTTACTGTGAGGCCATCTTCACAAAGACCGGACTCCATGATGTGTGGTGCGTTCCTGTTCAAGGTGCTGAGTGCGCTTTTATTCCTATGCTGAGTTTATGTAACAGAAGCGATCAAACAATAATGTTATAAATTCAGTAATTTGTTTCCTAGACTGCCAAATTTGGCGGCATGGTAAATTTATTGGGGAAAATGTTCCGGAGTGGTGTTTCCAGGAGGGACAAGGGCAAAAAACACTACAATTGTATATTCTTCTTCTTCTCAGTACTATATAGCCCCATGTGGGGCCATGGTGCGTTAACTCAGCCGTTTATAGGCAATTTCGAGTCAACGTTACATTGCATATCATTTCGGAATGTTATAATGTTGCAAGCACTGTAGATATATTTCCATGTACGAAAATTGGACCACGCCGAGATTCGATCACCGGACCTCTAGATTGCTAGCATCGTAGAGTGCGACGCAACCAAGTGAGCCAAAGAGCGTGTAAATTGCATGTTGATAAAACTGTACAGGATCATTGCTATTTCAACTTTTTTCCCTGCAAGGCGTCGACACATAGGCCAAATGTAACCAAAGGCATTAATGTACTTCTAAATTTTGCGGTTATTACTATTTTTTTTCATCTTCAGCATATTTTTCGTTTTTGAGATAACAAAAACTCAAAAAATACTCCCTTTTTCCATGTTGCGGATCCCCATTTGGACTGGAGTTATTTTTCTCATAATCAGGGGGTACGCGCCGTCCTAAACAAACAGAGATACATTATTTTTGCCTATCATATTTCGGTTTATTTGTCTTCAACTATAAATTTGAATGTCCATGCACATCTGGCAGGAAAGCATAGGCATTCCTACGTAGTAACCAATTACACTCGGCTTCACAAAAATCGGGCCACTCGCTACTTTCGATTCAAATTCAATTTTCTCGAAAAGTATAAAACTTGCAACTATGAAAGTTATATCTACAGAAAGTGCATTTAATGGCAATTCAAATGACTACGATTTTTATCTGAAGCGCCGTTAACTCACATTACAAACGATTTTCCTGTTTTGATTAGAGTTCGCGCTTACCGTGTGGCCCGGTTTCATTGACGCCGAGTTTATTTTTTTTTTCACTCTTGTATTCATTATAGCATGATCTGCTAAAATATGTGTCATTCTATAGATACTCCGCTTAAAATGTTAGCTAAACTTGAAATATTGTTGGTGCTCCTAGCAAAGTGACAACCGGTAGTAGGTAGGTCGAAAGTATTATCATTTCGAGCAGTGGTCTAAACGTTTATCTTTTTACCCATTATTTAATTTTTTTCTAATTTGAAAAAAGTAACCAATACGCAATTTTGAGTAAGACGTAAGGCAATTTTTTAAACGTTGTAAACAAATCGAAAATAATTCTACAAGTACGCCTGTTTAAAATTCCATGCAAAAGAATAGCGTCCATTTTCCTCACTAAGCTTTGGAGTAGTTTTTGATATTTTTGAAGGTACATACATAGTTTACGACAGACTCCGAAAACGAATCCAAAAGTTTAATGATGAAAACGGGCGGCATTCTTTTTCATTAACTTTTTCCCAGGAGTGTCGTCTAAATTCATAATTGGTGGGAGCAAAAAAATTGTTTAGCATGAATTTTTCGATTATTATTTATTTATTTAAAAATCGTCAGCTTCCAGTACCCCACCCTGTACATCCAAATTGATTGCCTCGAAAATTTCAATATTCCACTTTTAGATCTTGTGATTCCTCATGTGATTCCCAGCAAAAAAATGTAAGGAACATACCCCCAACTCTTAACCTTTTAGCTGCCAAAGGCATTTGAAGATTTTTGAAAAAAAAAACGTTTTCTTGTACAACTCAGTGGCGCCGGAACGAATTTTTAATTGGGGGAGGCAAATTTTTTTTTTCGAATTCATATTAAATTAAGCGGTTATATACCGGACCTCTAGCCAGGACCGGCTCTACTATATGCGCAGAATGTGCATTTGAACAGGGCGCCTCATTAAGTGAGACAAGCAAACAATTTCAATTTTTGATTAATCTTAATTTTATCATATTTAAAATCAAAATTTTGTAATTTTTACTCTTCTTTGATCGGAAGGTTTGAAAACTTTGCCCCTTTATATTTTAAATTAACATTTTCAAAAATTGCAAAAATCTCGATTTGAAATAAAACAAGGGGGCTTCGCCCCCTGCTCGCTTCGCTCGCCAACCCCCGGGGCCGAGGCTAATTTCGGGCGCGGCCGAAATTCGGATACCCTTCGCTTGGGCTAAAAGTTTTTTTCGGGCGTACCTATGACTTGTATTTAATCCCCCTCCTCATTCTTTTCTTCCGTTTTGACAAAAGTTTTGGGCTTGGTTGAAATAAGTGGACAAATAAAAATATTTACTCGGAAAATTTTATTGGGGTTGCCGGAGCATGACCCCACAGTACGATTCCATTCGTTTTGAACTTTTGAGTTGCTTTGATAAAGACACATTTATCCAAGGTTTTGTGAAATTGGTGTAAAAAATGTTTCTTAACCCATTATTTGCGGGTATTGATCCAATGGGAATTATTTGATGAAAATTGGTGTAACATGTTCTCTACGATCCTAGATTCAGAATTTGTAACTATTTTTTTCGTATGACCTCAGGGGTCCTTTCCAGGACATGTGTCAAAAACGACACACCCGCACTACAGCGACACAAAATTTGCAAGGGAAAATCTTATCTACTTTCTTCAGAAAAATGGTTTACATAATGAAAATAAATGGGAGTGAATATTTTATTATACAGTCTTGACTCGGTAATCCGGATCTCCTTTAATCCGGATATCACGCTAATCCGGACCACTAAATGTTTCCCCTACGTATTCTATAGTCCGGATTTCGGCACCGATTTTGACCCTATAGTCCGGATATTGTCGTGCTCTGTGGCCGTGAACGTTCGGTCGCCACTCTGTGAAATAGACACTCATAGAGAAACGAGTTTCCAAACTCGGCACGACTCGTCGCAAGTTTTATTATTCAGAAGAAGATGATAAGAAATATTCTTATCGTAGAATAAATAAATAAACTAACAATGCGACTAGGAAGTGGTATGGCTGACAACCATATCACAGTCCGAATTCAGTTGTCTTTGTAACGTTGATGATGACTACACACGGTAGTCATCGACGCACCATGCTCCACTAGGAGTTACGGTAATAAAGAGAGAGAGAGAGTCCGGATATTTATACCACGCTCTGTGGCTTACTTGGTTGAGTCTCATTCTACGATGCTAGTAATCTAGAGGTCCGGAGATCGAATCTCGGCGTGGTCCAAAAATTCCGTACATGTGCGGATAGGAAATTATAGTTCTTGCAGCATTATATACACTCCGAAATGATATGCAATGTAACGTTGACTCGAAATTGTCTGTAAACGGCTGAGTTAACGCACCATGGCTCACATGGGACTATACGGTACTGGGAACAAGTCCGGATATTTGAGATTGAGATGGTGAATTTGGTCTCGTACTTTTTTACGGGACGGTTTGGCAAATGACATGATGCTGACTAATTTCAAAGAAATAATACATTTATCGGCTTTTGTTCCTCTTATTTATTTATTTGGACTGTTTTTCGTCAGAAAAAAAAGTGATTGCGCTAATCCGTATGTTCCGATGGTCCGGATTACCCCTTGCAATAATTGATCCGGATTATCGAGTCAAGAGTCTACTTAATATACTTTATTTACGTCCGAGAGGTGAGTAGGTTATGCAAAAAAGCATTTATTCATTTGAAAAATCTTGTTTTCATATTGCCCATATTATTTCGAAAAAAACAGCCTTATTTTCCACATTATTTGGAAACAATATATTTATTGTCTGCGATGCCTGCGATGGTTTACATTGGGAATCACTGGGAATTGGATATAGAATATATTAGCTGCCCGCATACTAAGATATAGCCCCTAAAAATAATGGAGTATTCAAACGTGAGAGGAGATGCTGAACTGCATCTCCTCGATCGGTTTTTCATGATACATACATCAAGTATAAAATCATTCACCTTTATGTTTTGCCATAATGATACGATTTACGAAATAATGTATTGCCGGAAAGCATGTGGGTGTATGGGCAGATACCAAAGATTACTTGAATCGAATCGTTTCGATACCGAGTAAAATAGAAAGAAAAGTATCGACACCAGAATTCTTTGGTATCGAAACAGAAGTATCGACACTTTACTTGTATCGGAATGTCGTTAGAGTGCTTCTCATACATTGATTTCCAACTCAATTATGAAAATAACAAATCCCAGTTTCAAGAATCACATAATGTACTTGATGCTATAACGCTGTTAATGCGCGGATGTGTCGTTTTCGCAACATTTTTTGTAAATGCAACTTCTGAGTACTTTGCGACCCGCTTGAAATAATTTTTGACCAGTACAAAGAAAACAGTTCTAATTTCCTTATCCAGGGGATATTTCATGAATTCTATTAGCATTTTCTGAAATTTAGCGATTTTGTTTGAGGATTTCAAAAATTTGCGAAACAGGTGTTTTTGTCGCTTCCGCAAATAGTCAAAAATGTTGTGATTGAAAATTTTATGGGTTTTTATATGTAAAGTGGACATTGATTTTTAGTTTAAAGTAGCTGTCGATTTGTTGCGTGTCGTACAAGCACTACATTACTAGTTTCATTATATGTTTCGTTTTCGACACACCCGCAAATAATGGGTAAGAACCAATATGGGGGGTTTGGTTTGTATGGCAGCCCCATGATCCCATGGTCCGATTTGATTCAATCTTACATATATTTTGTGCCATCAATAGAAATACATTTGTGTGAAATTTGGTTGAAATCGGTGCACAAATAAAAAAGTGTTTCTTAGACGAACCTAATTTTGGGGGTTGGATTTGTATGGGAGCCCCATGACCTCATGGTCCGATTTCATCCATTCTTATATATGTTTTGTGTCAACAGTAGAAATACATTTGTGTGAAATTTCGTTGAAATTGGTGCACAAATAAAAAAGTTTTTCTTAGAAGAACCTAATTTGGGGGGTTAAGTTTGTATGGCAGCCCCATGACCCCATAGTCCGATTCGATCCATTCTTGCATATATTTTGTGTTATCTATAGAAACACATTTGTGTGAAATTTGGTTGAAATTGGTACACAAATAAAAAAGTTTTTCTTAGAAGAACTCATATTGGGGAGCTAGGTTTGTATGGCAGCCCCATGACCCAGTGATCCAATTTGGGTGAATCAAACATACAAACAGCCTGCAACAATAAGAAGCACGTGTACAAAATTTCAGCTTGCTAGCTTCAATGCCCGCCGAGTAAAACGCGTCGCAACAGACAGACAGACAGACAGACAGACAGACAGACAGACAGACAGACGGACATGCTCTAATCGACTCCCCAAGTCACGCTGATCATATATGTATACTTTTTATATGGTCGGAGATGCTTCCTTTAATGCGTTACAAACTTCATGACAAAGTTAATATACCCTTTCACTCTATGAGCGAAGGGTATAAAAATTGGCAAAAATGTTTGTTTTTTTTAGTAGAATTTTTGGGCGATTTTAGTTTTAAAATTGTGATAGTTAGGACTGTCGCTATAATAACCTCTACATTAGGTTTGGCACCCTAATAATCGAAAGGTTCGGTTTAAAAACATAAAAACTCGAAATAATTGAAAATCGGATTTGAAAATATAAAAATGCAAAACTACAAAATGTTCAAATTTTGATTCTTATGTTTTCAAATGGAAAGTTTGGGTTTCGAAACCTAATTTAGAGAATATTCAATCGCAAATTTCTTTACAAAGCTGAGGGTCCTGTACTCACCACAAGCCAAGCCTCAGTAAAAGTGAGGCACCCCTCACCTCAGTATATTGCGCTGATAGTGTAGTTAGCACGTGCTTGCCAAATAGATTGCATAATGTGGGGCAAATTGTTTTTTGTTTCCTATGTTTTTTTGGAGTTGCGAAACAGGGTCAAAATCGTATAAAAAACACCAAAAAAATTACGATCAATTGTACAGAGTAACGCATTTTAAAGATTAATGGTGCGTTGGACCCGCAATTATGGTTTTTCTAACATGTTCAAGGACAGGTTATCGTACACTTTCAGAGTTTTAAGCCCCCCCCCCCCCTTCGTTTTGCCGCTTCGATCCTGAATTGCAACGAAATTTTGGTGTCAAGCTCCGGATTCAAGCTCAGCACTCTAATAAAACATAAGAAACAACAAAAAAATTCTCCACCACACTTTGCAATCTGAAATCACCAAATGACTACACTATTAATAATTTTGGGAAATAAAATACTCATTTCTAGACAGAAACCAGCTAGAATAGTCTTCAATATGAGACTAACCTTTAAGTTTCTTTTTGTTGCCTATTCTGATCCCACTGTAATTTCGAAGTGTTGAAGACTATAAACATATTCTTTATTTTATATAGCTTTATAAAATTAAAAATCAAACGATTATCCTCAAAGGTTGTTTTCCGGTTTCCTCGGGAAATGAATTCTTTCATGATTTTGGAGGCATCTAAATTCCATTCCTGTGAACATGGAGAAGGATATTAGATGTGTCAGACGTTTTTGTGTCATTGTTGAATGTAGCCATGTTAAAGACGTCTTAAGGCACTGAACGAACATTCTGATGATGCCGCTGATGCTGGAACCGTCAGAAGTAATGTTACTAGCCGTATTAACTTACTGTGCTTCGAAAGTGATCAGCAATTTCGGCGCAACATGTAGGTGAAGCTCCCGGCATACTCTTCAAAAGAGTTAACTGTGAGCGAAGGTCACCAATATCGGAATCGAGCATAGCAGCCCGATCTTACTTAGTATACATTCACTAGATGCACGTATGCAACTTTCTGCGAACCAGATATTCCATCGTGGAAAAAAATATCCACTACTAGAATAATAAATCGAATATGTACATTGTATATGTTGTATATAAAATAAATTATTCTTCATTTTTAATATAGTGCAATATACATACATACACTCCCAATCAATAGGATAGTTCCACTTGAAAAATGGTTGTATTTCGGAAAGTGATAACGGTATTTTCTTCAAACTAGGTGACAATGTTTTCAGTAGCCTACTTGTTCTTTGGATAACACGCGGTTCAGATCCAGAGTCCCGTTAGGATTTTATTACGAGAATTCTTAAAAACAGGACAAAAGTGAAAGTCATTAGGATAGTTCCACAGGAAATAATACACAAAATAACGATAAAAAAAGATAATTTTACTTTGAAAAATGTTTCTAATAATAATTTGAACTTCCGTTAAGTGATATTAGCTAAAAATATTTTTCCAGGGTGGAAGTTTAATAGGTTTTAAAGGCAATTTAAGTTGATTTCGCCCCAAGTTCCCCTAATGGCTTACAGAAGCTCTTCGGTGTTGTTAAAGTGTCGTCTACTAGTATAGATCTTCCTTGTCATCCATCCCCAAAGATTTTTGATGATATTTAGATCTAGAAAGTATGGCGGTCTTCCCATAACCTTGATGGACTGGTCTCGAAACCAATCTTCAATCAACCTTGTTATACGAATAAGGGCATTATCTTCTTAAAATTTAAAAGGGGTTGCATGTAAAATTTCGTTAATTTTAGGCATTACATTAGTAAGAATATTTTTGTAAGCCTGGACATTCGGAATACCCATAATTTCCACAGCTTAAGAGTTTCACGCCGAGATAGTCAACCCCATACCTCGACACGTCTTACTAGTGAATGATGTGTCTGCAAAATTAATTCGTTCTTGCTCAAATCATGAAAATAATAGCTAAATCCATCTGAATCGACGAGATTGATTTTTTTTCCTTAGTGAAATTAACGCGCTGCCACTCATTTGTCCAATCCAGACAATTTCTACACTGGGGTTGAATATTTTGGCATGGAACTATTGAGCTTATGGAAATCTGGGGTATTTACAAAGCACCCAGACTTACACAAATATTCTAACTAGTGTAATGCCTAAGATTACCGACATTTTCCATGCAACTCCTTTTAGATTTTAGCAAGATAATAGCCCCATTCAAGAAGCAAGGCTGAAAAAAGATTGGTTTCAAGTCCAATTCATCAACGTTACGGAATAACCACTATTCTCACTAGATCTAAATATCATCAAAAAGGTTTGAGAATACCTGACAAGGAAGATCTGTACCGGTACACGACAATTTAACAACACTGATGAGCTTCTGTGAGCGATTAGGGGAACTTGAGAAGAAATTAATTTAAATTACCTTTAAAACCTACACAATTATATCCCGGATAAAATTGCTTAGCTAATAGCACTTAACGGAATTTCAACTTATTATTAGCAACATTTTTCAAAGTAAAATTATCTTTTTTTACCGTTATTTTGTGTTTTATTTCCTGTGGAACTATCCTAATGACTGTCGCTTTTGTGCTGTTTTTAAGAATTCTCGTAATAAAATCCTAACCGGACTCCGGATCTGAGACAGTCTGTTATTAAAAGATTAAGTAGGTTTCTGTAAACATTGTCACCAACTTTGAAGAAAATACCGTTATCACTTTCCGACATACAGTCATTTTTCAAGTGGAACTATCCTATTGATTGGGAGTGTATGTAGTACTAATTGCCCCTTTAGCCAAAATATTGAGGGGGCAGTTGCCCCCGCTGCCCCCCCCCCCTGTTCCGGCGCCATTGTACAACCGAAACTTCAATATATCAAAAGCTAGTCTAGCTAGAATAGCAAAATAACACAACAAATTTACCTAAAAAACGAGACCGAGTTCTAATCGTGCGAATAGCACGATGAGTGTATACCCTATACCCATGTACAGACCTAGAAGGCACGCAAAACCCAAAATATTCAATTTCATATTTTTTGTGGGGGAGGGAGGGGTAGATGGGTCAGGCCTGACACATCTTTGCTACCTTGTCAAGGCATCCAACGGCTACCATTTCATACTAATTTGAAGTTTTTCGTGACATTCTATCAAAAGATATGGCTGAATATAACTTTGTAGGGGAAGTAGGGGTAGGGGTAGTCGGACCTACTCCACTTTTAATCAACTCAAAGTATATGTCAGGATGAGACATTGATCAAAATTTCAAGTAGATATCGATGTTCTACCGAAAGTTATGGCTGAATTAAAATATCAAGGAGGGGTAGTTTGTATGGGAGGTAGGGGAACCCGTGGTTCGATTTGGCCCATTTTCAATACCGTCCAAGATTTTAGCAAAACAAACATTTGACCAAAATTTCAAACCGCTAGCTTCATTATTTCGGGAGTTATCGTGCTAACAGACAGACACACGGACAGACAGACAGACATGGCTTATTCGATTCAGGGACCGACCCTGATCATTTATATATATACTTTGCCATACCTCCGGTGGCTCCTTTGAGGTGTTACATAATATCGGCGTAACAAAAACAATATACCCTATACCATCTTATAGGTATAGGGTATAATGAAAGTAACCGCACTAAAATGGGATAAGAGGTTTGGTTTTTACAGAACTTCAAAGTCAAATGTTTGTTATTTGACCCAAAAAGAATCTATTTTTCTATCTCAATTCTTTTCAGCTTCTACTCGTACCAAGGTGAGGTGCTCGTACGATTCTTTTAAAAATTGGCGCATAGTCTAATAATAGGGTTGATTTTAGCCCGATTTGAATTAAAACTGCCCCTAAAGATCTGCAATTTGGTAAAACTTAATTCAAATTATATCAAAATCGATCCAGAATTAACCCTAGTTTTCTGCACTTAAAGCATCAAAACTGTTAGAAATAACGAAGTTAGAACAAAATGATGTAAAAAAGTTAGCTTCATTATTTCCTTTCACATTTTATATGGATATACAGTATAACAACATGTACCCCATGCACCGCCATGTTGTATACAAACAATGAATTTTAGCTCCTACAAGCTGCCTAAAATCTGATTTGAATATTTTTGTGTTTTTATTCGTTTCCCTAACACAACAATTGATACTGAAAAAATCGTCGATTGTGTAAACTAAGAATTTATTAAAAATAAAGTCGCTCTTTCAGAGCCAAAAATAATTTTCCCGAAATGGTCCAACCTTCCCAAACAACAACCATTATAAAGGACAAATTTAGTGTCCTCTCAGGAGGCAGGAGCATAAAATCTAGAAGAGAATCCATTTAGGATCTTTTCAGCTATTTTTTTTTTTTTTGAAAAATGAACCGCTGGTATCGAGAATTATGCGTTTAAAAATGTTATTGTATATACAACAAATGCATGAAAGGTAGGATGTCAAAAACTGGTAATTTCAGAACGATTGACCTTGTACGTGTTGGTGTTTTCCTCCTCCTGGTTTTAACCCGGATGAAATTAAATTTAAAATTCATAAAAAAAAAATATATTTTCTTGATTTTTAAGTTCGCAATTCTATTAATTGTCCCTTATGAAAAATGTCGTTTTCATATTTGAGCCCATATTTTCGAACACTCTCCTTTTTGCTATTACTCGTAGAACCACTTCGCTTCCTCAAATTACCTTTGACTTTATTTTGCATACGACACGAACACCAGCAATACGAGTGTGTATGCATTTTTATACCCTTCGCTTATTAAGCGTAAAGGGTATATTAACTTTGTCATGAAGTTTGTAACGCATTGAAGGAAGCATCTCCGACCATATAAAATATGTACATATATGATCAGCGTGACGAGCTGAGTCGATTGGACGATGTCCGTCTGTCCGTCTGTCCGTCTGTCCGTCTGTCCGTCTGTCTGTCTGTTGCGACGCGTTTTGCTCGGCCAGTTTAAAAGCTATGGAGCTGAAATTTTGCACACATGCTTCTTTTTGTTGCAGGCAGTTTGTATGTTTGAATCGCTAAAATCCGATGAGGGGGTCGTGGGGCTGCCATACAAACCTACTCCCCAAATTTAGGTTCTTCTTAGAAAAACTTTTTTATTTATGCACCAATTTCAATCAAATTTCACACAAATATGTTTTAATTGGTAACACACAATATATGTAAAAATCGACCAAATCGGACAATGGGGTCGTGGGGCTGCCATACACACCTAGTCCCCCAAATTATGTTCTTCTAAGAAAAACTTTTTTATTTTCTCATCGATTTGAATCAAATTTCGCACAAATGTGTTTCTAGTGATACCACAAAACATATGTAAAAATGGACCAAATCGGACAATGGGGTCATGGGGCTGTCATAGAAACCTAGCTCCCCATTTTAAGTTCTTCTAAGATTTTTTTTTTTATTTATACACCAATTTCAACCAAACTTCACACAAATGTGTTTCTATTGATGACACAAGACATATGTATAAATGGATGGAGTCGGACCATGGGGTCATGGAGCTACCATACAAACCTAGCCCCCCAAATAAAATTTTACTAAGAAAAACGTTTTTATTTGCACACCAATTTCAATCAAACCGCAGAAAATTATATTTCTATTGATGCCACATAACAAACGTGAAAATAAATGAAATCGGACTATGGGGTCGTGGGGCTGCCATACAAACTTGACCCCCAAAATTAGGTTCTTCTAAAAAATATTTTTTATTTGGACACACATTTCAACTAAACTTCATGGAAATGTATTTTTAGTGATGGTTCAAAACATATGCAAAAATGAATTATATCGGACCATGGGGTCATGGGGCTGGCATATAAACCCAACCCCCAAATTAGGTTCTTCGAAGAAAACCTTTTTGATTTGTCCACCAATCTGAACCAAATGTGTTTTAATTGATGCCACAAACATACGTAAAAATTGATGGGAAGGCCATAGGGCTGCCCTACAACCCCCTTCCCCCCCTTTTTGGTTCTTATAAGAAACCCACGTCCCCGCTTCGCCTACTAAATCTTCGCCACGGCACTTATGAGAAAATTCAAAAGCATGGAAGGGGGGAGGACTGAGCTCTAGTCATAGGTAAGCCCGAAAAAACTTTTAGCCCGAGGGGAGCGAAGGGTATCCAAATTTTGGCGGCGCCCGAAATTAGCCTCGGTCTCGTTTTTACTAAAATTCTAAGCAAATTAATGAAAATACTTGGTTAACCGGAAAATCGGTACTTTGAGCCCGATTAAAACCGGACGGTTTAACCGGCTTGCAAGAAACCGAAAAAAACGAAAACCGGGTTATGGGCCAGTTTTTTTACATTTCTAATGAAAGGGTTAACTCACTACATACGGCTTTAGCTCAAGGCAACTTAAGCTCACGGAGACCTTAAATCAAGGAATTAATTCAAAATAATTAAAAAAAGAAAAAATTACAAATTGCCAACTTTTATGTCAAACTCTTTCAATAAAAATAATAAATTGACATTAAAGTTGAAGTTCTAATTAACGTGAAACGACATCATTCAAAATATTGATAAGTTTAGTGGAATGCCGGGAAAACACTAGTCCTTTAGTCCAGTAAAAAAGTCTAAAACGAAAAAAACTGTGACTGTGCAGCTTTAAAAAAATATCACTAAGGCCAAAAAACTCAAAAAATACCATAAATTGAAACGAGATTTTTCTTTACATATGTAATTTTTCATAAACGTTTTTCTCGTAAACAATAGGTGTTCACGACAGCATTCGATATTTCTTCATGGACATAACCTTTGAAGTTTTAAGTTGCCGAAACTGATTTTAGGCAAATTTTTGCTAATAACTTCATCCGCGAAGAAGAAAACACACTCGGTGACAAAAAAAAACTGAAACTTGTTATTATACTAAATTTTCTGCAATTATCACGAATAGTCTATAAACCATCAATAAAGGGATCGTCAGTCCTTTGGCAATTTCGATATAGTTGCATACAGTTCTATAATCGTCCAATTGAGAGGGCTGTAGCGGTTTAGTGATTGGAAAACAGGACTCTCGTTCCTATCTCTGGGAGTTAAGCCAATTTGATTGACAACTGTAATTCAGGGTTGGTTCCATAGTATGTACAGAATATGGTAAATTTATGGGTTATAGCGGGAGAACAGGGAGTGACTACGAGCGACCAAAACCACGAAAAGGTGCTGTGTAGTTTACCCCACTTATCTAAAAAAAAAAATCGGAGAAAACATCGAGCACAGACCCACTACAAACGCTTTAGGCGGCTATCTGATCTTGCATCGTATTAAACACATAGATCACACACAAAACGCTTGATGAAATCTGCGCAATCTACTTACCTCTTAGGTATAGAAAATAGCGAAAATCAAAGTGACTCTAAGCTATATTCTCGTCAATTGTCATAATATCTTAACAACCTGCGCTCCTCCTCGTCACACGGTAGTCGCCAACGCATGATGATCCACTTAGGGTAAACAAGTAGATGCAAGAGGGAGTCTTTCCTTATTAATAGAAAACGTCCTATACCGTTCCTTTCTCTAAGTTTTTTTTTTTTTTTTTTTAAATTGCTTTATTATACAAAAAAATGTTAACAATGTGTTATAAAATTATTTCTGCAACCCACATAAGCCGAGGCTCGTGCGTGAGAGTTGCAACCTATGTATTCATTTACATGATTATTTACAATTTAATTCTGTTAAACAAAAAATTATACTTCTGTGTGATTCTATTTCGATAAAATAATTCATATTGATTGACTAATACTAATGATTTCATGAATTTGAAAACTGACGATTTACTAAAATATACGTTTTTAGTTTAATCTTGAAATTAATGTGGTTTAATTCATTTCTAAAATTATAATGGTGCTTATTATACAGCTTAGGGCCAGCAACACTTAAGTGGCGGCTGGTTAATTCCTTTTTGTAGCGTTTGATATAAAGATCGCGTTGTGTATTAGCTCTGGTATTATAGTTAGAAGCGACCGTTTGGTAATTATTCAAATTACAAAATATATATTTTAATAAATTAAAGTTATATAACTGTTTAAGAGACATCACATTAAAGTCATTGAGAGCTAGTGTTTAGATCTATTCAGACACAATTTAACAACTGTTGTTTGTAAGTTAGCTAAACGCTTTAAGGTGGTTGTAAAGGTATTTCCCCAAATAACAATCGCATATTGAACCAATGACTGAATTAATGCAAAGTACATTGTTCTAAGGAAATTTGTAGTGAATATTTTTCTAAGGATTAGTATACGGTGAATCATTTTCCTAATTCTTTGGACTAACGCGTTAATGTGAGAATTCCATGAAAGTTTACTGTCAAATATTACCCCAAGATACTTAATTTCATCCACTTCTTTTAATTGCTGATCCTGAATAGAAACACAGTTCGAATCTGAATCATTTCCTGTAGACCCATATTTCATCCAATGAGTCTTTTCTAGATTTAATATTAATTTGTGTGAACATAGCCATTTATTTACCGCGTCTAACTTTTGGTTGGTCAAAGAAAATAAATTATTCCAAGAACTTTCTTTGAAAAGAAGGACAGTATCATCAGCGAATGATACTACCTCGCAATTAATATCATGTTCAAATAGGTTGCAGAGGGCATTAATATAAATTTGAAAGAATATAGGGCCCAATACTGTACCTTGGGGAATACCGTGCTGAATAATCATTGACTCACTGGCAACGTTATTCACTATAGTTTGCTGCGTTCTGCCTAGAAGATAAGATCTCAAAAGTGAATATTCTTTACCACTGAATCCGACTTCCTCAAGCTTGAGTAATAAGGTTGTGTGATCCACTGTGTCAAACGCCTTTTTTAGATCCAAAAATATGGACAGAACTTTGGCTCCTTTATCCAGGGAATCCGAGATAAAATCCGTGACTTTCACCATAGCATCAGTTGTATTCAAACCAGCTTTAAATCCGAATTGGTTTTGCGAAATAATTTGGTTCGCGTTAAGATGGCTTTCAATTTGAGATTTGAGGCATTTCTCAAAAATTTTTGATACAATTGATCCTACAGAGATTGGTCTATAATTTTCCATGAGCTCAGTATTTCCTTTTTTGTGTACAGGATACACAAATGATGCCTTTAATTTGGCCGGATACACGCCACTCTCAATTGAATTAAATAAGTTACACAGCGTTTTAATAGCCATATCATCGAAGCATTGTAGGATCTTACTGCATAATCTGTCCGGTCCTCTTGCTTTCGGCTTTAATTTTTTTATAAGGAAACGGATTTCATTATCTAATATGGGTGCGAATTCGAACCGTGGGATATCACCTAAAGAAACATTTTCTATTGGTGGCGGGTGAATTGAAACAGAGTTAGATAGTTCTGCACCTATGTTTATAAAGTAGTTATTAATTTCATTGGCTATTTCAGTTTTATCTACAGTTACGGCTCCACTTTTTGAAACTAATTTTTCAAAACAACGTTCCTCTCCTTTCTTTCCATACACAATTTCTCTACTTAGATTCCATAGCTTGTTTGGATTATCTGCAAAAGTGTTTACTAAGTTGCGATAATAGTTTTCCTTAGCTGATCTAATTAGTTTGGTCACATAATTTCGGTATTGTTTATAACGCCCCATTAGCTCATTATTATTTATATTTTTTCTAACAGCCTTTGCCATTTTGTCTCTGTGTCTAATAGAGTTTATAAGGCCTTGACTAATCCAGGGTTTTAATTTCTTTTGTTTTGCATTTATTTGCAATTGAAAGGTAGCGTTAGTCAAAACCTCATCTAAAATACTAAAAAAAGTATCATATTTACTGTCAACTGATGAATGCGATTCAACAGCTTCCCAGGAAACTTTAGAGAGTAATAATCTAAGCTTATTGTAATCAAACTTTTCCTTTATGCCATAAGTGCTTCCAACTGTTTGGGTTTTATATTCATCAATGTTACTATATGTAATATTTCCAACCATTGCGTAGTGGTCTGTAATTTCTGTTTGTATTACGATCGGATCAAAGGAAAAATTTGGCTGTAATTTAACAAATATGTGGTCTAAACAAGCACTAGATGCCGGCCTTGTGACATCATTTAGAAATTGGCTAAATCCATAAATATGTAATACATCATGATATTCATTAACAATAGCAGAATTTTCATTGAGAATGTTAATATTGATATCGCCAATAACGGCGTGATTACCCAAAGTAGAACAATCAGACAAAAACTCATGCAAAGAAACAATGAAACCATGAGGATCTAGGCTTGGCGATCTGTATATGCTGGTAATATGGAAACTTATTTGATTTATTTTTATCATAATATGAATGGCATTGATTATTCCACATTCTAGTATTTCTACCTCAAATTCTTTCTTAATATATACGATTAATACATCGCATTTATTATTAGACGGAGGTTTTTGGAATAATTTATAATCGTCGAGATTGTAACAATCGGTTAACTCTAGCCAGGTTTCTGTCAAAATAATTAGATTGAACTGCATTTTGATAGAATCTAAACAAATTAAAAGCTCATCAACATTTTTTGCTACGCTTCGAATATTTATGTGAAAAATCTGTAAACCATTTCGCCCGCTTAAAAAGGAATTAACCTCATCTATCTGTAGATTAATAGTTTTAGGACAAACTAGATCAAAATATTCTGTAGAAATCATAAACAAAATCAATAAGTGAATATAAAAAACTAATACTATTAAATTATACTTAGTTCAATTTATCTAAATCGTGGATACTTAGTAAACGTGATGCTCTGTCGCTTTCGTGTTTTTTGTAGAGGACGTTTCCATGATTAACCCATACATATTTATAATTGAGCGGGATTAGCTTTGCTTTAGCCTCCCAATATAATTTGGTCGTTGATGGTGTTAAATGCTCTCCGATGAAAACGTCTGAAAGCTCACGTCTCTCAGAACTTTATCCCTGCTTACGTTTCCATTGCTTGTAGGCATTTAGTATGTCGGTTCTTGATGACATTCGAACGAATGAGACAATTACAGTTGGTGTGTTCGATTTTTGATTCGTCGTGTAAACGTCTCGTATGTCTTCGAGCTTGACAGAAGTGCCCAGCTGATTACAAAGTTGAAGCACGGAATTCTCGGGTGGACCAGAATTATTACGAGGCAAACCTTTGACGATTATATTGAATTTCCTTGTTTCGCTTTGCAATTGTTCATTTTCTTTAGCCAGATTGGATAGTTCTTGTTCCAGTTTTCCATTTTTATCCGTGATCGATTTTATGTCCGTTATTACACGATTAACATCACTTCTAAGCGATTCGAACTGATCAGACAAAAATTGAATCGATTTGACCACTTCTCTTATTTCGGCAGTATTTTTATCCAACATAGATTCAATTCTTTGTTCGAATTTACTGAACATTTCCATGAGTGGTTCCTCCACTCCACTCCCTGCACTGGCACCTTGACACTTGCACTCTTCACATTGCCACAGTTCACGACCGCTTCGAGATTTTATATTGGCGCATCTTAAATGGAAGAAATTATTGCAGTTGGAGCACGAAATGCAGTCTTTGAGTTCTGCGAAACCCTTTTTACATTTGTTGCAAGTATTAGCCATATTTTTGGTTTATAAATGCAATGTATTTAACGGAATAAATTGTCGGTTAAAAAACACGTCTGATTGTGACAGCAGTTGCAACTCAATTGTCCAATGATACAAACCTTGTATGCAACTATAGGCCCATATCGATCATTTTCCTTGATCGAAACATCTTGCACTCTTCTTCTTCCTTGCCTCGTTCTTTATACCGCTCCATGGCTTCGCGGTGCTCTGCCTGCGGTGTAGGCACATCGCCCGTTTTGGCGGTAATATCTCAGCATCTACAAGCAGCTCCATCTTGGATCGTGTTATCGCCGAGACCAATGCGTTGTTGTTGCTTTTTCATTTGACACATCCAGGTGTTCTTCGGTCTGCCTCTGGCCATGAGTCCCTCAAGCGGAGCTTCAATTGATATCGCTTTCTTTGCGGGGTTCTCAGGCGGACGCCTTTTTACATGGCAATACCGATCCATTTGTCGGTTTTCGAGCTTTTCGGTGATTGGTCGGTCTATGGACAAGCTACCTCGGATGTAGTTACTCTCGATGTGGACCCTTTTGATTACACCAATTTCTTGAACTAAATGTAATATAGTTTTAAACATCTCATCTGTTCCAATTAAAACGGTTTTTTTTTTCGAAAAAAAATCAACGGTCTATTAACCGAGTGGAGTTTGTCAATTTTATCGCCAAATCCTTTAAAACTCATCTTGACGTCAATTATATCTATACGGATTTTTCGAAAGCCTTTGATTCGGTTACACACACAAGATTTTACTCGTCAAATTAATGGCTTTAAACTTTCCACCGCATATTAACCTCTTGGTTTTCGTCTTAAGCCGGCCCACACCGACCGGAGCGTGGCAAACACCGCGCAAAAGATCGGTCTAAGAATGATACCTTGGAGTCGCTGCACGATATTTCGTATCAATGATTTGCGCGGTGTTTGCCACAATCCGGTCGGTGTGGGGCCGGCTTTATGTTATCAATCGTTCGTCCCATGTTACATTCTAGATTCTAAAATTATCTTTGGTCTTTCTTTCATCCCTGCTCAGGCCTCCCACAAGGGTCAATTCTCGGTAGTTTACTTTTCTATTTTATATCAATTATATACCCTCCTTACTCAACTGACGTTGACTATAATTATACGCAGATTACTGCGAACTTATACCCTTCTTTTCGCATCGATCAGATTACTTTTCCCTTCAATCAGATGTAGATTCATATTTTGTATTCCTCGTGCTGTCAAAATAATCTTCCGTTTACTGTTTCTTCCATCTCTGATCTAGGTGTGTAATTATATTCTTTGTTTATTACGCGGAAGGGGTATATTAACTTTGTCATGAAGTTTGTAACGCATTGAAGGAAGCATCTCCGACCATATAAAAAGTATACATATATGATCAGCATGACTTGAGGAGTCGATTGGACGATGTCCGTCTGTCTGTCTGTCTGTCTGTCTGTCCGTCTGTTGCGACGCGTTTTGCTCGGCCAGTTTAAAAGCTATGGAGCTGAAATTTTGCACACATGCTTCTTTTTGTTGCAGGCAGTTTGTATGTTTGAATCGCTAAAATCCGACAAAGGGGTCGTGGGGCTGCCATACAAACCTAACGCCCAAAACTAGGTTCTTCTTAGAAAAACTTTTTTATTTATGCACCAATTTCAATCAAATTTCACACAAATGTGTTCTAATTAGTAACACATAACATACGTAAAAATCGACCAAATCAGACAATGGGGTCGTGGGGCTGTCATACAAACCTAGTCCCCCAAATTAGGTTCTTCAAAGAATTTTTTTTTATTTTCTCATTGATTTCAATCAAATTTCGCACAAAAATGTTTCTAGTGATACCACAAAACATATGTAAAAATCGACCAAATCGGACCATGGGGTCATGGGGCTGCCATACAAAATTAGCTCCCCAAATTAAGTTCATCTAAGATTTTATTTATACATTAATTTCTACCAAACTTCACACAAATGTGTTTCTATTGATGACACAGAACATATGTATGAATAGATGGAGTCGGACCACGTGGTCATGGGGCTACCATACAAACCTAGCTCCCAAATCAAATTTTTCTAAGAAAACGTTTTTATTTGCACACCAATTTCAATCAAACCTCAGAAAATTATATTTCTGTTGATGCTACATAACAAACGTGAAAATAAATGAAATCGGACTATGGGGTCGTGGGGCTGCCATACAAACTTAATCCCCAAAATTAGGTTCTTCTAAAAAATACTTTTTAATTTGGACACAAATTTCAACCAAACCTCATGGAAATGTATTTTTATTGATGTTACAAAACATATGCAAAAATGAATTAAATTCGACCATGGGGTCATGGGGCTGGCATGTAAAACCCAACCCCCAAATTATTTTCTTCGAAGAAAAACTTTTTTATTTGTCCACCAAATTAAAAGTGTTTTAATTGATGCCACAAACATACCCCCCCCCCTCTTTTTGGTTCTTATAAGAAACCCACGTCCCCGCTTCCCCCAATAAATCTTCGCCACGGCACTTATGTGAAAATTCAAGGAAAAGCATGGAAGCGGGGAGGACTGAACACAAGTCACAGGCACGCCCGAAAAAACTTTTAGCCCGAGGGAAGCGAAGGGTATCCAAATTTCGGCCGCGCCCGAAATTAGCCTCGGTCTCGTTTTATAATAAGTTCAAATTCACTGAGCGTGAGCACTACATGTATATCTGTAATAAGGCTTCTAAATTAGTAGGTTTTGTTTTGTGTTGCTTTGAGGAATATCGAACCATAAGAACCGCAGTGAATGGTTAAGACCTGTTCAGTGATTAATAATCATATTAATTATTTTTATGTTTCTACATTTTCTAATTTCCTTCATTAACAAGCAAACAATTCCAGCAGAAAGAAATATACATACTGATTAAATACACAAAATAAAATAAAATTAAAACAAGATTATTGGTTTAAAATTCATATCTATGACTTTATTACGGGCTTTGATCTGAATTTTTGATCTAATATACATTTTTAATTTTAAGCTGGAATTTAAATATTGTCTTTGACTAATTTGTCGGATGGAATGTTTTTCTAAATCAATATTGCGCAACCAACTTCTTTCTGTAGAGACCACAGAAAGAAGCTGGATCCTCTTTCAATACATATGAATCAAAATTTGAACCGATCAACCGACAAATTGATTGGTTTTGGTAATTTTTATGATACAGATTTTGAAAAAACAACATTCAAAACATATTTCTTGTCAGGTACTAGAAAATGACTAGTTCTTTTGAAGTTGATGCGACATTTTGTCGACCGATTCATTTTATATTCAAAGACCGTTTATTTTGAACCGAAGTCGTAAAATTGATATGAATATGAAGATGGAATTAACAACTATCTTGAGTGAGTGGCTTAGAGCAATTTTCTGGTATACCTATATATAAGCAATAAAACAATATATGTATTGAGGTTTTTTTATGCGGGCGAATAGAACAAAATGGTTCATTCTTTGATATCATAAAAAATTGTTATGGTGTTATTGTTATGTAAAAATTCCGGAGCTCGGAATCACATTGCACTAGAAATTGAAAAATATTCCAAACGGTTTCAGATTGTTTTATTTCTGTTAAATTAGAATAAACTTTTGGATTTTCTGCCTCGCAACAATAATCGTCGCGTATTGTTTTATAACAAATAAACTCCACTCCGCCATATTCAACTCTGTATGGGTACTACTAACCGTATCACGAATTTTTACCACGATTCTTACATCACAACTCATTTAAAAAGGCTCATGTTAAATTCCACTAAAAGTATGTCGTGCACGTTGCTTTGTGGCCTGTGTGTATCCTTCTAGCCATATATTCAACATACATACGTTCGACCGGGCTGTACTACACGAGTACGTAAAAATTCCAATCAACGAAAAATATATACAGCCAACGAGACAATCTGATTGTATCGGAATTAAGATATCAATAAAACGGTACGCATGCGGTAACAGTAGCTTTAACGATTTTTCGCGAAAATATACAAGACTAGCGCGAATATAAAATAAAATGCAAACAACACCGCGTCGAGGAAAAAAAAGCTGGAAGAATGCAACTCCTATCGTATTGTAGTGCACCGGACTCTGTGTAGAGTTGGGATATGGTGAGTGCATTTGTTATCGGTGGTATGGTTGGAAGCCAGGCTCTGATCGCTAGTTGGTTAGTACTAACGTTTGGTTTCACCATCACTACCGTAAACCACAAAGCTATGCGCAATCGCAGCCGCATTGCATACGGTTTTGTATAGATTAGTGTGAGGGTTCTATGGGTTGGATGGGCTGATGTGCGCTGCTACGGTGGCAAAAGTTAAATAAGATGCAAAAATATCTTTTCGTTGTGCGCACCAATTCGCCGATAATATCGGATTTTTCAGTCAAGGCAGCATGTACTTCTAACACCTGAGATTTTAGAAGTAAATGCCGATTTGACTGGGTTTTTGTTTGGAAGATGAGAATGGGGTTGCTGATTGAAAAGAAATAATTTCACAGCAAAACCGGGGTTTTTGTATGACCTACTGGATACAAAATGGACAATTTCGTCCTCTGGGTCACATGTGTATAAGGATTCGGCTATATTCGCCTCCGCATCTCTTGGTACTTCGACAGTGGAATAAAATTATGCACGGTGTCGTTCGAAAGAGGATGTTTAGAATGATCAGTTTTCCGGATTTTCCAACTTCTGAAGTAACAGGATAACAGTAGATCCTTGTTCTAATCAACATAAATGTCAGTACATATTTGACTGCAACTACAGTCCTTAATTAACAGGAAAGTCGAAACAGTATTTAGCTTTGGCCGTAACAAATATAGTATACTTTTTTTTTTCGTCCTGACAGGTGCATGTAGGCAACATTTGTATCAAATTTTAGGATTTTCTTAAAGGAATTCCCAAATTAAGAAATTTACATTTTATAAAAATCAATACCCAAAAAAAATCTGCTAATATTGTCGGGTTAGTATTGATAACCCTGTCTTCAATCATCTCAAAACCTCACATTATTATTGTTTAGCGGTTTAGCCTTTTATCGCCTGCGGTTGACTTCTTCAGCGGCACGGACTCATCTTAACTTCACACGCCGCTGTTCGTATCATCTCCAATTTCTGTAAACTAAATTACCACCGAACACCAATGAAACAATTAAGGCTATCTGTGAGAAAACTGTGTTCATCGAAGCCTTGTAAGAGATACCGACCGACCGAGGTCCAAATGAATGCACTGCGTGGACCTGCCGATCGAAAATGTGCAGAACATTTTTTCGATATGGCGTGTATATGGGTTTGGTTAATGGCAGGCAAATGGCATATAATTCCTGCGGGACTGCAAGTTGGTGTATTGTAACCACGATCCACGAAGTATTTTCGCACTTATCTAGATCTAGTGTGATCTTGGCAACTCAATAATATTGTTCCATGACTCTACATAGAAATGCAGTGAATACCTTTTATCGCGGTCGTATTGTACTCATATTGTGTGCCATGACTCCTCGACCCGGTTGCGCTTGTTGTCAATTATTACATCTAATCCGTGAACAAATTCGTGATTACGAACGGTAGCCGCTAAATTCCACTTAATTAAACGGATTTAGTCCCGACTAAGCTACTTGATTCCAGAATAATGTTTGATTAATATTTAAAACTCATATTACCATATACCGCACAAACGTAAAAGCAATCCTTTCGGCTAACCCAATTGAAAGTGCAACTTCCAAACATGGAGCACACCTGGCCATTATTAACACCTCCTTTAGATTTCCCGTATTGCCAATTTTGGATTTCAATTTTATATTTGAAAGCTGCGGTTGCGGCAACGCTAACTAGAACCACATTCATCGAATGCTGCTGCTGATTTGCCCCTCGGGAAGGTCTTCTACTGGGGCAACTGACTTTTCATCTGGCCTCCGTAATTATTTTCAGACTTTGCAATAATTGAAAATATTTGTTCGTTAGATTATTTCATTTGGAGTTTGCCAGTTACTGGTCGTTGTTTTCAATCGATGCGGCATATTATGGCATACCATGCGAGTATGTAAATGAACGCATAAAATAATTTACTAGTAGGTAATGTACTTGAATCGCGTGGTCCACTTACCGAATGTTAAGAATAAACGCATTGATGCGCGTCTGCGCGCTTGAAATAAAGACGACACACTGTATAGTAGATGAGGTGAATAATTTGAGTGCTAATGAATGTTGCCACAGATGGATACATTTGAACGTGATCTGGGATAGAGTAATGGAGATTACACTTTGTTTATCGAAAACGTGAGTTTATTTTATGTTTTGTAACTTGACAGCCTTGTACTCTGCAATAATATTGTGATAGGTTGTCCAATGCGGCAGATTTTTGTTAATCTATTATTTAAACTTTCCGCCGAAATTCATTTCGAAAATCAGATTGTTCGATTTAAAATTTATGTATTTCGTTTGTCGCCTATAATATTCCACTTCCAACAGTTCCTGGGCCATCAAAAAATATTGTTCGCAAATTTCAGTGTCACAAGACAATAGTATACTGTCAATTCTAATTACGATAATTTAAAGGAATCTGTAATTTGACAAAGCAGGATTCGCCTATACGTGTGCTAAAGGCCAAACAGTAAAATAAAATCTGCTACACTGAAAAAAATCATTTGCTAAAAACAAGAAAAAAATACAACGCAAAAACAGCCAAGGAATAATTTTTCCTGATTGAAGATGTACTTTCTTGTTCCAGGAAGTCTTTGCTTAAAATAATGCTTATTTATTTATTTTAACCCTTCTGTCGGCACGAAGGTCTGGCCAGACCTTTGGCACTATATTTTGGTGTAAAAAGCATAGAAGATGAAATCGCAGCGACTTCATATTTCATGATATCCTAGAATAATATGTCTGGAAGCATTTTGCAAGAATTTGAAAAAATCGGTTGAAGTTTTGAGTATGTTTTTGATGATTTTCAATTTATAGTGCTTTTTGATACCCAATAGGTCTGGCCAGACCTATAGTTATTCCCCCCATTTTTCTTTTGAAGTAAGAAGTGCAAATATTAAATTCTGTTATTTATGATGTAATAATGTCATTTAAACTCAATTTGAACTATAAACGATAAAAATTTCTGAGATTTTTCTATAAAAAGCCGGAAAATGGGAGAAACACGTTTGTACTAATAACACTTCAAAATATATCTACTTAAAAACGTTTCCAGTATATCTACAAAAATTATTTTGATGCTTTTATTGTTGAAAAATTGCAGTAAAGAATGGATAGAATGATTTAACCGATAAAAAATTAACTTTTTCTAAAAAATAAAAAAAATTTTCTCAGAAGGTCCAGCCAGACCTATTGGGTATAGAATATGCATATTGTAGTAGGTGCCGACAGAAGGGTTAAGCAAAGACTTTTCTTGAAACAAGAAAATACATCTCAAATGTAGAAAAATATTCCTTCACTGTTTTTTGTTGTATTTTTTTCTTGTTTTTAGCAAATGATTTTTTCAGTGTAGCACTCTATTAATTTTAAATGAGATTTTTGCATTTCGTGTATACATTGCCAATCACTTTCAGTTGCAATGACTAGCTAAAATGAAATTTGAAACACGGAAAGAAATGTTACCTGGAAGTGTCTTCTGTCGTGTATTTTATCTTTGTTTGTAAAATATTAAAAAGACGTTTCCCAAATTCACAATTAACCCTAGAATGGTTCAGGTAGTAAATGGTTAAGACAAAAATCTTTCTAAAAGTTTAGTTTGGGGCGTTTTGGATACTTTTTTGTTACTGGAGGTTACTGTGAGTTCAAATAAAAATAATTGAAATTCGGATTCCAATTTATTTTCAGTTTGTGAACGAAATAATTAGATGTTCCCTAATTTGTGAAAAATTGTCAACTCATCACTAATGAATCTATGCGAATTTTTAATGTTTGAATCCATTTACCTTTACTAATAGAAAATGTACTTACTACTGACGAATAAATGCGGTTACATATAAAATTGGTTGCTTGCGTTAATAATTTTTCTTAAATCAGGATCTAAAGTTTATACATTTTTAGAGTTTTTTTTTCACAAGCATTCCCTTGGTAATTTTAACAAATAGCCCGTTGCGCCCGTTAAATCAGAACTTTGAGTTTCAGCCTCTTTCGAATGGATACAGAAAACATTTTTGGCTAAGTTTTGGGACAACTTGTGCGAGTTCGAATACCTGCACTTTGCTTACATTGAATATAGTCCGATTGAAATATAAAAAAACTAGGGGTTTTCGCCCCCTGCTCGCTATGCTCGCCAACCCCCGGGAGGAGAAGCTAATTTCGGGCGCGGCCGAAATTCGGATACCCTTCGCTCTCTTTGTGCTAAAAGTTCTTTTCGGGCGTACCTATCACTTGCATTTAATCCCCCTCCTCATTCTTTTTCTTCCGTCTTGTCAAAAGTTTTGGGCTTGGTTGAAATAAGTGGGCAAATAAAAATTTTATTGGGTTGCGGGAGCATTACCCCACAGTACGATTCCATTCGTTTTGAACTTTTTTTTTGCTTTAGTAAAGACACATTAATTGGTTTGGTTTTTTAAGGTTTTGTGAAATTGGCGTAGAAAATGTTTCTTAGAAGAACCAAAATGGGGGGTTGGGTTTGTATGGCAGCCCCACGACCCCATGGTCCAATTTGATCCATTCTTACATATGTTTTGTGTCATTGAAAAAAATTCATTTGTTTGAAATTTGGTTGAAATTAATGCACAAATAAAAAAGTTTTTCTTAGAAGAACCTAATTTTGGGGGTTAGGTTTGTTTTGTATGGCAGCCACATAACCCCATAGTCCGATTTGATCCAATCTTACATATCGTGCTCTAAGGACAATAGTGCTAAGTCTCTAAGGACAATAGTGCTAAGTCCATTTTTCAACATTTGGAGAAAAGCGAAAATAAAGTTTCAAACCTTGTTCCCATCTTGGATAACTTAATTTTTGCAAATATTTTAAGCCTTTTAACCCGGGAACACTAACCATAATTTCAGGCGCTTGTTACTAACCATGAGTCAGTTTGACTCACTACACTCAGAGAAATATTCACTCATATTGAACGAAATATATTTAATTCAAACGATTTGCGCTTTTGATTTGGCTCCACAAGCAAATGCGTTTAATTCTAACGAGTGGCGTTTCTTTCAAAAGCATTATGAGTTGTAAAAAAGCGTTTGAATTAAAAGAATTTGCGTTTACCTGGAAAGAAGAAGCCAGTCGATTTAAACGTATTCTTCATTGAAATAAACACTTATTCTTTGATTGTAAACGGGTAACACAGTTTGAATAAATGAAAGGCAATTGTATCAAACGTCTCCGTTTTTATATTGCACATTTTTGTTATTTAAATTAAACGAAGCATTCTTTTTAAAGAAACGGTATGTATTTCGAAAGTATCGAATCCCGTTTTCATTTCATAGAAATTATCCCTTTCAAAATAATTGAGTTTTATATGGAATTAAAAGCAAACTCTGCTAAAATAAAATAAAACATTCCGTTTGATTGTCCATTCTCCATTCGATTAGATACTCACTGTTACCTGGTTTGGCAAATCAATAAAAAATAAAACTTAAGAAAACTTCAGAAAATATGATTAATATATTTCACTTTTATTTTAACACCCGCTAAACTTAAATTGCACGTGTGCAAGCGTCCATTCCTCCAGATGAATGCAAAAGAACATTCTCAAAAATACTTCTAAACATCGATTCTAATGACATACGCGTTTGTTGTTAGACACTACACACTTGTTTGGAATGAATATGAACACGCGAGACTCATCAGACCGGCCAGAAGTATTTACATAAACGACCGGCGTTTGGGGTTTAGCTGCTCTTTTGTTTTAAACGAATTTCTCTTAGCGTAAATGAGAACTCGTTAAAATCAAACGAGATTTTTCAAACGAATACTGCGTTCAATTTAAATGTGGAGCTTTTAATATGAATGTGCATTTTTTTCTCTGAGTGTATGGAAATTGCTGTATTTAAAGTCGAAGAGTATGAAAACTTGTGCCAGAATTCTTCGGAATACTTATTTTATACAATCTATATTAAGAGTTTGTGCATTATATCCGAATAAACTGTAGAAACAACCAAGAAACCAAATATGCCAACTAAAGAATTGTTGACGGTTGTTACTAACGTGAATCATTTTGACACAGAAAAACACAAATAGCTGCTTACCATAAAATCGAAAACGTTTGCTTACTCGGGCATTCATTAGAAAACATATTTCTTAAAGAATACATGGGTAGGGGAACCCAATGGGCCAACCGCCCTTTCTACGAGAAATGGAAATATGTGGAATATGCGTCAAAATGACTCACATTAGTGT
The DNA here is from genome assembly GCA_949715475.1 of Microchrysa polita. Lineage (NCBI taxonomy): Eukaryota > Metazoa > Arthropoda > Insecta > Diptera > Stratiomyidae > Microchrysa > Microchrysa polita. Next base: position 116,281,160 of record OX454416.1, on the reverse strand, counting down.
TCCCGGGTTAAGCAGGTTACACTATCAAAAAGATAATTATATTAAAATCTGGCAATCAATCGTTATAACTTCTAAGAAAAATCTAGAAAAAAAAGAGGAAAGTACGGACTTAGCACTATTGAGCACTTCATTTTATACCAACTATGGACATGACGGAAGAATGTTCGTATTGTAGTTACAATATTGTAAAATGTGGAGGAATTGGGAATATTTTTAATACATACCATGAGACGCAAGCAATTTATTGTATTTCCACCAGTTCGTATCCATGAAGCAAATATGTCTCATCAGTTTATGCTTTCGAAAGTGGTAATGATCACAATCACATGGTGACCAAAGGATGATCTGGTCAAGATTAGACGTTGTTCTTTCTATCTTACTACTGTCATTTAACAGGAAGCTAATTGGGGGTCATAACAGGACATGGCCCTATTATGAAGCTCGCCAGGAGACTTAGACTTTACTTCATCACAATTACTACTACAGAAGTTGTGAGGTTAAAGAGAGGGTGATGTAACTGTTCTGTCATTGCTCGGCACTAGGCACACTTTTATGACACGGATCATCTTATGTCGTCATTCAATTGGGTGAAGCCAATGCCAGAAGAAACGTTGCTTCTTTGTCAACGGCGACAAAATTTGATTTGATTATTCGATATAAGATATCATTTTTTTTAGTTAAACGCACGTGTGTTGCCCAGATCCATTGCCCGTTGGACAAGTGCAGCATGTTTAGGTGTTGCCCAAAAGTTCCTGCAGTGGAATTGCGACTAGAGATGTGAATTAAATAAGATTGCCAAAATCACATCGTTTCTAACAACTGATTAATAAATGTTCATTCGGACCTATTTCTATTTGGGCTGGGAGTAACCTCAACGGACTTTAAGCTTCTCTGGCAATCGTATGATATGGGATATGAAAACTAGAAGAAAGATTCACATTCTTTAATTTCACCAAGTGGTAGTGATAATAATAGGTATATGAACTAGAAATGCACACATCACATATCCCATAAATCATTCCCAAACGACATCTCCTTTCTTTTGAATGCAGTTTAGCTTAGACTCGAATATTATCAACTCTTTGCATGCATAAGCTGGTGAAATGCAAACGCACTCATTAGGATTAAGCACGTATATCAATAGTTATACATTTACTTTTTTTAATTTGGCAGATGTTTTTCAAATTAGTCATTTTTTCCTGGATCGCGATTTTGATTTCAGTCAGCCTCAATTTAATCTCGAGATATGTCGATTCCGCCAAATCGTAAATAAATAAATAGCTGCCATTCCCATCTAATCCCTAAGATTTAAACTGCTTAGACCAACAGCTCGCTCTGCCCCATAATTGGGCACTTGCTTGTAAGACACTAAAACTTTACTTTGATATATAATTATTATTTTTTTTTTTTAATGAACATGGCGTACTGGACGTTTGTATGCATAAAATACGATACTCACCTGATCTATACCGCCTGATACCATCTGTAATGAGAAAAAGACAACCAATGAGCCTGCAGTTACATGCACTGAAGATACCAAGTTATTTGAAACGTAAACGAATTATAATTCAAATATCTATGTTGGCCCGGCCAACAAACAGGAAGAAGAGGAGAGCGAAGGAGAACCACTTGTCGGCGTCGTCGTCTCAGCATCGGTCATCGGCTTCTCGTTATATCGGTTGATTCTGGCTCAGGTACTCAAACGGCAATGCGAGGTAGACGCAGGATGGATGTATCGGTTGATTCGGCTGCTTCTCCTTGGTTCAATCCCACTTCACTACCATCCTCATTCTTCTATATCCAGAAGTAAAGCCTTTCTACCTAAGGCACACAACTTCTGGCGAAAACATTCTCATTAGGTATTCTATGGTAGACTGCGGAGGGGGAAACCACAACCTCCTAGCTATTACAGAGGGGGATCAACCCCGGAGCGGAGCACCGCGCCTCTACTCACATTTCAGAGAGGGGAACACCACAACCTCTCAAACACACAACACGAAGAGGGGAGACACCACAACCTCTTCAACACGTAAACTCTGTGCAAAGAGGGGAACACCGCAACCTCTCGAGTTTACCACAAATAGAAAGGGGAGACACCACAACCTTTCTACGAACGTCAACTCAACATGGAGAGGGGAAACACCACAACCTCTCCAAAACGTAAACTCTGTGCAAAGAGGGGGAACACCACACCCTCTCGAGGTTATCACAAGTAGAAAGGGGAGACACCACAACCTTTCTACAAACACAACGCTGAGAGCGGGACGACCACAACCTCTCAACGACTCAATCGGAGGGGACCAACTCCGAGGTGAAGCCCACACGGCTCTAAACATCTCACTGAGAGGGGAGACACCACAACCTCTCAAACCATCATTACTTTCTGGAAAGGGGGAAACCACAACCTTTCCATACAACACTCACTCAATACTGAATCTTAGAATACCTGTAGGTAATTTTCGGTGCTGTACACACAGCAAAACCTAGTCCGCCATCAATCAGATCTCACACAATAAGTATAACCACAATACAAGCAACTACAAGCTCAGTGTACTCACCTATGCACAACGTCTTTTCCTACCGACACCTTAGCAACAGCCAACAACCATCGAATGTGTCGTGATATCTTGAAATGGATTTTCTCGCGTCACACCTCACAAACACCCCGGAAAAACACTTGACGCGAACCACGGTCGTGTGGAATAAACCTAATTCTAAATGTCGATGATTAGTCGCGTAATTTGACCACGGGAATATAACAAAACCAAACCAGGAACATAAAAGCGCTTGACGTACCGCTAGGAAAAATGACCGATTTTATTTTATTTTTCAATTGTAATTTAATTTCATGGCCTACTATGAAAATACAATCCTTCAAAAACACCAAGCATCCTACATGCTTAACATCTAAATGAGACCATATCCCGCCAATTGGATCGTGAATTGAAAAACTACCATAAACTGTCCGGCTTCGAAGGAGAGCACACTATTTACTGTATCAACCACTGTTTAACTCTGTTAAAATCCAATTTGATATTTAGTACAATCGTACCTTTCCGGTTATTATAAATGCAAGTTTATTTTTTGGTTTTGTTAATAGGACCCTTGTTTCAGCCTACATGATAAAGAGCTTCCAAAAAATTGTTGTGGACATAGTAAGCAATTCTTGGGTCTAACCTTCCGGCGGGCGCAATACTAATCCTAACACGATCGGGCGCAATGCATCTGACAGATTAAGTTCAGAAAATAAGATGAAACTAAGTTTCTGTATATTCTACACTCTTATTTATTGTTGAATTGTCTTTTTGAAACAGTACTACGAAATTTTAGAAACAAATACTGGCTCACAAAGTTTGATACCCTTCACATTTTCAGTTTTCTAAGAATATTCCGCTTTCAATAGCCTCAATATTTAAAAAACCTCCAACAACTCGACCGCTTAAAAAATGTGAGCTTTTTTACTAAAAACACACTATTGAACGGTTTGGTGAGCCTAAAAATCAACACAACGTTATTACGCAATGTGAAGAGTATAACACGTGGAAATTTTCATAGAAAAGGGAAAATAACACAATCGGGCGCAATACATCTGAGAGATTATTTCACCCCCTCCCGCCCCTCAGACATATGGTAGATAGAAACTGAAAACTGCTTTGGGTAGTTGATCGATAAAGATTAAGCTACTGTGAGTTTCAGATCTCTCCCTTTTCATATCGCTGATTGGCGCAACAAAAACTGGTCACTTAATCTGTCAGATGCATTGCGCCCGCCCGAAGGCTAACACAATTTTTAATTTTCTAGACTATGGTTTTATTCAAACTGTTTTCTCAACAGCTCTTTTCAAAAGTATATCTTTTGGAGCACTGTGGTTGAGTATAGCTGATCAAAATATGTCGTTACAACGCGTTGAACATGCGAATGCCAGATTTAACGCTGAACTGTAAATTTTAGAGAGGGATGGCGTTACACTAAATTCAATGTATGCTGGCATTTAACAGAAACCCCATGTTATGGAGGTTTCCTTTTGTGGGGAAAATAGAGAATCCAAATTAAAGCATTTGATGTAAGGGCTTACATTGACCACCAGTGATCATTTGAACCTTTGTATCGGAGGTAGACGATCCTTCAGTCAGTTTTTACCTATTTCAATACCATTCAAAGAAAGAATATGCCAATGCAAACACTTTCCAAACAATTCATCCCAATATCCTGTGATCCAGCAGCCAAACCCGGTTTATTCGAATCAGGAATCAACCCTGGCTAATCCTTTTTATGTTTCGTAATGGTAAATATTCGTTTTATGGAAGTTACTACCACAAATTTAACTTTCTAATTGTTCAAGTGTGGACTTAGCACAAAATATAACTGGACTTAGCACTTTTGTCCAAATTTTTTTTCAATCAACCTAGGACATAGCGTTTCTTGTAAATGTTAATTTCCTGAGATTTAGCTGGGTAAATGTTGTTTCAAGGTTAACTACTCGATGGAGAACTTGACAAGGAATAATACGATGTAAAAATCTCAAAATCGAAAAAAATGGACTTAGCACTATTGTGCTTTAAGGTATCGAATGTTTTGTGTCATCCATAGAAATACATTCGTGTGGAATTTGTTTTAAATTGATGCACAAATAAAAAAGTGTTTCTTAGAAGAACCTAATTTGGGGAGTTACATTTGTATGGCAGCCACATGACCCCATGGTCTGATTTGAGCAAATCTCACGTATGTTTTGTGTCATCAATAGAAACACATTTGTGTCAGATTTGGTTGAAATTGGTACACAAATAAAAAAGTCTTTCTTAGAAGAACCTAATTTGGTGAGTTGGGTTTGTATGACCCCATTGTCCGATTTTACTCGATTTTTTATTCAAACATACAGACTGACTGCAGCAAAAAAAAAAACATTTTTGCAAAATTTCAGCTTCATAGCTTTTAAATTGGCCGAGTAAAATGCGTTGCAACAGACAGACAGACGGACAGACAGACAGACGGACATCGCCCAATCGACTCCCCAAGTCATGCTGATCATATATGTATACTTTTTATATGGTCGGAGATGCTTCTTTCAATGCGTTACAAACTTCATGACAAAGTTAATATACCCTTTCACTCTATGAGCGAAGGGTATAAAAAATGTATAATGAAAAGTTAATTAATCGAACGGGTAAATTTGTAAATTGTTAGGGTTAGATGGATGGCCCTTGTAATCATAAAACAAAATATGTATGTACTTCTCTACTTCTCTCTCTCTACTCTTCTAAGTCGGAAATGTTACCTTCAATGCTTTACAAATCAAGAGAAATGAACGAAATGACAAATATATTTTTCCTATACTAATACGTAACTTCTACGTTCAACTTCTGTTCACACGGCATACAAATTGAACGATTTGCTAGAATTGAAGAGAATATCGTATCGTGTGAACAGCCTTCCAAATTGCGACAAGTTGGAGGGAAAAGTTTGATCAAACAAGTTTAAAGTCGTATGGACGCGTCATTATGCAACAACCTACAACTACCTCGAGTCCCAGGCCTCGCCCGAGGGTCAGGTTTTGCTCTTATGTGTGTCACCAAAAACATGTGCACTATGGGACACAGAGTCCCTTGCGGGCAGTGGTGGCTCGTATGTAATAATACTGGGGGTTCACAAAAAAGAAAACTAAATACATACGTCATCAATCCGTCAAAATGTATTTTAACGTATACCAAAGACTGCCTACTTTGAATTAAAATTGTTTTATTTGAATGTCAAAGTATAGTCCATACATACATACATAAATTTTTTTTTCCTAAAATGACCACTTCCTCAAACCTGTTTCCTTCCTGTTTTCTTGCATCTCGTTGGTACTGCGAACAAAAATCTAGATTTTATAACTAAAGAATGACTAAAATTTTCACATAACAGTCAAAAAAAAAAAAATTTACGAATCAGCAGCACACCAAAATTTATTTCTTATCATTTGCTTGGCATTGACTTTTTCCACAAAATGCTTTTCCATCGTAAAGTGCCAACAAGGCAACCTCCTAGAGTATTACGCTTTAATTTTTTATCCTTAGAAAAGTTATTGTCAAAAAATTCTAAAAGTTAAACGTAAAATCTCTACTCATTTTTATATTCTTTCATTTCAAATACTCACCCAAAATTCATATCAACTACCGGTTCATCACCAAGTGGTGTGCTGTGCACAACCTATTTGTGCACAAATTCTAGTGTAAATTTTGCACTATCCCCCCGCCCCGGGAACCCGTTATAAATCTGATTTTGGAGCGAGTCCACCAGTTCATATGACTGTGCAGTGCACCACAACCTTGGGTGCTAGATGTTGGTCGCTGGTCGCGACATAGATTCAATGCGTGGCTTGGGTATTAGTCCAGTCAAAATATCCCAATTCCGGCCTCCAAATAGAAAAATAGAGTAAGGCTAATTTTTGTTGTTTTTGAATCAATGGGCTCCCAGGAATCTAAAATTAATTTTGCTAAAAAAAAATTTTCGTGTTTCCCGTGTATCTTTCCAAAGCCATAACTACGAGAATAATTCAAGCTGCCCCTACTTTTATCACTTTTCAGAATCTATAAAACCTGAAGATTCTACCATTAAATTTTTTAAGAAAAAAGCTCTGAAGAAGGATATAAAAGGACACTAATTACATACCTTGATCCAACGTGGGCATATGGGTTGTCATATCAAAGAGGACGTCGATTGCATTGCATATCCGGTGCTTGTTTTCTGTTTGAAGGACACCAAATGAAATAATTCGGGTTTAAGTGGAAAATTACGGTTTTAGAAAGATACACACGCGAAACCCGAAAAATTTTCATTTGAGCCCCATTTTCTCCTTTGAGGGTCCTTGGAACAAGTAACAAATGCCGGGACTTGACATGAGGATGAACCGGAGGAGATGCACAACACTGCAACATCAGTGAATAGCATAGCACACAACAGGGAAGTTTCAAAACTATGACTCTTGTTTGAATTGTCATGCCATTCATAGTATGAATATCAGGTTCTGACATTCAACCCAACTCAACATGTATCTCATATTTTGTTTTTCCCATCTAATTAATATAACACACAAATAGGAGAAGTATTCGGGAGCTTATCCTCGCTGCCGCATACTTCCCACAGACGCCTCTACCACCTCAAGAACACCGGAGGAACTGATTCTTAGTAGCGGAACACATGCACCGCAGCTCATCATCGAAGCGGATGCAAACGCACACCATACAGAGTGAGCGAGCTCTGATACGAAGAAAAGGGGTGAGTATCTTTATGATTTTATAATTAAAGACAACTTTGAAATTATGAATAAGGGAACTGAACCCACTTTTGTAACAACATGACGAAGAGAGGCCATTGACACCGGCCACTTTCAATATATCTCCTAATGTCGTGGCGAGTCTAAGACGAACCATCGCTATCGTATCACAGATACATAATTTTGCAAATCGAAAAAGTTGATAAGACAACTGAATTGTATCGGAACCCTAGAAAAACGGATTGGGACCTATACAGGGAGCGCCTGTCTCCCAAACTGACAGAAATTCCCGGACACATAAAAACTACACTTTGTGTGGAGGCTGTGGCGGATATACTGCTAGCCGCAATAAAGTTCTCCTTCGAAAAAAAGTTACAGGTTAACGAGCAAATGGTGGAACTCAAACTTAGACATCCTGCGTAAAAAGACACGGAAACGCGGTGAAAAGAACTGGGGATTGGGACACATACCGCCTCACCCTAACCCAGTACAGCAAAGAAATTAGGAAAGCCAAGAAGGAATGCTGGAGGAAGTTCTGCGAAGAGATAGAATATCTACGTGAAGGAGCGAGACTCCAACAGATTCTGGCCAGGAATCCAACAAACCCTATTGGAACGCTTAAAAACTCTGACCGAAACCAAACAAAAATAGGTAGGGAGACCCTGGAAATCCTTCTTGGGTCTCACTTTCCTGGATCCAGCATTACAACGGGACGCATAGTTGGATAACAACTCCCTGCATTTCCGGCAAACAAAAATTACTGGTCGCTTGCGAATCAAATAGTAACTTACAATAACGTGGTCAGCTCTTTCGAGCCTTAAAAATCACCAGGGCCAGGCAGTGACATCAGCATCCTGATAAGGGGAAAATTTCCAGGCTTCTTTCAGGACTCATACAACAAGCTCTAAGTCAAGTGAGAGATTAGTGCAGGAGGGTACACAGGACACAGTCGCAAACACAATTATCAACAATTGCAGTTTACCACTGAGGTAAAATATCTGGGATTCACCCTTGACAACAGACTCACAAAAGATCACAAAAGGTAAACAGACACTATATGATACTAAAAAAGCAATAGGGAAGAAGTGGGGGTTAAAACCACGAATGATTCACTGGATCTACAAAGCCGTGGCCAATCCCCGTCTGACATATGGCTCGATTGTCCGGTGGACTAAAATCAAACAAAAAACAGCTGTAGCGAAGTTGACATTAGTACAAAGACTGGCATGCGCAAGCATAACCGGCGCCATGCGCAGTGCCACCAACTTTAAATCTTGAGAAACTACTAGACCTGCAACCACTAGATCTTACAATCACAGAAGAGGCAAGCCTGGCAGGGTACACACTACAATCATCGAACATGTAGAGTTGTCTCTAAGGGTAGGACACTGTACGATTACAGATATCATTCCAAACCCAATCCTAGATTTGAGCAGCGATTATAGAGGCATTCGGTGCCGCAGTGGCAGATATGTCTATCTCTGAGTTGCCGGTGCGTGGGTTCGAAACCTACTGTGACCCATGGATGTTTGTGTTGTCCATAGAAATGCTCCTACGGCAGCCGGTTCTTCGATGTGAATCGTCCCGGACCTACCCGTTGTTAAAAAAACGGCCAAGAGCTGCCAAGACCCCCTTCGATTCAAGAGAGAAAAATAAAATCTCTTGAATCGCTACAACAACAACAATTATACCCCGGCCATGTATACCCTCGACTCCAACATTCAATCCTCTACAGTCAGGGAAGAATGGAGTAAGAAGTAACGAAGACCATCCATCAAAACATATAGTGTGGTATACAGAAGGGTCGAAGATAGACAAAGGAACAGGGGCAGCAGTTTATACTAAAACCAACAAACCCCTTGATCACATACAACTATCTTCCAGGCAGAACTTATAGCCACAAACCTTGCACCTACCCTGCTGCTGTACTTGAAGTCAAGCAGCAATCTCCGACAATCAAGCTGCCATAAATCTATTCTCTGGTTCCTGTTAACCCCTTGTGGGGCATAGGGCATCAACTACGCCTACTTTCCACCTCGTTCTGTTCTGTGCCATCGTCTTTAGGTCTGACCACTGTTTGTTTAATGAAGCAGCCTCGCTATTAACCGATCTTCTCCACGTGTTTCTTGGTCGTCCAACACGGCGTCTAGCATTGGCTCCCTGAGGGTTCCAATCTAGGGTCTGCTTTGCAATATTTGTTGGCCCTCTTCGGAGAGTATGACCTATCCATTGCCACTTTCGCCTTTTGACAGAAGTGCCTATCCAATCCAGGCCTATGATAATCAGGAGATCATCATTGGAAATAATCTCCGGCCAGCGGATTTGTAGGATGCGTCGTAGGTACTGGTTTACGAAAGTTTGCAGCTTAGTTGTTATCTCGTTGGTCACCTTCCAAGTTGAACAGCCGTAAAGAAGCACAGATATTATATTGGTGCGCCTGGAAATGTTGTTATTTTGCCAGAAAGGAGTCAAAGTGAAGAAGGCTGCCCTAGCCTTATTGATACGCGATTGTACATCAGCGTCCGCGCCGCCATCTGCTGTGACTATGCTTCCGAAGTAGCAGAATTCGTCAACTTTTTCGACTGCCTGGCCCGAAACACAAATTCCGCTTGTCCCCCAGGATGGGAGCTCAAGTACTTGGTCTTGACAGCCTTCAGAGCCGGCCTTAGCACTCTGGTGGCCCTGGGCTAAATGGATGATGGTGGCCCCTACTCCCTTACTAATAGCCAAACAAAACGCATCTGATCTTGATTGGCTGAATGTTTCCCCTTACGTTAGATCTGCGACTGACGAGTGCTTAATCAAAACTCTTTAGCGTTTTACACCAATATTGGGAGCTGCTGTCACTGGCAGTTAGCTGTTTTTTAATCACCTCAAATTCTAATCTTCTCTCATGATCATATTTATAGCATTCATTAAAAAATCGCAAGCAATTTTTTTATTTAATTACCATTTCTTCCAATTGGCAACAAAACTGACATTTTGCAAATTTTTGTTAGCTGTGTAACTTTTCATTTGCAACACATTCAAAAATACCAAGCTTGAAATAGATTCGACGCGTCAGCATCGGCATCAGCAGAAACATTTCAATTTAGAACACACGCATTTGCCATTTTTTCTGCTTCTGCTGTCAATGTGGGTCATCAAAGGCAAATGCGTGTGTTCTAAATTGAAAAGTTTCTGCTGATGCTGACGCGTCAAATCCATCCACCATCCTTCTGACGGTTTTTAGGAGTTTCATAACTTTGCGTAAGTGTTAATTAATGGCATTAACCGGAGTGCTTAGTTGGCAGTATAAACCTTAGAATTTTAATACTGAGTGCATTCAGCGAGCACATATTGGAAAGAGCTACTGGAAAGTGTTCTCTCCCCGCGACCCACTCACCCGCTAATCGGCCCACATGCGATGTATCGAAAATTTCCCCTATATAGCGTTGAATTGGAATGCTACATTTAGATGTGTAGCTGCTACTTGGACTGCTCGATCAACTGTCACGCACAGCTGCTCGACTGGCTTCGACCATCAATACTGTAAATTGTTTATTCACATTTCAGCTGAAAAAAATGTATTGTGCGATGAGAGTACGTATTTTGAAAGGAAAGTTGCAGTTTTAGGTTTTTTGAATTTTGGATTGCCGCAATGTCTGCGGATGTATCAGCTGGTAAGAGAGAACTGACATTTCATGTAGCAAGTCCATTCAGCGAACACAAATTTAGCAGTTTTCCAATTTCTTGTGGTGGGGATATGTAGCACATCACAATATGTGCTCGCTGAATGCACTCAATGAGTGCGAGCACATATTGGAAAAACCAACTGGAAAGTGTTCTCCCTCCGTGTCCCACTCACCAGCTAATCGGTCCACATGCGATGTATCGAAAATTTCCCCTATTTAGCGTTGAATTGGAATGCTACATTTAAATGTGTAGCTGCTACTTGGACTGCTCGATCAACTGTCACGCACAGCTGCTCGACCATCAATACTAGAAATTGTTTATTCACAGTTCAGCTGAAAAATGTCATTTCTGAGGCAGGTTTTAGTGAACGTTATAATATTGTGCGATGAGAGTACGTATTTTGATTAAGAAAGTTGCAGTCTTAGGTTTTTTGAATTTTTGATTGCCATATGTCTGCGGATGTATCAGCTGATTAGAGAGAACTGACATTTCGTGTAGCAAGTCCATTCAGCGAACACAAACTTAGCAGTTTTCCAATTTCTTGCGGTGGGGATATGTAGCATATCCCAATGTGTGCTCGCTGAATGCACTCACTATGTACAACATTTTGTGTAGTTTTTCTATTCATTCCTTGAATTTTTCAATCAAAAGTAATTTCTACATTACTCATTTCCTATATTTGAGAAGTTGTTGCGGAACCCTAGTGTTCTATGAAACCCTGTTTGGGAAGCACTGCGTTAGACGATAATTTTGTACACGCAGTGCATCGTGTTCCTATAAATAATACATCCGCCTGTTTTCAATGCAGAAAACTCCAATCCTCATTTATGGGTCTGACGTCGATAACGGGCGTGTGGTTAAGTTATTCATGATAAACACCAATTCAAACTTCTTGTAACCTAAAGGTGTCACGTCTTGTAAAGAAACAGTATGAGATTTCCAGTCACTAATCTCGATTTTAAGATTTTTGTATGGCAGCAATGCTCAGCTTTCGACGTGGTCTAAGAGAGCAAAAAATTAAGGATCCGAATATCGTAATTCGAACATTTTGATCTAGGTTTATTTTTCCTCTTTCTTCCCTTATTATACCAATCCGGGAAGTAGTGGCCTCTTGTGTCATCACTACCGGCTTTTCATGGTATAATCTCAGGCTTATCCTGCACCTTATCGAGATTGGATGTTGGTAAATTTTTTCGAAAAGTTCTAAAAATCAAACTTCTTTCAAACCATGCTACCGTCACTGGAATTTTTAACAAACATCAAAGACATCAATGGTGACGTTGGAGAGCAGATATTGCAATATGTTTCAAAAGAGAGCTCTCTCTTTTGAAAGATGGATGTCTTATCCCTATGCATGTTATAACAGATTTTTTATCAGTAAAATTACATCATCGCTATTTCAGAATATTTTTTTATGAAAGGGTTCCTTATTGACCACAAAAATCGAAATAAAAATAAGGTTCACTACAATGTTATTAAAATAAATTAAAAAACATCGCGTTTCACTTATTTTTATAATTTATTATGAATGCATTTCGGTCGTCAACAATGGGACAACCATCATCAGCAAAGCTTGATGTGCACTGGCTGTTAGAGATATATGTACATATATTGTGCTTGAGAAAAAAGTGTTTGTTAATTAGATAAGGTGTTGCCATATTACCACAAAAAAATTTCTTGAATTTTTATTGGAAAATTAACATGTAAAGACTAGTATAAATAAATAGCAATTCTAAAATTACAATAAAAACAAAGACAATTAAATAAATAAATAATGGAAAAATCAAGAATAAAATGAAAATCAGGTACTTTAGGAAAATAAAAATAAAAACTATATCACAGAAACTTTTTAAGGCGTTACGTTAAAAGGAAATAAATAAGAAATATCACAGTAAAATCGAATTCATGGTTTCTTCCGTTTCGCTAAATCAAAAAGTGGAGACTCAATCGCACCGCTACATAAATTCATCAATTTGTCACTGGTTCGGATGAAGAAAGACTCGTATGCATCCAGCTTTCGTGCATTTGAAACATGTTTTAAAATTCGTACATTTTCATCGAAAGAGTTGATTTTGTGTAGTTCCGTGTGATCAGGATTATATATATGCGTAGCTATAGCCGAATTCAGGTCTTTGTTTCTTACGTTTCGCATATGTTCGGTAAATCGAGTATGAATTGCCCGCTTCGTTTGACCGATATATTTTTCATCACACGTCGAGCACTTGATTTCATAAATACCACTTCGCTCTTTTACCGGGTTTTTATCTTTCGTTGAACCTAAAAGACCACTTAACTTGTTGGGATTCGTGTTTACCAACTTTAAGTTAGCTTTGTCGAATTCTCCTCTAAGCTTGTTGGTGATGTTTGGAGAGAATGTTATGGCCACATGTCGTTCATTCGGAAGTTGTCTTCTGTTTTGAACAAATAGTGTAGAACGCTTTTGTTTTTGGACTTTATCGCTTGTCTTTTTTAACAGTTTATCAACTATTGATTTCTTAAAACCATTTGTATCAGCGATTTTATTCTTGATTTTTCCATTATTTATTTAATTGCTATTTCACTTTATATTAAATTCATAACTACTTTAGTTCGAGTACATATCTTTCGCGTGGAGGCCCCTTTTGAGTGATCCTTTTCCCGAGTGGTGGCCCTTGAAAGTAAAGGTTTCTTGAGAGTGGTGGCCCCTTAAGTGTGGTGGCCCTGGGCGACCGCCCAGTTCGCCCACCCCTAGGGCCGGCCCTGGCAGCGTTTATCTTGAGCCCAGCATTACGACTTTCGCAATGCAGAGCATCGGCAATTTGAGCTACCTCCTCCTTTTTATTTGAAAGCAGACAAATATCGTCAGCATAGTCCAGGTGTTGCAGGTAATCAAACATTTTCCATCTGATACCTTTCCTCTGGTTTTGAAACTAACTAACTAACTAGCTAACCGAAACAACGTACCTCTGAAACGGGTTAAAGTACATAAGGGGATCGGAGGCAACGAGAAAGTGGATGCCCTTGCAAGAGAGGGCTCCGAACTACCCTTCACGGGTCCCGAACCTGAAAGCGGAATTAGTAAATCCACTGCTTAAACCGTTGTAAAACAGTAGACCGAAGAAAAAATTCCAAAATCGATGGAGACTCGTTGAAGGGCTCAGACACAGCCAGCGTGTGCTGGGAACCAGCTGCACCAAAGCCCTCAGCCTCAGCAAAAAAAAAAAAACCTCAGGGCAGTGACAGGTCTTATAACCGGTCACTGTACCCTACGAAAACATCTGCATGCAATCGGGATCTACACACAAGACCCACTATGCCGCCTCTGTAACGAAGACGAGGAATCAGCTTCGCACGTTTTTTTAATGCCCGATCTTATGAGCTGAAGACAAACCTTCGTTGGGGCTCAAACAATTAGAATGGGCGCACCCAAAGTAAACCTGGTTAACTTTCTTCTAAGCCTTTTACGAAGGACAGAGCTAATAAACAGAAACTCTTTCCCTTTAATGGGAAATACAATAAGCCAACAGGCTGCAGTATTGGGCGTAACCGCAGACCAACCCGCCATAACACCTAATCCATTCATCCATCCAACATAATACACAATCAAATTGACGAATTTTGGAAGTTATTTAATGTAGAAATATGGGTATGCATGACAACATGAACCTAGTCAGAAAATTGTTTCGGTAAACTAGGGTTAATTATAAAATACCCTTTGCTTAGGAAGGTAGATCTCGGTTGTAGTTTAGTGTAGTGCCTAAAGTAGGTTAAAATTAATTTCATTACGAGGGTAAATTGTAAATAACTCAACAGAGGATGCTATTGAGCACAACATGTGTAGGGCCACGGCGAAGAAGTGGATAAGTCGACTTGTATCGAAAATGAGTTAAGTGCATTAAACTACTCTTCCAAAAGTTCTGCGTAATATGCAGAAGTGTTTAAGCTTAAAACGCAACGCTTTCTTAGTTACAGAAATGTGCATTTTCAGACAACTCACTCATTGATGTGGTTACCCGGTTAAGTCTACTTGTACAGTTTTGTATAGGGACACCATTGGCTATGGGAATAATAAGATAAGTCGACTGGTATTATTAGTGAAATTGAGAATAAATTACATTAGGGTTGCGCCAATTTCGGCCTGAAATCGGAAATCACCCTCAACGAATGTAAATAATTATAGATTTCAACGATTCTTCTTCCTTGCCTCGTTCTTTATACCGCTCCATGGCTTCGCGTTGCTCGACCCGCGGTGTAGGCACATCGCCTGTTTTGGCGATAATATCTCAGCATATTTCTACAGGCAGCTCTATCTTGGATCGTGTCATTGCCGAGACCAATGCGTTGTTGTTGCGTTTTTATTTGACACATCCAGGGATCCAGATTTCAACGATTAAACGTTAAAATCTGGGGCCTGATTTGATTACTCAAAACTCTTATCGAATGGTTATCGCATGTCTTATGCCATAGAGAAGACACACAAAATTTTCAGAAAGCTTATCCATTAAATTGAATTGTTGTTGATTTTTTAGTTATTTTGCATAGTTATGTTATCTTTTGCTTATTTACGCTGTGGTATAAAACCGCGCAATCTAAGATGATGGCGTAACCAAGCAAAATATGGCAGAACTATGCAAAATAAACAAAAAATCTATTCAATTCAATGAAAAAGCTTTCTAAATATTTTGTGTGTCTTCTCTATGCGATCAAGAGACGCGAGAGCGTCTCGCCCGCCAAAGGAAAAAGAAAAACGAAAGCGAACAAGTCTACGATTACCGGAGACAACTTGCTTTTTTGTTTGATCAGGCTACAGCCTTCCAGGCAACAGCCCCCAAAAAATTTTTTTTACCAAAATGTTCTACATATCCTGTTCTAGTGCCTTTCCAAATAAAATCTTCGATCGGCACAATAACGGGTGAGATATATGCAATAAACGGTGAAATTTTCACCCTCACAGACTTAAGCGAGTAACCCAATTTCAGAATGAAGACTACAGTTGCAGAAAGACTTGCTTCTACTGTCTCTCTTCGTGATGGGATTTTTATGAAATTTTGAACGAATAATCCTCTGGTGGTCCTTCTAAAGAATCAATGTCTTCCATTTAGATAAGTGGATGGAATAACGGCAAATTAATAGGTGAAGTTAACAAAAGATTTCCAACAATTGCGTCTATCGGCTCATCGCATTGACCATTTTTTAAAACACACTGCGGCATTGGGACATTTGGATATTGGAACACCGGGAGACTGGGAGACTAGGATCTTGGGGTAGTGGGATATTAGGAAATTGGGACATTAGGGTCTTGGGACATTAGGACATTGAGGCATTAGGCACAATGGGGAAACAGGGACGTGGGGACATCGTCATATTGGGGCATTGGGACATCGGGATATTGGGGCATTGGGACATCAGGATATTGGGATATTGGGACAATGGGACATTGGGATATTGGGACATTAGGACACTGGGAGACTAGGACATTAGGACACTGGGATATTAGGACATTGGGACATTATGACCTTGTGAAAATCGGACATTGGGACATTGGGACACTGGTACATAGGGGCATTGGACCACTGAGACATCGGAATGTTGTGACATTGGGACATCGGGATATTCGCACATAGGGGCACTGGGATATAAGAACATGTGAACATTAGGGTCTTGGGTCATTAGGACATTGGGATATTAGGACATCAACACATTAGGACATTGGGACATTAGGTACACTGGGGAAACTGGGACGTGGGAACATTGGGGCACTGGGACATCGGGATATTAGAACATTGGGACATTGTAACATTGGGATATTGGCACATTGGGATATTGGGACATTGGGATACTGGGACATTAGGGCACTGGGATATTAGGACATTAGGCTATTGGGACCTTGGGACACTTGGTATACTGCGACATTGGGACACTGACCACTGGTACATTAGGACATTGGGCCATTGGGATATTATCACATTAGGATACTGGGACATTTTGGACATTGGGGTACTGGGATATTAGGAAATTGGGGCATTAGGACCTTGGGACATTAGGACAGTTAGACATTGGGATATTAGGACATTAGGTGGGAGACTGGGACATTGGGATATTCCGATACTGGGACATTGGGACACTAGGGTAGTGGGACATTCGGAAATTAAACCATTGAGGCACTGTGATATTTGCACATTGGGACAATAGGACGTAAATTGGGACACTGGGACATCAGGATATTGGGACATTGGCACATTAGGATATTAGGACATTGGGACACTGGGATATTAGAACATTGGGACATGAGGACACTGTGACAATGGACCTTAGGGCATTAGGGCATTGGAACATTGGGACACTATGACATTGGGACAATGGGTCAGGGGGGCATTAAGACAGACCAGTAACAGAACGTTAACAAAGCGTTGGCAAGGCAACAACAGAGCGTTAGCAGATCGTTAACAGAGTGTTAACAGAAAATTAACAGTGCCTTAACAGAACGTTAACAGAACGTAAATCGAGTAATAAAAGAAAGGTAACAGACCGTTTACAGAGCGTTAGCCGAATGATTAAAGAGAATCAAGAGAACATTAACAGAACGTTAACAGAGCATTAACGAAAAGATAATAGAGTGTTAAGAGAACGTTAATAGAGCATTAACAGAGTTAACAAAAAATTAACAGATTACTAACAGAATGTTAGCAGAGCCATAACACAAAGATAACACAAATCTATTTTGCACAAAATACATATTAATAAACTATACCCATTTCATCCCAAAATTATTTTAAAAAAAGCTCAGCAACAGCCATTTGTGGCGTGTTTGCAATTGCGTTTGCAGTATCTATTTATTTTAAAGAAGACCCTGTGAATATAACTTATGATATTAAATTTATGGAATATGCTGAACAAAAACCTATTGAAACTTTTCCCAAAACAAAAATATTAGTTGGCTATTTAAGTATGCAAAAATATATGATATCTGACCAAAAACAACAGAGTTGTAAAAGTTACCCCGCCAAAGAAAAATTCATCTGCCGCAAAAAGAATACATATCACTCCAATCCGCTGCTCATATCTAATTTTGTTTGCTGGATGTACTTTTGTTTTAGGTGTAAATGCTGGAGAAGTTTAAATGTACAGGACTACTTCTTAAAGTAATTTGGAGGGAGCCGTCAAAGTGGCACTGAATAAAATGTTAAAGCTCCCACCAAATTACTTTAACCCTCGGATGGTTCAGTGGGGTCTGACAGACCCCAGAGAAATTTAAATCTTAAAATTTTCATAGAAAAACTTGTTGAATGGTATTTGATGCATATGTAATTTAAGTATGTGTCACATACGTTCATTTATGCATGAATTTGTTGGAATTTGTGCTTTTGTTAATAAGTTATAGCACTTTGAAAGTGCTCTGGGGTCTGTCAGACCCCACGAACCATTTACGTATGTCTTTTTTACAAAAGTAAATTTTTCGTTTTGTGGGAAATTTTCAAAGTATGTTATTTGGAAAACGATAAAATGTAATAATAACAGTCGGGAAAGGTTGAATCTTTGTAATGAGAGTACATTTGGGAAATTAGATATGTTAATTTTTAAAGAAATGGAAAATTTAGGGTGTTTTGAATTAGGGGTTTTTAAATTTTTTACTCAATTCATTAAAAATTATGCCGTTTTTTACCTGGTTTTCATTTATGAGGATCTCCTTTCACAATTGTGTCATTACCTTATGTTTTTTAAGTAAAGACATAAATTAATGCCTTTTATGAGCGTAATAATTAGGTGGGTTTTTCACATAATACATAAAGCTTCCTCAGCGAACTTGGCTATTCATTCGACGAACCTCTTCTACGAAGGAGGAAATCAACGGGCAATATTCTCCGAAGCATAGTGCAAAATATTGAAGACATTTTGTGCATTGTTCAGGTTGCCCCCCCCCCCTTCTTTGGGAGCTGACGCCCCATGTCCCCCAATGTGGTCAGATGGTCCCTCAAAGAGGCAAAAATGTTTTCTATGCCCACGAGCAATTGATCGGAAGACAAAATACAATTGCAACGAGTGCAAAAGCCGATCTGCGAAGACCATCGAGGAAAAAGCTGTGAAGAAAAATACTCTTAATATTGACTAACTTTGGATCCCGATTTAAGAAAAAATATTAACCTAAGCTAAAAAATGTTGATGTACATAGCTTTTTTAATTAGTATTAAATACGTTTTGACTAATAAAAATTAAATTTTGTTAAAATTTTAGTTTTTATATTGATTTATTTGTGATAAGTTCAAATTACCCTCAAATTTGACACCACCTAATTTTTTCTTCCACATACTAAAAGCTACTGTCGGAATTCCACTTTTTTTATATACCACTTAATCAAAAGGCTTCACAGTTACTTCTAGTTCAAACCACTGTGCCAAAAAAGCAAAAATTTAAGTTTTAGAGCGATTTTTGCCTTGGGGTCTGTCAGACCCCACTGAACCATTTACGTATGTAAAATTTACCTGAACCATCCGAGGGTTAAGAAGTAGTCCTGTACATTTAAACTTCTCCAGCATTTACACCTAAAACAAAAGTACATCCAGCAAACAAAATTAGATATGAGCAGCGGATTGGAGTGATATGTATTCTTTTTGCGGCAGATGAATTTTTCTTTGGCGGGGTAACTTTTACAACTCTGTTGTTTTTGGTCAGATAAGACTAACCAGCCGATAGGTACTGAACAAGAGTTATCAGAAACGGGCCTGGATGTCACAGAACTCATTGACCGTATTTCGGTTAAAATTTTTAAAAGCCAAATTACCGTAGACAATTCATTCACCACCTTAAGACCACAGCTCCAGCTGCAATTCACTATATCATATTTAAATCGATATCAGCTAGGTCTGCAGGATATTGCTTTCAAATTCTAAATTGCATAGAATTGTACGAGTAGTTATAAAACAGTACCGAAAAACGGTTTATTTTACTAAAACAGAATGGGGGCGTTACATATGGATGACCCGATATAAATAAATAATAAAATTAACAAGATTTTTTCTAGACGCATCAGAAAAAAAACAAATATCGCTCCTTCTGATGAATGCGAAAGTGATGAAAAGGGTCCATTGTCCGTCCACAATTTTAAATACCACAGGAAGTTTTCAGTTTATGGCTTCTAATAAGTTTCTATCTATCTTCCAACAATTTGGGTAAAATATTAATTAAAACAAAAAACTTGCAGAGAGTTATCGATAACTTATTGTCCCAGTGCACAGGTCAGATTTGGTATACAATTTGATCTATTATGAAATCCATCCTATCTCAAAATTACCTTAACAATGATTTCTCTTGATTTGCCCGAACTCCAAATGGAGCATGGTGCATTGACGAGTACCGTGCGCAGGCCCACAAATAATAAAAAAATATACCTCATCGAGCAAACAATTTAAAAAAATTTAATCAGAAATGGTGGTATGGTGGATAAAAAAATATACATCGCACGACTTTTATTGGTATAGACTCCGATCGAGTATTGAAGGGTTAAATATCCATACCTCCGGTTTGGATGAAAGTATTCAAATTAAATTCCGCAGATAAAATCCTGACACTGCAGAGGATATCTAACAATAGGAAAAGTTTTTTCGAGTTGACGCATTCGGCCAATATAACACGGCAAACATTAAAAATGCTGCCCTGAAAAGTTAAAGTTTCGACTTATCCACTTATTCTCCCCGACCCTAGATGTTAGCTCGTCTCGTAATTAACTTTTCATATTGTCTAAATTTGTACTTCTAGCTGTTCCACAGTGGCACCCTCAAATTTTTGTTACACTTATTATATAATCTTGTAGAGGAAGAAGGACTACATTGGACCAGGCGTAAATTGCAGCTAGGGCATATTGCCAATTAAATTGAATGATCATTAAGTAAGTTATCCGCAATGACTGATTTATTCTTTTTGAAAACACTTTGCCAGAATGTCCATACCCTGCGTTGTTTAAAATAGGTCATATGAGTTTTTTGGGTTACATTATACATATGAGGGAAAATATTTCACGGCAACCATTCTAATTTTCCAATAACCATATTTTCATAACTACTAAACCGTTTTGTTCAGACTAAATCTTTTTCAATGATTTCTTTTTATGAATGCAATCAACATACATATTTAAAACAAAATTCTGTATATTTTTATATAAAGTGCACACATAATTCGAATTCATAATTATTCTTTTCAATGTCAATACAAATTAAATACCACTCACACACACAATGTAACTATCTACGAATTTTAATTCAGACTATTTCTTAAAAGTAAAAACAAGATCTACGTAATATAACAAATACAAAAATAGAAAACATACATATTTAACAACAATTCATATTTACATTTGCTTATTTTTTAATTTTCATCTCAACGTACTGATAAGAATAAGAATTACGAAAATACATAATAAATTATGAAAGATTTTATTGAAATATATTATTATTTATTTTAATAAAAAAAAACATTATAATTTAAGGAAAACAATAAATTAATTCAACAAATTTTACAGTAAATAGCAATAATTTTTTTTGCACTTATATTTAGTTATTATTGAGTTATAGTATTCAACTGTTGAAATTTATTCTGTCTCATTTATTTACACTTAATAGAAATCTATGATTTGTGACACTTAAAAAAATATTTTTTACGGTAAATATTTACTTTTTTTGTAGATTTGTGCCTCGACAGTCTTATTATGATTGTCATCCGATATAGGTTTCCATAGATACGGTCGTACATAAATTTTATTTTATTTAAATAAAACACATCAATGCTTTCTATTGATCGGCGCGAAACACGTATAATTCATAGTAAAAAAATCAATTGTTATATTTTTTTTGTATTATTATTTTTTATAATTAAAATACACTGGCACAACAATACTTTCAAAAACATTTTGGTATTAAAGTCAAAAAAAAAATTTAATTTATCTTTCACTGGCATTAGAGTCCCATTCCTGAAGACAGTTATTTGGAGACAAATTTTTCCCTTCTTTCTTCAAAGAGAAGAGAACTGGCCCTAAATGTGCACTTATATGGCACTCTTGAGATAGGAACAAAATAATTTCACCATTTGCTTTAGAATGTTTTATGTAATTTTAAATGACTCTATTTACATAATAATGAATGACAAAATCTTATTTTAATAATAAATTATTCTGAAAGATATGTTTTATTATGTTAGCTATCCAGACAAAGTGTCCGTTCGAACCAATGTCAAATCCAATGGCGACACCTTCGATACACCACTGTCCGTAGCACTAACAGTGGATTTAGGCGGACTTGTCTCACATCGTGCTTGTGACTTGACCGATAAATCGATTGGTTCATCCTGTATATCGGTCAGTGGGCCAACAGTCAGCAACGCGGGAGCCGGATGTGGAGATGCGGGTGATAGGGCGACCAGCGGCAACATTAGGTATGGATTAAGCGGCTCGGATATACTACGAACTGGATCGAACTTTTTCACTGGCAATTTCATGTTGTGTTGACTATCTATAATCGGACTGCCGTATATATCCTTATGACTAACAATACTATCATCGGGATCGGCTGATGATGCTCCCGAGTCGCTGGAGGAATTACTATTGGTACGACGATGGTGCGCGCTAGCTATTTTATCCGGACACACATTGCTACCGTTCAACAAATGTCGGCTCGATGATATGAAAGGATTGGTGAGTAGACATGGACTGGATGGTAGCGATGATGATTTGAGTGGTGATGGACTTTTGTTGTTGTTCTGATGCAGCGGATGATGGTGGTGATGCACTTGGTGTTGTGGCTGTTGACTCGATTGCAGATAATTAAATTGACTGGCAAGTGAATGATGATTATGATGATGATTTGGTGATTGTGTTGATTGCGATAATGAAGGTGATGGCTGTGAGGGTGGTGGAGATGATTGTGGCTGATGATAGTGTTGTTCATGTTGCTGTTGTTGTTCTTGAAGAAGGCAATGAATTTTGAACCAATTCGATCGACGACCGTATCGTGAACCGCTTTTTGACATTCCCACATAGAGGCATTTTCGAAGACGACATGCTTTGCAGGCGGTACGATTCTTTTTGTTGATTACACATTCGCCGTTATTTTTGCATTCGGATATTGATGATAGGTTGTTGTAGGTGCGACCGAAGAATGACTGAAAGAAATGTTACAAAATGTGCATTAGAATAAAATTGAAAAAAAATATAAAAAAATATTCAAATCAGGTTACTGTCTTAACTCTTTCGTTTTATGAAAAATTAAACAGGTCGGTTTAACATAATTTCTCGTATCCGGCACGTGCCAGCTTAGAGCGAAAGCCCAACAATCATCTTGCACATAAGTCATACAACTTCATCCGTCTATAAATATTTAAATTACGCTAATATTATTCTCATTATCCGATCGCTTGCAAATCAGAGTGTTTTCACTTGGACATGACAATTCAAAATATTGCAACTGCCAAAAGGAAACAGAAAAATAAACTAAATTACAGCCTATTGCTATGGCTTTCGTCACGCATCATTTTAAGCAGATTGCGTTAAGTGTGAAAAATATTGCGAGCTTGCATCCATGTCGGATATATATTTCGCGCGCGCTTGGTGTGATTATTTTCACAATGAGCGATTTGCTCATTCATCTTGATTTTTGTGATTGAGATTAAAGTGAAAGTATACACACAACGGCGCAACTGAATAGGACACATACGCGATGTGAATTATGCGGGTACGATTTGATTTATGTACGGAAGATTTGATAGGGATTACCCCAGTTATTATGATACACGAATGTATACAACGTCTGCAGAAGCATTACGATTGCGATTACCTGAAATTTTGTAAATTATGTCGATTGACATAAATAAAGTTACAAAGTTAACCATAAGTCAGACAAATTCGTATTGAACTAATTTCGTGTAATCCAATTAAGAAATACGCGAAATTCCTATAGTGGCTGTCATCCAAATGAAGCACAATATTTGACAGCACATACACAAAAAAAAAGTATCTCAAAAGTGACAAGTCATTATTTGTACCATACATGTTTCAATACCGTGTCCAAAAACGCGACCTGCCACACGAATACCGCGACTCCCATATTCGATGATCTCTGAACTATTTTTTTAAGGTCATTCGATTTTATTATTCAGGCATGCGATCCATTTAAGGAAATAGCATTTCAAAATACACCCAAAAGCCAAAGGCCGATCGTGCGCAACCAATTATTTACAATTAAAACGATATCAAAATTGATTAGTTTACCTCTTATGCCGTCAGCTAAATAATCATCAACTTTAGCGCGGCGGACGAAGGATGATGATGGACCGACCCGCGCCGCGGACGGCGTGATGTTAAATCTCTGATCGTTAGAAAGATTTGCTTTCGACTATGTTCGATGCAGATCTTGAGAAAACAATAAATCCATTTCATTTCATTTCGCTCCGTTTTAGATATTGTTCTGATTCTCACGATCGATTAGCGTGTGCTGTTGGCCTAGTAATGATAATGTTCGACCCAAGTTGGGCGGTTAGAATCGACAAGGCTTTTGCCCTGCATCATATTCGAACCAGATCATGACAGTTTGAAAAAGACGATGGAGCGCCGAAAATATGTTTGATGTTATCGCGCTTGCCAATTAATGTCGGATGATTTATGTTTTATTAATAGTTTTGCCGGTAAGTGGAGATTTTTTCTCTGTCTACCGATTTTCTTGGGCAAGCTGTCGCGCTCCACTCTAACTTACAATCCATCAGATGATTTCTTACATGCAACAGAAATAATAATTTAACAGAAATAGACTCACGCGGATCTTAAAGGCTTAAACAAAAAAAAAGAAAATGCCTAGACGCTGATCGAAATGGTCGTAACGATCATCATCAGACACGATCGTATACACATACACAATTTCAGTACATGCCACGGCAATCTATTGTAGGGCATGTGAAAAATTAGATTGGGTGGAAAAGAGTAGTTAAAAAACTGTTAAGAGATAATTTAATGGCGCCCGTTAGGTACTTGCTTGTTGCGAAGGCGTTTTGTACGTGTGCGTTCTTGATACACTCAGATACAGATAAAATATATGTTTTTGTGTCTTCTAGTCTTTTTTTGTTTTTACTATTCAGACAATATTTATACGACCAAATAGAGTTCCATATAATCGAAAGTATGCGAAATAGCAAAAAGTCAGACATAGTTACTATTAAATGGCCCCAAGGAAAATTAAATGATTTTTCCCTAGAGTTTAACCTTATTCACATTAGCCATTATAATCACCATTGGCTCTCTATCTTTAGGAAGAAGATGATGATGATGATCTTGATATGAAGTCACGTTATGCGGAGGTGTACTATTTGCAAAAGATCAAATTCACATTTTATGAAATTATAGCTTTGGTTCCATTGGGCTTAAACGTCTGTGTTTTTTGTTTTTTGGTTTGTGATCGACTAATTCGTAGTTTGTGCAGTTTTGAAAATGCTGTGAAAATTGAAGGAAAAAAGAAAGGTATCATATATGCGAAAGCGACAGACAAGAAACAAATAAATTTTAAATTCGGAATTTCGCATAACGAAAGAGTTAAGAGAGTAACCTGGCGGATGTTCTAAATAAAAATAAATATAAATTCAATTCTAGCTATAATTTTGATATAAAGTGAATACATTTTCAGTGAAATGGAGACAGTTTCAAATTGGAACAATTTTAGAGGAAATTGAAGTTGGATTGGAACACTTCCACCAACAAATACTCTGTAAAATTTAGATGGATCTGAATTCTTAACTATTTTATTTTTTCCGTATATTTTTGCAATGTGTCACTTGCCTATCATTTCATTATTTTCTCCTTATAGCAAAGCTAATGGGGCCTCTTGAAATCCTCAGTGCTTTGAACTAGTCAGTCTGAAAAGCTGGCAATACTAAATAGTCCGTTTTAGTGTCACAACTATAAATATCAGCTGGATCGAAGATGAATATTTTGTTTAGGGTATAAATTGCAACCAATGTTGCAATGACATTGGTTTCGTGCTGGACGCTGGACATAGTATTTCTATGGACTGGTTGTAAATCTCAATTCTAATTCCCATATGTGTAGAAACTACGCAAAAAGTCTGGTACGTAAGCTCTTAAATATTAAGAAAAAAAAAACTATTTTTCATTTAAACAAATGCATTTCCATGTTTCGAATAAGTAGTGATAACTGTCACTACTTATTCGTCAAAGTCAAGAAGTTTCATTAATTTTCGCCAACTGGGTTTTGGTCAAATTTTGAAAAAATTTTTGAGTTTGCGTAAGTTTCTATGCAAGGAGCAGATTAGGGTTAAGCGCACCCGCAAAATTTGTTAAGAATTGGTAGTCCCCTTTCGGGGACGCAAAAATGTCATCAACCAGTTCGGACACACATAAATCGGCAAAGCACATTGACGCACATTACAGAAAACTTATTAAATTTAATTCCAGAAATTCGAGTCTGCAAATACTAACAGTTCTCTACTGTACTTTCGTAGAAATTGGAACACGGATGCCATTTTTGTCTGACCTCTATTATTGGCGAATATCCAAATAGCGTTTTTTGAAAATCACAAATGATTTGGTCGCGCTTAGCAGTCCTAGGATATCCACGGGCCCTGGACTCATTTCTAAGACACCTCACTGTAAAGCAATGGAGTGGGAGTGTGTTTTGCTTTCGAAGTCGTTTGGAAACGAAAAAGAGTTGCTTAGCTAACACTTTATGTTAGATTGATAGGTAAATATTTTATTAATTCAATTGATGTTTTCACAAAAAACCTTAGAGCTACAAACTCCATGTTTCAATGTTTGCGGTAAGCAGGTAATACGGATACATACATTAAGTTCTTGCAAGGAAAATTTTAAAAAAACCTTGTTTCTGGGTGTCCTAAACTAAGCTGACTAGACGTACAGCATTTTGCTGTACAGTACAGTATTTTGACCTGTCCTACAGCATTAGTAAATGTATAGCATTCCCAATTCCACACAAAACGAGACCGAGCTTAATTCCGGGCCCGGCCGAAATTTGAATACCCGTCACATTTGAATGAAACTTAAGCTACTTTTGCGTTAACAATTTTTACTGCAGCCCTATGACTTGTTCCGATTTCATCTGTTCCTGGATGCGTTGAGGCTAATCCAGGAACACCCTTGGATGAATTTTGGCTAAGATTAAAAAAAAAACAAGGGGGCTTCGCCCCCTGCTCGCTTCGCTCGCCAACCCCCGGGGCCGAGGCTAATTTCGGGCGCGGCCGAAATTTGGATACCCTTCGCTTGGGCTAAAAGTTTTTTTTCGGGCATACCTATGACTTGTATTTAATTCCCTCCTCATTCTTTTTCTTCCGTTTTGACAAAAGTTTTGGGCTTGGTTGAAATAAGTGGACAAATAAAAATATTTACTCCGGAAATTTTATTGAGGTTGCCGGAGCATGACCCCACAGTACGATTCCATTCGTTTTGAACTTTTGAGTTGCTTTGATAAAGACACATTAATTCAAGGTTTTGTGAAATTGGTGTAAAAAATGTTTCTTAACACTAGAAGGGTCAGGAATTTTATATACCTACTGATGATGGACAACCAAAACTTATGTTGTTTTTAGAGTTTATTGCATCACAAGAAATGATAACTGGGCAAACAAGCACGACAACAACCGTGAAAATGACTCAAGGCCATAGTCTAGGCTTGTGCATGCGAGCGCTCCAAAAGCGCACATTATCACAAAAAGTTCAAGTATAAAACCTCTATAAACGATTGTTTCCTTTTACATTGGCACTCTAACAAAAAACGCAAATTCAAACCCACGGATTTATGGATTTTTTGGGATGATAAGGCTTGACCGTCAATTTGACGGTTTTGACCCTATTAGGTATAACAAGAAATATCTCATATACTAAATTTTTTAATTTTTATTTATATCCAAATATATGATCAAATACATATTTTAGGAAAAGTCAATAAATATGAAAGCTTGAAACATTGTAGTTTAGAAAATATAGATGATTTACAATACAAAACCGTCAAATTGACGGCTCTGACCCTTTTAGTGTTAACCCATTTTTTGCGGGTATTGATCCAATGGGAATTATTTGATGAAAATTGGTGTAACATGTTCTCTACGATCCTAGATTCAGAATTTGTAACTATTTTTTTCGTATGACCTCAGGGGTCCTTTCCAGGACATGTGTCAAAAACGACACACCCGCACTACAGCGACACAAAATTTGCAAGGGAAAATCTTATCTACTTTCTTGAGAAAAATGGTTTACATAATGAAAATAAATGGGAGTGAATATTTTATTATACAGTCTTGACTCGGTAATCCGGATCTCCTTTAATCCGGATATCACGCTAATCCGGACCACTAAATGTTTCCCCTACGTATTCTATAGTCCGGATTTCGGCACCAATTTTGACCCTATAGTCCGGATATTTATACCACGCTCTGTGGCTTACTTGGTTGAGTCTCATTCTACGATGATAGTAATCTAGAGGTCCGGAGATCGAATCTCGGCGTGGTCCAAAAATTCCGTACATGTGCAGATAGGAAATTATAGTGCTTGCAGCATTATATACACTCCGAAATGATATGCAATGTAACGTTGACTCGAAATTGTCTGTAAACGGCTGAGTTAACGCACCATGGCCCCACATTGGACTATACGGTACTGGGAACAAGTCCGGATATTTGAGATTTTCAGGGTGAAATGGTAAATTTGGTCTCGTACTTTTTTACGGGACGGTTTGGCAAATGACATGATGCTGACTAATTTTAAAGAAATAATACATTTATCGGCTTTTGTTCCTCTTATTTATTTATTTGGACTGTTTTTTCCTAAGAAAAAAAAGTTATTGCGCTAATCCGTATGTTCCGATGGTCCGGATTACCCCTTGCAATAATTGATCCTGATTATCGAGTCAAGAGTCTACTTAATATACTTTATTTACGTCCGGGAGGTTAGTAGGTTATGCAAAAAAGCATTCATTCATTTGAAAAATCTTGTCTTCATATAGCCCATATTATTTCGAAAAAAACAGCCTTATTTTCCACATTGTTTGGAAACAATATATTTATTGTCTGCGATGCCAGCGATGGTTTACATTGGGAATCACTGGGAATAGGATATAGAATATATTAGCTGCCCGCATACTAAGATAGAGCCTCCAAAAATAATGGAGTATTCAAACGTTAGAGGAGATGCTGAACTGCATCTCCCCGATCGGTTTTTCATGATACATACATCAAGTATAAAATCATTCACCTTTATGTTTTGCCATAATGATACGATTTACGAAATAATTTATTGCCGGAAAGCATGTGGGGGTATGAGTAGGTACCAAAGATTCAAAAAGTACTCATCTGGTTACTTGAATCGAATCGTTTCGATACCGAGTAAAATAGAAAGAAAAGTATCGATAGCAGAATTCTTTGGTATCGAAACAGAAGTATCGACACTTTACTTGTATCGGAATGTCGTTAGAGTGCTTCTCATACATTGATTTCCAACTCAATTATGCAAATAACAAATCTCAGTTTCAAGAATCACATAATGTACTTGATGCAAATATAACGCTGTTAATGCTCGGATGTGTCGTTTTCGCAACATTTTTTGTAAATGCAACTTCTGAGTACTTTGCGTTACCCGCTGGAAATAATTTTTGACCAGTACAAAGAAAACAGTTCTGATTTACTTATCCAGAGGATATTTCATGAATTCTATTAGCATTTTCTGAAATTTAGCGATTTTGTTTGAGGATTT
This sequence comes from Microchrysa polita, assembly GCA_949715475.1. NCBI lineage: Eukaryota > Metazoa > Arthropoda > Insecta > Diptera > Stratiomyidae > Microchrysa > Microchrysa polita. The sequence goes on along the minus strand of OX454416.1, from coordinate 116,251,504 downwards.
CAAAAATTTGCGAAACAGGTGTTTTTGTCGCTTTCGCAAATAGTCAAATATGTTGTGATTGAAAATTTTATGGGTTTTTATATGTAAAATGGACATTGATTTTTAGTTTAAAATGGCTGTCGATTCGTTGCGTGTCGTACAAGCACTACATTATTAGTTTCATTATATGTTTCGTTTTCGACACACCCGCAAATAATGGGTAAGAACCAATATGGGGGGTTTGGTTTGTATGGCAGCCCCATGACCCCATGGTCCGATTTGATTCAATCTTACATATGTTTTGTGCCATCAATAGAAATACATTTGTATGAAATTTTGTTGAAATCCTTGCACAAATAAAAAAGTTTTTCTTAGAAGAACCTAATTTTGAGGGTTGGATTTGTATGGGAGCCCCATGACCTCATGGTCCGATTTCATCCATTCTTACATATGTTTTGTGTCAACAATAGAAATACATTTGTGTGAAATTTCGTTGAAATTGGTGCACAAATAAAAAAGTTTTTCTTAGAAGAACCTAATTTGGGGGGTTAAGTTTGTATGGCAGCCCCATGACCCCATAGTCCGATTTGATCCATTCTTGCATATATTTTGTGTTATCTATAGAAACACATTTGTGTGAAATTTGATTGAAATTGGTACACAAATAAAAAAATTTTTCTTAGAAGAACTCATATTGGGGAGCTAGGTTTGTATGGCAGCCCCATGACCCAGTGATCCAATTTGGGTGAATCAAACATACAAACAGCCTGCAACAATAAGAAGCACGTGTGCAAAATTTCAGCTTGCTAGCCTCAATACCCGCCGAGTAAAACGCGTCGCAACAGACAGACAGACAGACAGACAGACAGACAGACAGACGGACATCGCCCAATCGACTCCCCAAGTCATGCTGATCATATATGTATACTTTTTATATGGTCGGAGATACTTCCTTCAATGCGTTACAAACTTCATGACAAAGTTAATATACCCTTTCACTCTATGAGCGAAGGGTATAAAAAGTTTTTCTTACAAGAACCTAATATTTTGGGGTTTGATTTGCTTCACAGTCCTATGACGTAATGTTCTGATTCTATCCATTACTAGATATTTGAGGCATTACTAGGAACACATTTCAGTGAAGTTTGGCTAAGATTGGTTCATAAAGAAAAAAGTTTTTCTTAGAAGAACTTAATTTCCAGTGGTTAGTATCACAGCGCTATCACGTAGTGTCCCGATTCCATTCATTCCTATATATGTTTTGAGGCTTTACTATAGTAAATATATATATATATTGGATTCCTATAGGAACACATATGGGTAAAGTTTGGTTAAGGTCCGATTAAAAAGAAAAAAGTTTTCCTAGAAGAACTTAATTTTCAGCGGTTGGTTTGTATGGTAGCCCTATGACATAATGTTCGGATTCCGTTCCTAGATATGTTATGGGAGGCTTCACTAAAAACATACTTAGGTGAAGTTTGGTTAAGATTGGTAGATAAAGAAAACAAATTTTCGTAGAAGAACTTGATTTTCATAGGTTAGTTTCTATGGCAGCCTCATGACCCCATGGTCTGATTTCATTCGTTCCGACATATATATCTCTAGTTCCTGTCAACCCCTTGTGGGGCATAGGGCATTAACTACGCCTACTCTCCACCTCGTTCTGTTTTGCGCCAACGGCGCTAGCTGTGACCATGTAAGATTTAGCGTTTTCGCCTCGCTTGTTACCGATCTTCTCCATGTGTTCCTTGGCCGTCCAACACGGCGCCTTGCTCCGGAATCCTGTGGATTCCAGTTCAGGGCCTTTTTTGCGATGTTATTGGGCCCTCTTCGGAAGGTGTGACCTATCCATTGCCACTTAAGTCTTTTGATCGAAGTGCCTATCCTTTCTTGGCCAGTTATAGTGAGGAGATCCTCGTTCGAAATGATCTCCGGCCAACGAATATGTAGGATGCGCCGTAGACACTGATTTACAAAAGTTTGCAACTTATCAGTAATCTCTTTAGTCACCTTCCAGGTTGAACAGCCATATAGCAGCACGGATTTCACATTGGAATTGAAGACTCGAAGTTTGGTGCGTCTGGAAATATTGTTGTTTAGCCAGAAAGGAGTCAAATTGAAGAAAGCCGCCCTAGCCTTGTTTATCCGTGATTTTACATCAGCATCCGCTCCACCATCTGCTGTAACTACGCTCCCGAGATAGCAAAATTCATCAACTTTTTCGACTGCCTGTCCCGAAATACAAATTCCGCTTTGCCCCCCTGGATATGTGCTCAAGAACTTAGTCTTGGCAGCATTGATTTTCAGCCCGGCATTACGACTTGCGCAATTTAGAGCTTCTGTCATTTGAGCGACATCATCCGTATTAGTTGATAGAAGACAAATGTCGTCAGCGTAGTCAAGATGTTGAAGGTGATCAAACAATTTCCATCTGATACCTTTGTTACGATGTAATTGAAGTGCGGAGCCGAGTACATCACTAATGACAATAAGGAAGAGAATAGGTGACAAAATGCAGCCTTGTCTCACTCCACTGTGCACCTCAAAAGGATCTGAAAGCTTGCCCTTATGCAAGACGTGACATTGGGCTCCATTGTAGGATTCCTTAATGATGGAGATTATCTTATCTGGAATATTTCGTCTTCGTAAGGCATCCCAGATGTACTGACGATCAACACTATCGAAGGCTTTTTCAAAGTCGATGAACATGAGATGTAATGGGGATCTCCACTCCGCGGATTGCTCGATGATAATACGGAGGGTGTTAATGTGGTCGCTACAGGTGAACCCTTCGGGAAAGCCAGCCTGTTCATCGTTCAAAGTGCTATCGACTTTTTCCTTGATTCGTCCTAAAACAATCTTAGCCATCAACTTGGAAATTGCAGGAAGTAGGCAGATCCCACGCCAATTATTACAATTCTTCAGGTCACCTTTCTTCGGAATTTTAATAATTAGGCCCTTTTTCCACTCACTGGGAAGAGTTTCAGTTTCCCAACACTCTCGGATTAAGGGAAGAAGAATATCCGCTGTAGCGTTAATATCCGCTTTTAAAAATTCTGTCGGAATTCCATCAATCCCCGGGGCTTTACCGGCGTCCATTGATTTGATAGCGTCTGTTAGTTCCTTTTTGGATGGTGGACCGGAACTAATGCCGTCTATTTGAGGGACGTCTTCTGCTGGCAACGAAGATACACTTGCAGGCCCGAAAGTGTTATTCAGGACCTCTAAAAAGTGTTCTCTCCATCTTTCTAGCTGTTGTTCTTCGGTAACGAGCAGAACACCTTCCTTATCTTTCACAGGATGTTCCGTTAATAAAGATCTGCCAGTTAATGGCTTAATAAGTTTGAAGAGTGTTCCACTGTCACCGCGGAGAGCCGCATCCTCTGCCTCCTTCGCAAGTGCGTTGATATTGTTACGCTTATCACGTCTTACACTCCTCTGAACGCCTTTTTGGAGCGAACGGTATTCAGCTCTGTATCGTTCTTTAGCTGAGTCGTCAGCAGCTGAGTTAATCTGCTCCTTAACTCTCTTGCGTGCTGAGATAAGAGACCAAGTAGAGTCGCTAATAAATGGTCTCCTACCGCGATCCAATCGTCCTACAATTTCTTCGCCACATGCAATAAATGAATCCTTAGCGACTTTCCATCTATCTTCAATTGTCGGATTCTCATTTGGTGGTGGTGCATTAGCTTTTTCGTGCAAAGCGGTGGAGAACGCACGCTTGGTTGATGGAATTTTGAGCTTCTGCACATTATACCTAGGGCAAATATTTGCACGGTTAGGACGCTGGATTGCTGCCGTTCGTAAGCGCATTTTTGCGATGACAAGATGGTGGTCACTGCCAATATCAGCACCACGTTTCGCCCTAACGTCCAGGACACAGTTTCTCCACGTTTTGGAAACAGCAATATGGTCTATCTGGTTCTCAGTTCTGCCATTTGGAGAAGTCCAGGTTGATAAGTGGCAATCTTTGTGTTTAAACAGAGTCCCACCAATGACGAGCTGACGAGAGTTACAAAACTCTATAAACATCTCGCCATTCTGGTTTCTGTCGCCTAACCCATGATTTCCCATAAGATGTTCCAATCCTTGGTTATCTGACCCGACTTTAGCGTTGAGATCCCCCATTATGATTTTAATGTCACCTCTGGGAGCCCTATCAAAGGTGTCGCCAAGTCGTTGGTAGAAGACGTCTTTATCAGCTTGATCAGCTGGTTCAGTTGGTGCGTAACACTGAATTATCGTGATATTTCGTACTCTGGATTTGAATCGGGCGGTGATAATACGGTCGGAAACTGGTTTCCAATCGATAAGGGATCGACGTGCATCCCTTGTCAAGAGGATTCCGACGCCTGCCTGCCGAGGAGCATTTTGGTCATCATTTCCAGAGTACAATAAAACAGTATGAGAGCTTGGTGATAAAGTCGCTCCTGATCCGAGCCATCTTGTTTCGCTCAGTCCTAATATAGCGATGTTATACGCGGTCATTTCCCGTTCGACTTCAGTGAGTCTCATGTTGTTGCACTCGCCCCACATCGTTCGAACGTTCCAAAACCCAATCGTGGTCCGTTGTTTATAGCCAAAAGTCGTTGCCGATGAATCAGTCCGAGGTATCCGAGGCTCGTTAAATGTTTCGAGTGTAAAGAAAATTTCAAGTACGCGGGTTACAAGCCTACGTACCCTATCCCTCAAGTCGCCTTTTACGACAAGCCGGGAATGCTGTGGCATAATTCTAACCCCAAAAACCACAGGGGTCAATTTTTGGTTAAGTTTCGTACATATCTGAACCGTTGAGCACACAAAGCAGAGTCGCTGCGCGCACAATTGTAGAGATATGTTCGAAACTCAGGAGAGTATTATTCTCTCCTGTCCCTTTAGTCGCCTCTTACGACACGTCGGGAAAGACGGAGGCACTATTCTTGACCCGCGCCACAGGGCAAAAACATATATATAGCGTACACTAAAAAGAAATTTGCATACAAAATTTCAGCCCGATAGGTTTAAAACCGAGGGATTAGTTTGTATTGAACCAGACGGACAGACAGACAGACTGCTAGAAGTAATGGAGCCAGGGGCAAGAAGAGATATACTCTTTTCGAAGTCAAAACAAATGCTAAGGAGGTTTTCACACTTGTACTTGATCTGGCCAGATAACGTAATCTGCGGTGTGGTGAATTTAAAAATGTATGGAATTTGACAGCTCAAATTAAGTAATTTGCACAGATTACGTTATCTGGCCGTAAGTGTGAAAACCTCCTAAATTTATTGCTCCTCTTTCACCAGGCCCCTTAGATAAACAAATTTAGTATTGTCCTTAAATCTTTGAAAGTTAGAAGGATCTTAAAATTTTCATAAAAAAAAAATTTGCTCCTGACATGGCTGCGCTATTTGCTGTAACTGTAGCCGCGGTTTGTAATCTGACCCACCCTTTTCCTTACCAAGTACCATATGGGCAAAAATATTTTTTAGATCCCTCTGCAAATATACTATCTAAAAACAATTTTGGTAATAGTACCTTTTCTAAACTTTCGGATTAAATTTCAATCCACTTTGCCATGAGCTGTCAAACACATAGTTCAAACTAGTTAGTACGCCCCATTGAATTCCTAGGAATGTAATGCGCTTAGACCAATTAAAAAGTGTCCCGCTAAAATCTGGGTAAACTTTTTTGGTCTAAATTCTACAGTGCAATGTCCAATCAATGAAAGTTCAATGAAATACTGGTTTAAATATCCGACGGTCAGATTGACAATTCCGGGCTGTCAGTTGCGAGTTTTTGGCATTGAATTTCTAGTTTTTGGTCGTCGTATGTCCGACCAGATATTGTAAAGACAGGAGGACTGAGGAGAATGTGATATGCTCCTTTCATGATGAAGACAATCCTGGGCCGACATTAGGTGACAATGTCGCGATACGTGGAACAGTGTTCTGGGAGTGTGTGGTACAAAGGGTTTGTAACCTCACCGGTGCTGCATAACTGGGAATTGCTCTACCTATCGCTTTGTAGGTGACCAACATTGTTTCTTTGCCCATGCCGCTGGAGCTCCCGGCTAATGCCTTTAGGAAGTTGTTTCTGCTGTGCTAAGCTCCTTCGAAAATGCATGTGTCTAGGTGGTGAGAAGTGTTGCAGTGCATTTAGACTGCGTCGGTGGTTGCGGATGTGATGGGTGATCAGATCCTAAGTCGTTTTGGTACTATGCATCCTGTAACCATGCTGGTGAGAAGCTTGCACAGCATGTGATACAAGGGTGGGGTGGATGAGTGCAACGAGCGTTTTTATTCGGTGAGTTTCGTGCGTTTATCGGGTTGTAGGAGGGGGATGATTAGATGATTTTCAAAATTCAGGGATGACGAGCATGGATATCGAAAAGTTGAAAGTGACAATTAATATTAATTTTTGACGGCGACAGTTCGATGACTGACATTAAACACCTCGTCGACTAGTATACATTTGAAAACTTGGTCTAAATATGGTCTAAATATTCAAAAAGTTTACCCAGATGTTGGAGCCACTTTTTGATGACATTTTCATATTGTATGCGCATTCCATGTACTAGAAGTTCAATGGTACACCCACACTTAAATTTGAAATAATTTGAATCAATTTTTTGAATTCTTCGTTCTGTCAAATTTATCCATTTTCCTCAATTATCATCATGTGTGCGGCATTAGAGTAGATAGGGCGCTCGTCTGCAAATCATAGGTTCGCGGGATCGAATCCTATTGAAGGCGCAGGTAAATTTACTATGCTTAAATACCACCAAACTTATAGAGCTCAATGCTGTGCTGCGTGAGCGCTTTTATTTTAAAATAAAACGAGACCGAGGCTAATTTCGGGCGCGGCCGAAATTTGAATACCCTTCACTCTCCTCGGGCTAAAAGGTTTTTGGGGCAAACCTATGACTTGTGTTTAATCCTTCCCCATTCTTTTCCTTCTGTTTTCGCATAATATTTGATATTGACAAATTCTGTGGCGTAGATAAAACAATATTTGTGTGAGATTTGGTTGGAATAAGTGGTAAAATAAAAAAAATTATCTCAGAAAACGTTATTGGGGGATGCGGGAGCATGGCCCCATAGTACAATTCCATTTGTTTTACTTTGTTTTTTTCGATAATGACGCATTGAGGTTTTTTGAAATTGGTGTGGAAAAAATGTTTCTTAGAAGATCCAAAATGGGGAGGTTGGGTTTGTATGGTAGCCCCATCCCCCATGACTCCATTGTCCGATTTCAATCATTTTTACATATGTCTTATGACATTAATAGAAGTGCACTTTTATGAGTTTTGTTTGAAAGTGGTGCACAAATAAAAAAGTTGTTCGTAGAAGAACTCAATTTAGGGGGTTGGCTTTGTATGATAGCCCCATGGCCCTATCGACCGATTCCATTCATTTTTACACATGTTTTGTGGCATCAATTGAAATGCACTTTTATGAGGTTTGATTGAAATTGGTGCACAAATAAAAAAGTTTTTCTTAGAAAAACTCATTTGGGGGGCTGGGTTTGTATGACAGCCCCATGGCCCCACAGTTTGATTCCATTTATTCTAATATATATTTTGTGGCATCAATAGAAACACATTTCTGTGAAATTTGGTTGAAATTGGTGCACAAATGAAAAAGTTTTTCTTAGAAGAACCTAACCCCCCAAGGGTTAGGTTTGTATGGCAGCCCCATGACCCCATGGTCCGATTTGATCCATTCTTACATATATTTTGTGTTATCAATAGAAACACATTTGTGTGAAATTTCGTTGAAATTAGTAAACACATGAAAAAGTTTTTCTTAGAAAAACCAAATTGGGGGGGTTAGGTTTGTATGGCAGCCCCATGACCCCACGGTCCGATTTTAGCGATTCAAACATACAAACTGCCTGCAATAAAAAGAAACATGTGTGCAAAATTTCAGCTCGATAGCTTTTAAACTGACCGAGTAAAACGCGTAGCAACAGACGGACAGACGGACAGACGGACAGACGGACAGACAGACAGACGGACATCGCCCAATCGACTCAGCTCGTCATGCTGATCATATATATACATATTTTATATGGTCGGAGATGCTTCCTTCAATGCGTTACAAACTTCATGACAAAGTTAATATACCCTTTACTCTACGAGTGAAGGGTATAAATTACTCTACGAGTGAAGGGTATAAAAAAACCATTGACGAAATCATTAATTTAATAAACGTTACAACTAGAACGAAGTAGATCTTTGCAAAGTTATTTTGAGTACGACGGTCTTAATTTTAGTAGAAACACTGTAACGTCAAAATCATGTTTCAAATCATGTTGGTTTAAGGTTGATCCACACTTTTTAGTCATCAGTCGCAGTCATTTCCTATACAAATTGTCAGATAGTCAGTCAATCAATTAACTGACAATCTGTAAACTTGTATGGAAAATGACTGAGTTTTGTCAGTCAATCAATTAACTGACAATTTGTCAACTTGTATGGAAAATGACTGACGACTGAAAAGTGTGTATCGACAGTGTTTTCGATGGATTTCACTCAGCTTTTTTTCAGTGTAGGGGGCCCACTCAACAAGTTGGCAGGGGGGCCCCGAGTGAAGTTGTTCCGCCACTGAATGGAGCTAGATTAAAATGATGTAAGAAAGATATAATTGTAAGACTATGCGCCAATTTTTAAAAGAAGCGTACAAGCACCTCACCTTGGCAGAAGTTGGAGAAAATTGAGCTGGAAAAAAGGATTGTTTTTTGGGTCAAATCATGCATGACTTTAAAACTCTGTAAAAAACCAAACCTCTTATCCGATTTTACTGTGGTTAGTTTTATTTTATAAATTTGTAAATTTGTTGGCTGTAATATTCATTTTATTTCACTATTATAGCTGGTCTAGCTTTGGAGATATTAGGCTTTAAGTCGTGCAATGATTTATTCAAAAATTTTTAAATGCCTGTGGCAGCTAAAGGGTTAGGCTGAGGGGGTATGTTCCGTACAAATTTTTTGCTGGAAGTCACACGAGGGATCACAATCCGGTGCGTTTATGCGGCAGTTCCCGGACACCCTATAGAGCCTAAAAGAGATGATTTTTGATTCATCGAAATGTAGATTAACCAGTTAAAGGTCGAATGGAAACAGGAACATTTCAGACCAAATGACGAACAAATATAGGAGACAGTGCATAAAAAAGCAAGACATGACCCCTTGAATTATGAATCTTGTAATTATAGAAAAATGTTTCTCACTGATAAGTTATATATTAACTGATTGTTAATTAGTTTTACTATCAGTTGGTTTCTTATGTTACGTTATCAAACATGATGCTGCTTACCTTGCATCCTTCACACGTGAAAGCGCCAAAATGAAAACCAGCCGCAGGCTCCCCACAAACTTTACACTGTTGGTTCATCTGAAAAAAAAAGGAACGAAATATTACATTTTTTTTTAAATGAATTTATCTGGTCTAGATACAAGGTACTAGAACAGCAAACGGTTTTTTTTTAATTTGAATTTCAGAGTAGGTATTTCTGCCATTCGGGCGTTCCTATAAATATATAATATATATATAGTGAATATATATATATATATACACATATGGCCAAAAAAATAAGTACACCCATACGAATATTTCTTATCACACTGTAGCCAAGTAGTTATTTGAGTAAATAAAATCAAATGGAAAGATTTAAATACTTAATTGGTGAGGAATCAAATAATATGTAAATTAGCATATTTTAATAAATAACAGCTTTCATCTACCTTAAAAAAGTACGAACTGACTAAAATAGGCTGGACAAAATAATGAGTACATGTCAGTTAATTTGATTAAAACTGGTTCTAATTAAAATATTATGTTCTGATTCGACAAGAATTTGATTTATTTTATTATTTAAAAGTAAATGATCCATTCTTTTGAAAAAAAAAAGGTTTTTGTTGGCCCTCTGGTGAAGAATTACTCTTAACCCTTCAGTGGGCGCGCGGGCTACAATTGTAGCCCACACTTTTTTAAATGGCGATCATTTTCAGGATATAAACCGAATTCATTCGAACTGCTCAGTAGCTGTTAAAATGTTGCTTCTTAATCGAATAAGAATATTTTTGATATTTATTGAGCCTAGAAACTAATATTTTTTTGCGATCAAAGTCCACTGGGCTACAAGTGTAGCCCGTGCGCCCAATCGTGTTACTTTTTTGGTACTCATAGATATCCATTAAAATAAAAATATTATTATAAAACATTGTAGAAAATAGGAACAGTAAAATGTTTGACAAAAAAAGGGGTTTCAGGATAAATGTACAAAAATTAGATTACTATTTTAACGAAAAACCTGGAGTTGAAGTCAAAGTCATATAGTCAGCGTGGATATGTTACCTGTTACTAACATTACTTAGTTTCTGGGTGAAATTTTTATCAGTTCTAGCGTAAATATTGCGAGAACAGTTAATATGAATATTGTGAGTAAAATTCAATCAGTTTGACTAACTATATATTTAGCTTTCTAGCAATAAACTGTACTCCCAGTTTAAAAAATTGTGAGTATTGGGTACCCAAAAATGGGCTAAGTTTGGAATTCCACAAACTGGGCATTTTTAACTGCATTCTCTCGCTCAGTGTTCCATTTCGAAGACTTTTTGTTGATTTCTGAGAATATAAACTTTTTTGGGGTTTTCATTTTGAAAAGTAACTATTTTGTTCACCTAAGTAAGTTAATGTCAAAAAAGACTAAAAATAGGACTAATCTGCATTTTGCCCTCTTTTATTATATATATTTTAATAAAATATTAAAGATTTTATATTTTTTAATATGTACAGTAATCAAGAGACCACAGACCGAGCAAGAAAAATAAATAAAATTGAACAATATTTTTTATATAATTTTAAATTTGGGCTACAATTGTAGCCCGCGCGCCTAACCACGTGACAAATGTGTGCGCGCCTAACGAAGGGTTAAGTTCCCATACATCCATATATCCAGTTACTTCCAGGAAATTCCGTATTTGGTCCGTTTTTCTGAAAACTTTGTTTCTAGTTCATTGATTCAACTCTCCCTAAACATTCTGGATTCAATTTGACTCTAGTAACAACGTGAAAAGCCACTCGATTTGGTTGAAGCGGATCCTTGACCAGTTTGTGAGGTATGGTTAGGGTCTGAAATCCCCATTTAAAATGTATGGGCTCATCAGTAAAATATTGTGGGACTATGAACTAACATTTCTTATATGGAAATTGCCTCATAGTAACGGTTATTAAGTACATTTGAACGAAACCAAACTATGAAAATTAAGCCATAGACTAAGTTTTTTCCGACTCCATGGGAAATAGCCAGTTGATGTACCGTATATCATATTATTTTTTTCCTGAATGAAAAATATTACGATAAGAGTAGTTTCCAATCAAATTTATTACGATCTCATAAATAAAACAAAATATTTTGTGAGTTTTCATTGTTCGGTCTGGAACATGAAGAACTATCCATACAAAATTTTCTTGTACTGTCAACACTTTTTGACATCGCCATGGAAAGTTCTATTTTTTTTACGAAAACTGCTTTACTTCTTGTATTTTCCGAATCACTTTATAAAGGGATTTTCTATTTTCAATATTTACTGCGAAAATCATCAGTTAAGCCAAGGGAACTTTTCTCGCCATAGTGATAATGAAATCGACAGTTATCCTTAAGGCCCTTACATGGACGTATTTGATGCATTTGAGACTGCTTTTATTTAGTTTAATTAATTACACAGTAAAAACAATGTTTAGCTGGTTTATTTCGTTAATGAGAGAATAATTTTTCCGCTATTTCAAATTTTCGGACTCTAAACGTCTTTTTTCGTACCTACCTACCATGCTTTTGTCGCCCCTTAAGAATTTTTTTTTGTTTTTAATTTAACGCTTGTTGCATACACCAATGAATAAAAAAACAAATCCTTACGGAAAATAGTAAGTTGTTGTCAAAAAATTTAAAAAACCGATGGTGTACTTATTATTTTGACCAAGCTGAAAACCCACTTCAAAGCTAATACCGGGAGGGACTAAAATAATAGGGGGAAGCCATTTAGTTTTTCGGTTCCGTTTGCATTGTTGTATATCCTAATTGTTGTAATGGCTATCTATTTGGAGTAATTCAATTTTAAGAAGGGTATGAAAATTTGGCATAAAATAGTACATGAGGGGTGTACTTATTTTTTTGGCCATATGTGTATATATACATATAGTGAAGACAATACTCACATTGAGTATTGTCTTCACTATATATAAATTTACAAGATCTTAACTGTTTGCTTATTGTGGTGTTGAGATCAACAGCACGCTCAGCAGTGTTATTTACCCCCTTTAAATTGGTACTCGTTTAACATATGAGTGAGATCATAGTCCGTCACATGGGTCGTCAGTTCGAAAAACAACATAAACTTAACAGAGAAAAGAGGGGGGGGGGGTTAAAAAGTACGTAAATGATCTGCTAGTATTTCAACGAATTTGACTTTATTAAGTTTTGAATGTAGTTTAATTCAGTTTTGAAATTAAAAACCATGCATCCATATGCACATTGTCAGTTTTCTAATATAATCTCAAAATTGCTGTATAAGGCGCGATACAATCTAAAGAAAGGGAGCTTCATAGCAAGGTTATCTAACTCGAATTGATATTATAATTTATGTGGTTCCCTTCAAACAATAATCTACAATAATAAAATTCACACTTTCAACAAGACAGTTAAAAAGCGACCTTACGAACATACATTTGGTGTCTTTTTCGCCTTTCAAATTTTTAGTGCATACTCGCGTTCATACATACTTCCTTTTATTATTATGTCTTAATTAAAGTTTACCCCAGAATCGTCATTGCTCGTTTTGATTATATTCAAGCGCAGATAAGCAATCTTGTAGAGTCGTTGTTTCTAAGAAATTAATACGATTACGGAAGATTTGTTACAATTTTTTTCTTACAAAAGCGACCGTGTGTTGTTTTCGTGTCCGCTAGACTATAAAATGAAGGATATTTTTTTGGTTAAATAATTAGTAGCTTTTTTTTTAAATGGGTAGGTATACACTTTAATTTGCAATGTACAATGCAATGAGTGTTTATCTATAAAGTTTTTTCTTTGGAGTTTTGATAAAATTTTGTTTTTATATAGGTACACAAAATGTGTATGTAATTAGTTTCAGCAAGTGCTTATTGTTAAATGGCCGAAGTAATGGAGCAGTAAAATTACTAAACAAATTAGAGATTGTGCTACGAATGCGTACTTATTGACATAGGCATGTTTATGGCATGTGTTCATGTCTTAATTTGCTGCAGAATGTGTGCAAAAGTTAAAGTGACCTTTACTTGAGATTTTGAAATCTAAACATTATTGACAAGTGTTTTTATGAATACAAAACGTTAATTTGATGAATTAGAATAATCGATTATTTACCACAATTAACCTTCCGGCGGGCGCAATACTGATCCTAACACGATCGGGCGCAATGCATCTGACAGATTAAGTGCAGAAAATAGGTTGAAACTAAGTTTTAGTATATTTTAGACTCTTATTTATTGGTGCGTTGTCTTTTTGAAACAGTTCTACGAAATTTTAGAAACAAAAACTGGCTCACAAAGTTTGATACCCTTCACATTTTCAATTTTCTAAGAAAATTCCGCTTTCAGTATTTGAAAATTCTCCAACAACTCGACCGCTTAAAAAATGTGACGTTATTTTACTAAAAACACACTATTGAACGATTTGGTGAGCCCAAAAGTCAACACAACATTATTACGCAATGTGAAGAGTATAACGAGTGGAAATTTTCATAGAAAAGAAAAAAATAACACAATCGGGCGCAATACATCTGAGAGATTATTTCACCCCCTCCCGCCCCTCAGACATATGGTAGATAGAAACTGAAAACTGCTTTGGGTAGCTGATCGATAAAGATTAAGCTACTGTGAGTTTCAGATCTCTCCCTTTTCATATCGCTAAATGGCGCAACAAAAACTGGTCACTTAATCTGTCAGATGCATTGCGCCCGCCCGAAGGTTAAATCTAGAATTAAAGTTTCATTTTATACGGGATATTTTATTTTTATGCAAGTACAATGCCTTCAAAGCCAAAACATATATTCTTGTCTACAATATGACATTTAATCTCTAAAATAGTTGTGTTTTACTGACATATCGCTTCACAACTTGCAAAACTTTCGACAATTTTCGAAGATGATATATGGCGCGAATCGACCAATATATGAAATCATAAATATTAATTCATGATCATCAACCCATATAAAACTCTCAGGGAAAAAATTATCAAATTACAAGACACATTTTGAACTTTCCAAGACAATTTCTATTTTAGCTAGGTTACGATCAATCTTATAATAACTGTTCATCTGGATTTCTCACGATCCACCTTCATCTGAACAAACTATGTAAATCAAACGCCCGCATAAATTATACTTTTATAACTCAACAAGTCAACAAGATACTTACACCAAACCAGCAGTAGGTATCTATCTACATGTTCAAAAGTATCCGTTTCGCAGTTAATTCCCTAAATTAATCTGTTCAACAAAATTAATGTGTCAAAAATATGTTATCGCACGATATTCGCAAAAATGTTTGTGATTTTTCGATTTTGATTTTATCATCGTGCAAATGGCATAGCGGCGATGACAGTTAGCTTTGTAGTGCAGTCAAAATATCCCAATTCAGGCCTCCAAATAGAAAAAAATAGAGTAAGGCTAATTTTTGTTGTTTTTGAATCAGTGGGCTCCCAGGAATCTACAACTGATTTTGCTAAAAAAAAATTTGATCGGAAAGGTCCCAAAAAGGACAAAAAAGGATACTCTTTAATCCTTGACCGGAGCTCGGCATGCGGGGGACGTCGAGTACATTACATATCCGGTGTTTGTTTCGTGTTTCAAGGATCCTTAAAGGAATAAATCGAGCTTAAATGGAAAATTTTCGAGTTTCCCGTGTATCTTTCCAAAGCCATAACTACGAGAATAATTCAAGTTGTCACTACTTATATCACTTTCCAGAATCTATAATAGCTGGAGATTCTAACATTAAATTTGCTAAGAAAAACGTTGATCGGAAAGCTCTGAAAAAGGACATAAAAGGACACTAATTTCACACCTTGATCGAACGTGGGCATGTGGGGTGTCATATTATAGAGGACGACGAGTGCATTGCATATCCGGTGCTTGTTTCCTGTCTCAAGGACACTAAATGGAATAAGTCGGGCTTAAATGGAAAACTACGGCTTTAGAAAGATACAGATACGGGAAACAGAAAAATTGTTAAGTTGAGTCCAATTTTTGCCTTTGAGGGTCCTTGGAACAAGTAACAAATGCCAGATATGGAACGTACTTGACATCCTCTTTGATATGACACCCCATATGCCCACGTTCGACTAAGGTGTGCAATAAGTGCCCTTTTATTTCCTTTTTCAGAGCCTTCCGATCAACTTTGTTCTTAGCAAATTCAATGGTAGAATCTTCAGCTATCATAGATTCTGGAAAGTGATATAAGTAGTGACAACTTGAATTATTCTCGTAATTATGGCTTTGGAAAGATACACGGGAAACGCGAAAATTTTACATTTAAGCTCGATTTATTCCGTTAAGGGTCCTTGAGACAGAAAACAAACACCGGATATGTAATGTACTCGACGTCCCCTTTGATTTGATACCCCGCATGCCGACCTCCGGTCAAGGATTAAAGAGTATCCTTTTTTGTCCTTTTTGGGACCTTTCCGATCAAAATTTTTTTTAGCAAAATCAGTTGTAGATTCCTGGAAGCCCACTGATTCAAAAACAACAAAAATTAGCCTTACTCTATTTTTTTCTATTTGAAATGCTAATATGACTGCACTATTGCTTGAGACCACTATAATAAATAAATACAGGAAAAACCCAGAAGTTGTCCGTATGTAAATAACAGACATGATCTACACATTTGAAATGACATAGCTATTTATAGAGCCACCGAAAAGTGCCACAGATAAATAGCCTACAGAAAAGATACTATTTTATAGTATCATACCAATATAATCTGATTATAAAGTATTTTGAGAACCAATCAAGCTTCTGTTAATGTGCAAATACGCCAAATGTATCTGGCCCGACGAATCTTCTAATTAATAGAACTTTCGATAGCTACGGACATGGGATTATGTTCTTAGTAATGTTGACGAATTTATAATGCTCTCGTTCAGTGGAAAAAATTTAAATATTTTGTCCATTTGCAATAACTTGATGAACACCGTAGACAGAGACACAGACGAAGGATGATGTAATCTGGGATCTGTTTTACAAACGACTCTCGATATTTTAATGGTTCAGTGGGGAACATAATGGATATGGATATATCTTCCTGTTTGCGTTGACGAGAGAAATACGTATAATCTTTTTTTAGTGGACAGTTTCAGGAAATTTATACCCAGACCTGAAAAGATTATGCATGTTTACTAGAACAGCGTTTCAACGCAATTCAATGATTTTTGCAGAGGACTGAATGAATGCAAAATGTTAAATGTTTATTTTATGTCTTTTACGTGGTGCGAAATAATGTGGCACTATTAAAACTAAGTCAAACGGTAGCCAGGAGTTAGGGTTTAGCTTCGGTCTGTTGAGATCGTTTTCTACGCGTCTTTACGACTATTTGGATAAAGGTGTGTAAAATAGCCGTTACACATACTTTTTGCAACAATAATTATTTTATTAGTGTAAAAAGAATAAAATGTTGATGGGAATTTTCAGGTTGCAAATATGCAAGCGTGAATCGCCCAATGTTTCCATTTGGGGACATAATTTTGTTGATACTAAGTAACCATTTTAAATTTTTGCGATATTATTTATCGGTTATTTATGAGTTATCCATTTCGGAAAAAAAAAGTTTAGCTGCAACTTAACGTAATCGAAGATTCACCAGTAGGCTGGAGCGTAGGGCGGCAGATTTTACAGGGCAGCAAATTTGGGGCAAATAGTTATTTTTTTAAGTTAAACACATTAAACATTTAATACCGTGGAAAACTGAATTCCGAATATAAATTTCAACGCCAGATATTGTCCTTGTGAAAAATTTGAAAATCTTTAAATCAACTAATCGTTTTCTTAGATAAATTGTATGTACCTATTAGTTAAAATTGTGTACTCAAGCTAAAGTGTTCAGTAAGTTAATTTAATTTAAAAGATTGTTCTCCCAAATTTGTTCAATCCACCAAGGTCAAAACCAAAAGTAATTACATATGCCGTTGGAAACCAATCACATGAAGCGTTTTTAAGATTCATTATTTCAAAAACGCGTTATAAAATTGTTTTGTAAATATTACATTGAAAATCAAATTTGAAATTTCTCTAAATACTGTACCTTAGAAATAACGTTGATAGGAAAGTATTTCAAACACAAAAACGGTTTATGTGAAATTTCAAGTTTCAAAACTTGATTTCAAATTTTGAAATTACGTATACGAATTTGATTGATGAGGCTTTTGTTCAAAGAAATAGAATCGATAGTACACATCGATTCTATCAGTGTTGTTCAATTGTGTATTAAGACGGGAAGAACATACCCTTCAGATTGACGCCCCAAACAAGGAATTAGAGAGTTTTAGCATACCGTTCAAACTATTACGATAAGACGAATAGGCTTTGAGATTTTCTATGAAAAATTCGCTTGCCTGCCCTACGCAAAACAGTATACATACCACAATTTGGTATTTTCGAAGTAGGCATAGCCGAAAAATTAATATCATGAACACACAATTCCAGCTGTTTATAGACTGGAATAAGTAGAAATGGAATGGCCACAGCTGTTAAAATGTGTCTCCAATTTTACACAACGCTACATATATGAAACTAAAACATAAGCGCCGGTGGGGATAATATTTCAGGGGGCATAGATTTTGCATATTATTTTATTAAAAGAGAAACGTATATAGTACGTAACTCTAGGACCTTCCTACTCACTGGCTGTATTGTTGGATCATTTGATAATTCGAATTTCGGTAATAAGCAAAGTTTTTTCGGGATTGAATGCATAATTTCCAAACTATTAACACCTGGACGATCAATATACACACTTTTTTATCAAATTGAATAAAAAACTACCAACAAAAAAATGAAAAGAGAAAGCGACTTTAATTCATAAATTTTTAGATAAACCCCACGATTGCTCTTTTTATGATACGCCTATGAGTATGTACCAAATAAACAAATCGCACGCATGCGCACATGCAATGGCATGTTACCGACGTCGAGCTTCGTGCCATCTTCGTGAGGAGATTAGAGGATAGGGATAGACATTATGTGCAAGAGACGAAGTGGCAAAATACCCATATCGACAGAATCCGGTTTCTAACGAATTCCAAGAAGTACGTAATAAGGATCTACGCTCCCTAAGTGTGATTGCCGCCAGATGAAAAAGAGGCATTTTAGGACGACGTTGACTTCACAGAATCTCGGGAACTTCTTGCAGAATTTCAGTCTAGACTAACGTTTGCAATATTCTTGGTATGAATTAATGCCCCTTTTATACTATTTTTTTACACTTTTAAACAGGGTGCGCTGATAACCAGTGCCACCAATCAGCACACAATGAGCCTAAAGACAGAGTGGACTGGAGAGGAATCTGGCTCATTTTTCGTTCTCATTTCTGTTTTCGTATCGAATCTTAGCAACGGAAAACGTATTTCTGGGTTCAAATAATTCCATTCCAAAAATCAAAAATGTGTCAAATAAGCATCCTTCTTAACTAAATATCTCACAGGATAGTTTTTTGAAAGTGCTTTGCTTGTTAATGAGATCTCTTATTCGCGGGAGTTCGATACTAAGTGGACGTGCTCTCCGTGTTTCAACAGACTAAACCAAACTTGTAGACTTCATCTTCTCTAAATCAATTTGCAGGTCCTAATGCTAGTGAAATTAAAAGGAACTAAAGTGCTGAATTGGAGGACGAAATTAGCACATCATGCTACAATGACTTAGTTTTTTTTTAAGAAAAACTTGATCGGCACAAAACTGAACCAATTGTTCCACCTTGATTTTCAGAACCAAAATGTGTAAAATGAAACATTTTAGATATGACTATTATCGAATTGATAGTGCCTACAGAATCAGAATTTATAAAAGCATTCATAGTGTTTACAGAAACAGAATTCTAAAAATGTATACCAAATCATATCAATTTAAAGGGTTACCGGAATGACTTTTCTATAGTTTTATAAATCCCACGCAGACACTCAGTGCGAAGCATTAAAAGGCTTTGCCGATATACATTCTGGTTGTAACTTCGTTAAATATATTAAATATAAAGTCTTAGAAATGCTTCAGTATGTATTTTATATTTTTGCAGATTGTTTGATTTAACATTTGGCATTCTGAGTCAGTATATTTTATCTCGAAAGCCTACAAGATGACAAAACTCTCAAATTGCTTCTCCTGTTGCACCAATATAACAATCTTCTCTATAAAATTCATTTAGATTATTTATCGTTCATATGCAATTAGCCGTGTAATTAAATTAGAGGTGCCGTTTAATGTCTTCTACAAACATGTCAAATGCAAAAACAGCAGCACATTCATGATAGTTACAGCAGTCAAAGACAGGTATGTATAAAGATACAAGAAAACTTGCTACAATTTTCAATTCAAATTGGATCAGAAGCAGAGTGAACACGGTCTTCAGCAACCCAGACCCTATATAGTAGCTCTATAGACTAGAAACTAAGAAAGAATCGTCTCAGCTAAATGAAACAGATAGTTCGATTGATTGTACATGTTCATAAGACCTATACACAAGACAAATATACGTCAGCATCCATCGGTCGGACTGGAGCCAACAGCAGATTTGTTATAAATGTTATTAGCCAGCAGTTTGATTTCAACAGACGCGTTAAATTAATCGCTGTCGGCGTCATTGAGGATTGAGGATTTGCACGCGGATGGATGACTTTGTTAGACGTCTTCGGCTAGTAGTAGATGTGAGATGACACAACACATGTTGTCTCTAACAAACATTATGATGTGATTGGAATTGATCTGATTACATCGAAACAACTTCAAATCTCTGTAATCTTTTATAGGATAGCGCGTTCCAATTAGATTTTATTGTAGCAATAAATTAAATTATTTTATGTGTGTCGTAACTTTTTTGGAAAAATATTAGTTTGAAATATCGTTGTAGTGTCCTAATTGAGGTACATATATGTTTCAGCTTTTTTTCGTTTCTTTTTTAATTGAGGGCATCACAAAAACATTGAAAATATTAAAAACTAGTTTCAAGCTCCGTCTTTGTTTTACCATATACAAATAATCCAATAGATACTTTGAAATTGTGCACATATTGCAGTACACTTCTCTACACATCATATAAAGCAACAAAATCCATCATTAGTGGGTGGCCTAACCGCATTGATGCAGCTGCTTTGAATTACACTATCACTTTTCAAAGAGTACTCTCCTACCATTTCATCTAAACATTTTGCAACGAGTGGGACACTGTTGCAAAGCCATTCACCATACACTTACGGGCATTTATGTGATGTTTAGCTGTGTAGCGTTAGCTATCCAGTTTCCCATACAAACGCCGACGATTCGTTCGTAATTGATACAATTCATTTGCCATACTCTTTCTCATACATGCAATCGAATTTGAAAGTGGGAAAATCCGCATTGCATTCCCATGCTTCAATCTCACATTATGAGATTGAAGCCATTGATGTACAACGCCTATGGATTCAGATTTATCCCCCAAAGATACTTTACGTTAGCAGAGCTTTAAATGCCACCGAAGTCACATAGTGTGAAAACCACGCCTTTTGAAGCAGGCCACCTTTACAAACATTGGTCACAGCCAGTCAAAGCAAAGTGATTCAGATGCGAAACACTTTGAGTGATTTTGAATTTTAATTGAATCAATTAACGAATTGGCGTGTGTTTGTCGTATGCAGTGTGGTTGTGGTAAATGTTTAGCGATGCGATTAATGTGGGTTGTTTTGAAATAGTGTTTTCAGCTGAGCGGGTTTACTCCTCCTTATGGTTGGAGGACCGATATTAGAATGGCGTCAAAAAAAGTGTTGTAATAGTTGTGGTATATAGAAAGTAATATCGTGAATAAGAAATATTTCTATTGGCGTCAGGAAAAAAAATTAGTTGTCTAAATAATTTGTTCAAAAATATTCATAAAGTTTCCTACAAATTGAGTGAAGCATCTTGGATAAGAAAAACCTTTAAGTGTCCAAATTAGGCGCGTATCGCGTGTAGCTTTGTGTATCCAACTCAATATAAAAATTACAACTTACCGCATCCTATTTGTCACGCGTGCAATTCATCGGTAGAAATCGGTAGGTAGATACTAATATCGGCATTTCACGCAAATTCGCATGATAGTGCAGTCAAAATATTCCAATTCAGGCCTCCAAATAGAAAAAAATAGAGTAAGGCTAATTTTTGTTGTTTTTGAATCAGTGGGCTCACAGGAATCTACAACTGATTTTGCTAAAAAGAATTTAGATCGGAAAGGTCCCAAAAAGGACAAAAAAGGACACTCTTTAATCCTTGGCCGGAGGTCGGCATCCGGGGTAACATATCAAAGGGGACGTCGAGTACATTACACATCCGGTGTTTGTTTTGTGTTTCAAGGACCCTCAAAGGAATAAATCGAGCTTAAATGGAAAATTTTTGAGTTTCCCGTGTATGTTTCTAAAGCCATAACTACGAGAATAATTCAAGTTGTCCCTACTTTTATCACTTTTCAGAATATATAATAGCTGGAGATTCTTCCATAAAATTTTCTAAGAAAAAAGTTTATCGGAAAGCTCTGAAAAAGGACATAAAAGGACACTAACTTCACACTTTGATCGAACGTGGGCATGTGGGGTGTCATATCAAAGAGGATGTCGAGTGCATTGCATATCCGGTGCTTGTTTCCTGTCTCAAGGACACTAAATGGAATAAGTCGGGCTTAAATTTAAAATTACGGCTTTAGAAAGATACAGATACGGGAAACACAAATTTTTTTAATTTGAGCCCAATTTTCTCCTTTGAGGGTTCTTGGAACAAGTAACAAATGCCGGATATGGAATTTACTTGACATCCTCTTTGATATGACACCCCACATGCCCACGTTCGACTAAGGTGTGCAATTAGTGTCCTTTTATGTCCCTTTTCAGAGCTTTCCGATCAACTTTTTTCTTAGCAAATTTAATGATAGAATCTGCAGCTATTATAGATTCTGGAAAGTATAAAAGTAGTGACAACTTGAATTAGTCTCGTAGTTATGGCTTTGTAAAGATACACGGGAAACGCGAAAATTTTCAATTTAAGCTCGATTTATTCAGTTGAGGGTCCTTGGAACAGGAAACAAACACCGGATATGTCATGTACTCGACGTCCCCTTTGATATGATACCCCGCATGCCCACCTCCGGGAAAGGATTAAAGGGTATCCTATTTTGTCCTTTTTGGGACCTTTACGATCGAAATTTTTTTTAGCAAAATCAGTTGTAGATTCCTGGGAATCCACTGATTCAGAAACAACAAAAATTAGCCTCACTCTATTTTTTTCTATTTGAAATGCTAGTATGACTGCACTATGGTAGTACTGACTTCACATAAAAGTCTCAAAATTGGTCTTCGAAGAATAAAAGACAAGTCTCCATAGTACATTTTTTAGGGAAGGCTATGCATGTTTTTCGCTCGGTGAACATAGTACGTGCCAATTTAACTCTCAAAAGACAAAAAAACTTTATTTTTCTTATTTTTCTCCGGGGCAAAAAAAACGGACGTTTACTTTTACCCTATTATAACGAAATACCTTGACTGCCAATAAATATTGATATGTAATCCTTTTCCCTGGGTCTCCTGTGTTCTGGTATAGCATACTCCCGTAAACTGTAATTTCTGGCTGGTTTCATCCAGATCCAGCCTTTTAAGGGTGTAAACATAATCTCAAAAAAGGTAAAAATAGTGAGGGATAGGTGCAAGATTCCGTGAATTTTCAAGAAACCGATAATCTTAGCCAGAATATTACCCCAGATCGTATTTTTCTGTTACCCAAAGCTAGATACTAGGGATGTCAAAACCCGGCCCATAACCCAGTTTTCGTTTTTTTTGCGGTTTTTTGCAAAGCCGGGTAGACCGTCCCATGGGCGTAGCCAGGATTTCGGTCACGGGGGGCAAGCCCACAATTTTTTTAACATCACGATTTTCTTAGGAGCTGAAATTTCCGGTCGCAGAAATATTGTTAGCATATTTTAGAGTAGCGTGGCTTGTGGTTGGATTGATGCAGAGGGTCATGGATTCCAGACTCACCGTGAACGAATTCATTTTATGGTGTTTTTCGAACTCACGACCTACGGGACGGACTATGATGTAGCTCAGATTGTAAACAAGTATCCATTTATGGGGATAAATAACATTGCTGGGCGTGCTGTTGATCTCAACACCTCAACAAAACAGCAGTTTAGATCTTGGAAATTGGATGTCACTCACACATCTGCGGCGCTAGTTTACTGGGTGACTGCCACGAATGTTATTTCTTTTTTTTTTGCTAACTTTAGACTAAAATTTTTAAAATGGAGATGAGAAAGATTTTCTTCTGCATTCTGATTACATTCAACTGGCCTCCAATATCTGCCTTTAAGAGCGTAGTTTGTCTATTTCAGTGCATATTTTGTATCTCGGACTTCCACTTGCGAAATCGGTTTGTTTTGTCTGTCACTTTCATCTTAGCAAATTTATAAATCCTTTATTGATTGAAATATGGTTAACGGTTTTAATGAGATTTCCTCTAAATTTATCAAAGTATTAACAGTGGCTAAATTTTATTGCTGGCATGATTCAGCTAGAAAATAAATTTTGATTTAATAACTTGAAATACCCGCTCTGTGGCTCATTTGTTTGAGTCGCACTATACGATGCTAGTAATATAGAGGTCCGGAGATCGAATCTCGGCGTGGTTCAAAATTTCCGTACATGTGAATGGAAATATGTAGTGCTTACAACATTATATTTATACACTCCGAAATTATATGCAATGTAATGTTGATTCGAAATTGCCTATAAACGGCTGAGTTAACGCACAAGGGGCTACGGTACTGAGAAGAAAAAGAAGAACTTGAAAGACACTGAAATATGAGACCCGTTCCTTACAAAATCTTTAACCCTGGAAGGTCATGCTTATTTTTAGTACGGAAAGGTCATGCTTCGGCGATTCGACGACCCTCAACTTTGACGCTTCATAAAAATCACCCTTTCTCAAAATATTACTAAAATTTTACAAATTTTCAATCGTTAGTTTATTTAGAATGAAAAGACATCGATTTTGAGTAATTTTGTAAGGAAATTGATTTACAAATTAAATTTTCTTAATTCAATGTTATTTGGCCCGAAATATAAAACACTAAATTTAAAAATGAGATAAATAAAAATTTAACGTTGATATAATTCAAAAAACGTGCTCGAATCATAAAACACATATTCTAAGCGTTATAGGAAATTGGGTTTAATGAATGAGAAGCTCATGTATATACAAGAGGCACAGCGATCCATTTTGGGGTTCCAACACGGGTTTTCTTTCACTTCACCTATTGCGGTTTTTACAGTGGATTGTAGAATTATTAACAGTAATTTTTGAATATCTTCTCCCCGAGTTCCCTTGATTAATTCTAATTTAATGTACGATGTCTAATTTTGACATTGAGTGCCTTGGAGCCGATTTTTATGAGTTCGAAATGCAATCTTCCTAAAATGAGGAAGAATTTTGAGCCATTTTCCTGATTTGTCCTATTTTTGTCCTAGTAAATATTTTTTCCATAATTTTTGAAAAAATAGGTCCCACATTTCAAAAATAAACATATTTGTTATGAGCTAGTTGTATGGACACAGACTTATCGTCGAATCGACAACCAGTCATAAGAAATACTGGAGTTCTAAGAGTTACACAAAATTAATCCTTTGTCGTTTCGATGACACCGATTTCCAAAAATCTAACTTACCCTGCTTACTTCGTCTAGCCGCAATGTACCCGGCAAGTACATCGGCACGGTAAGTGCTGTACGAAAACTTAGCTCCAAATAATGAGAATTGTCACAAAAAATGGGATAAATTTGATGATGCGTAGTCGATTCGACGAAGCATGACCTTCCGGGGCTAACAAAGCAAAGCTGTATACCATTTGTCACCCTTTCAGATGAAAATAAGTTGAATTCCACTAACTTCCCGAAGGACCTAACGGTTGAAATTGTGTTTGTGTAGCCCTGAAATGAAACGGGAAATATGGGATCCACGCAGCCACAGTAGCACACTCACAAGTGAAATGTTTGTGCTGGTACGCAGCCTCCGTCAGTTACGAGAGGCCACTTGGAGTGGTGAAATAGGCAACTGTTGTATAGTGCAGCATTTTTTTTTACTACATCGATAAGGTTTTTTTTCACCATCTTCATCGACCAGGGGGGGGCGACCGCCCCTCCCTGCTCCCCCCCCCTGGCTACGCCCATGGACCGTCCGGTTCTAACAGGACTCAAAGTACCGGTTTTCCGGTTAACCGAGTCTTTTCATTGATTTGCTTAGAATTTTAGTAAAAACATGCATACACACTCGTATTGCTGGTGTTGGTGTCGTTAACAAAATCAAATCAAAGATACATGGAGATGTAATCTGACGATGACGAAGCGTAAAGGAGAGTGTTCAAAAATATCTTTAATTCGAAAATGACATTTTTCATAGGGGACAAGTGATAGAATTGCAGACTGAAAAATAAAAAAAAATATATAAAATTGTATGAATTTTGAAAGATTTTTTTTTTTTGCGGTTTTAACCGGATGGGCAAACAACCGTCCGGGTTAAGACCGGGAGGAGGAAAAAACCGAAAAAAAACCGTTAACCATTTTAAAAAGAACCGGTTTTCGAACTAACTATCCGGGTTTTGACATCCCTACTAGGTACACGAGCTGATGCAGGAAAAGGGGGTGGTCCGGAGAAAAGAAGACCAGATTATGTTAATTAGGAGTGGATCCTTGCATTAACAGGGTTTTATTGGAAATTAAGACAGAAAAAAGTGTTATCTTTTTTTACTACCGCCAGAATACCACAACGTTCTGTCATGCTATTTCTGAGGAACATAAAATTATGTGCTCATTACAGGAGAATTTAAGGTGTTGCTTATGCATCTATAAGATATGCTTTTGTAAGCTATAAAATCGATCCAATCCATCGAATTTCCCCTTCAATGCAGTATTCTTGATTTAAGTCGTAGCTGATTCTCACTTAAGTTTTGAGACTTAAAAAAAAAGTGAAATTTACAATTAATAGAAAAAACACGAGGAAAATATAAAGGAGAATAGCGAATCACAAACAATGAGCTGAACTCAATGGCTAAATGTTCCGGAGACGCAGTTGAGTTCGCTATAAACTAAGAGGGACGATGGCTCTTGAGAATTCAATGTTACCTTCGCACGTGCCTCTATATTGTGATTTTCTGCGAGTTTAAATTTTCGGCTCCAAAAATATTGTTAAGAAAAGTATGTACTTCCTTTTGGGCAGTACATGATCTGGTCTAATGCTGGTGGTTCAGTCCTCTGAACGATAATGTGTATTGTACTTCTGATTTGAAAGAAGCATTATGAATGTAAGATCTCCATCCCCAAGGCTTACCACTGATTTTTTCACGATAAATTATAATATCAGTAGGAAAATGTGTAGCCTCGTGAAGATGTTCCGCTTGAAAAGGTTGGATTTTTAACCCATTAGTGCATAGTGTCCCTTTAAAGGGACACCCACTTTTTCCCGTTATATGGTCAGATTTTTGACTATGCACTGGAAGTGCAATGACAACTATTAACATCTCAGTTATCAAAAAAACTCGTGTTCAAATGTTTTTATTGCTTGGTGTAGTTTATTTATTGAAAAGAATGAGTGGCGGAATTTTAAAAAATCGCCAGACTCAGGGCGGGTGAGAACAAATTAAAAATTGCTAATATTTTGATGTGCTAGTTTACTGTTTTGATTGAATAATCGATAAAATGTGTATAGGCTATTATTCTAATCAAAGAAAAAGCATCGTGGTGTCTTAGCTTTTGTGTAATATAGCAAGTATTGCAATGTCCCCTATAAGGGACATTGTGCACGTAGGTCAGTTGGTAAAATATTTTCATAGACTTACTGCTGCGGAAATTTTGGAGAAATTTGAAGCAGTAGACGGTTTTTTTTAAGTCATCAACATTTCTGCTTTAACCCAATTGATGGCAATGAAACAGGGATATCGAAAGGGGATATTTACTGCTGATGAGAGTTGCATTTACAGTCTAGACGATCTAGCGATAGCTCTCGAAATTACCGAATAAGCGTCGGTATTGGTCAAAGACCCCTCCAAAGGGTCTGTGTCCCTGTCATGGGTTAAAGGAATTTTGTGAGTGACTTCACCATCAACACGAGCTCCACAGAGGAGGGAGACAAAGCCATTGCGGCCTTTCCCGATGCAGATTTGCTATGGCTGACTGGCATCCCACCCCGGCTCCGGGTCTCAAAAGGGCTAGTTGTTGAAACAAAAGAGTGCTGATTCCTAGCTGCTTAAAGTAATGCCTGTGTTAGTAATACCTGATGTGAACCGTCATAACTTGTGTTAGTAATACCTGATGTGAACCGTCATAACTCGGGAAAGCAGGGTTACCAACTGAGCCTGATAGGAGGAGGGCATTAAGTATTTATCTCAGATATAGGGGAAAATATGCTCATGTCGTTTAAAGAAGTTTTGGAGTTGAGGAGGATAGGTCATCGATCTGCTCACTAAAGAAAATAGAGGATTCAAAACAAGTAAAGCATGCCACTTATAAGTTTTGTTGATTTCTATTTCATATCCGTCAAATTACTTCACTTTTTATCCAGTATGGGCATTTTGACCGGATACAATACAAGTAGGTCGTATCGATTTTTTCATTCGACAACTGACCGCTGTGCATAGTGTCCCTTATAGGGAACGCCTTGTAAATCTACTATTACTTATTTTTTCGAACAAAATCTTGCAAAAAGTACTTCCTTGTCGCTACTTCAATTCATAATAATTGCCAAAGGTTAAAATATGTTGTCAGGGAACTTCATGCACTAATGGGTTAAAGCAGCCGCAAACACATAAAAAAAAAATGCAGTTTTTTATAACACAATGTGTTATATTTCGAAAGCTGAGAAATAAGGCACTTTTGTTATCTAACAGCCAAATGCCCCGCCATGTCCTATTTGGCTACCCTAATGCTCATTAAACCTTCCATGTGAAGGCGACTACTTTCAGCCTTAGCGACAAAGAGCGGCGGTTTAACAACTGCCCAGGAGCGCTATAGAGGGTAAATCCCGCCCTGTTAATCCTTAACCCTTGTGTTGCCACCCGGGCACCCATCTTGATACGTTTTGCTAACAAAAAGGATTGTCCAAAACCAGTGGCGGCCCGTCTCAGTGGGCCAGGTGGGCCTGGCCCACCCAATCATTCTAGTTGGAATATAAGAAATTGTATTATTTCATTTTTTAAATAACTAGTTTCCATCGTTACCAATAATTTTGTATATAGAAGGTTTAATGCACACATTGTTTCAAACAATTATCCAATATAAAAATATGCATCTACATATGTACCTATATAAAGTATTTTTAGTTCCAAAATTGCTTGAACACTTTCCACGCATAATCAATTGGCCAATCACTTTAATTCTATTATACAACCTAATCTCATTGGATTGCATCCCAGCTACACACATATTTGCAAACCGATTTCCAATCCAAATATCTTGTCACAATGTTAATACTGCTTTCAAACTTTCGGGCACTAGCTGATAGTGCATGACCGCTTACATCGAATTTGTCGGATGCAAGTGATAATTTGTACAGAAAAATTTCGTGCGATATCAGAACAAGATGCTTCGCGTTCGTATGGTTAAGGGGCCGGCCCGTGAGAGTAATCATTTAAAACATGCGATAAAATGTATTGGGATGCAAGTGTTGAAACTGTTATGCGGCACAATTTGTGGCTTGTAAGAATGCAATTTTTTTAAGCTAGTGCGTGGAAATCATAATAGAATGTGATGTACCAACCAAAACAGACATTCATGCATACGTGTATATCATTAGGGACAAATCGATTTAGGAATGAAAATGTAAGATAATGATATTTGGAGTTTCCTATAATTCATATGATGAATAGCCAAGAAAATATCGTAAAATTCATCGGAGGATAAATTAAAAAATGTGATTTTTATTCAATTATACAGTCCATTATTATTTAAGACATATTTTCCGAATTGTGTGTAATATATACAAGAATGAGAGTAGTGCAGTCATATTAGCATTTCAAATAGAAAAAAATAGAGTAAGGCTAAATTTTGTTGTTTTTCAATCAGTGGGCTCCCAGGAATCTACAACTGATTTTGCTAAAAAAAATTTTGATCGGAAAGGTCCCAAAAAGGACAAAAAAAGATACTCTTAAATCCTTGACCGGAGGTCGGCATGCGGGGTATCATATCAAAGGGGACGTCGAGTACATTACATATCCGGTGTTTGTTTCCTGTTTCAAGGACTCTCGACGGAATAAATCGAGCTTAAATGGAAAATTTTCGCGTTTCTCGTGTATCTTTCCAAAGCCATAACTACGAGAATAATTCAAGTTGTCACTACTTTTATCACAGAATCTATAATAGCTGCAGATTCTACAATTAAATTTGCTAAGAAAAAAGTTGAATGGAAAGCTCTGAAAAAGGACATCAAAGGACACTAATTGCACATCTATGTCGAACGTGGGCATGTGGGGTGTCATATCAAAGAGGATGACAAGTACATTCCATATCCGGCATTTGTTACTTGTTCCAAGGACCCTCAAAGGAGAAAATTGGGCTCAACTTAAAAATTTTCGGGTTTTCCCGTATCTGACCTGTCTAAAGCCGTAATTTTCCATTTAAGCCCGACTTATTCCATTTAGTGTCCTTGAGACAGGAAAGAAGCACCGGATATGCAATGCACTCGACGTCCTCTTTGATATGACACCCCACATGCCCACGTTCGATCAAGGTGTGAAATTAGTGTCCTTTTATGTGCTTTTTCAGAGCTTTCCGATCAACTTTCTTCTTAGAAAATTTAATGGTAGAGTCTCCAGCTATTATAGATTCTAAAAAGTGATGGAAGTAGTGACAACTTGAATTATTCTCGTAGTTATGGCTTTGGAAAGATACACGGAAAACTCGAAAATTTTCCATTTAAGCTCGATTTATTCCTTTGAGGGTCCTTGAAAAAGGAAACAAATACCGGATATATAATGTACTCGACGTCCCCTTTGATATGATACCCCGCATGCCGACCTCCGCTCAAGGATTTAAGACTATCCTTTTTTGTCGTTTTTGGGACCTTTCCGATCAAAATTTTTTTTAGCAAAATCAGTTGTAGATTCCTGGGAGCCCGCTGATTCAAAAACAACAAAAATTAGCCTTACTTTATTTTTTTTCTATTTGGAGGCCTGATTTGGGATATTTTGACTGCACTAGAGAGGAAGAGTCCGAGGAAATTTTCAAATGTCGCTGAAAATGATATAGTAGAGCGTCGGTTATCGGAACTAATGTAGACAAGGTGTGGTTCGGATAATCGAAAGTTCGGTTAATCGAGTTTCCATAGAAAAATTGGAGGTTTGCCTAAAAGTTAATATAAGCGACAACCAGGATAAATGACAAATGACTAGGACTGAACAAAAAATTCGACGCAACTGAGTGCTGCTGATGAAAGGTTGTTTCCTTCAGACACTTGATTTTTTCACTTGATTTTATACATTTCATATGAAAAAAGCCGAGTCCCCGGTTCGGTTAATCGACGTTCGGATAACCGACGCTCTACAATTTTGATTTCATTATAATTTATCTTGGTGCAGGTAATAAAATTAAATATGCAGATGGATTGCTAAAGGCTTTTTATTAATGTTAGAAAGATGTGGAACCATATAAAATATAGCAAGACTATGTTCCTCTTCGACGAAATAACTTCTTTTTAATTTCAAGTGAATCGCGGTTTTGGATATTTTGACTGTTTTTACATGTGTGTCAAATATCGGTACAATTGATTTCGTTCAACTTGCTTGTTATAATTACGTTTCTTTTTACTATTGTTAGTCTCGATGTCGATCAAAATGCATTAATTTGTTATTTACAAAATAAATAATATCTCAACCAAATCTAAATTGATCTTTTAGATTGAATCTTGTTAAAAAAAAGAAAAGGTTTTTTTTAAAATAATATCAATATATTTTAGTGTAATTAGCTACATGAGCGAACTAAAAATAAACTAAAATATATTCTTCTTCTCCACAAATAAATTCATTTTTATCTATATCAAGATTGAAGTAAAAAGAAACGTATAACCAGCAAATTGAACGAAATTGGTTGTACTAATATTGGACATCCATAAAAAAACCTAAAACCATCGAAAACCGCGATTCATTTGAATTTAAAACAATTTTTTATTTCATTTAAAACAAAAATAACTAATGCCTATTATCCAGAATCGTACAAAATGGATATTTGTGCATAAAACTGGGATTAATACAAAGTTGGTGGCCCACCCTGTACCGTACGCCACGAGCCGCCACTGCCAAAACCTTCTCGAATCTCCATGAAATTATCGAATTTGTATCTAAATTTGCATTCTACGTATTTATAGAAAGATGCTAATTAAAAAAATTTTGCATTTGAAAAAAAAAAACAACACGTATGAGCCACCCGGGTACCCTGATATAAAAAGAATGATTTTCGTATAGAATATCGTATACTTATTTCGAGTATACAGGGTGTCCCGTTCATGGTGGAGAATCTTTTAATGGTAGATAGTGTGGCTTATTTGGGGAAAATTAATGTTCTACGAGACACCTCTATTTTGAACCGTTACAATGTAAAAGCACTTTTTGTAAATTGTGTCAAAATACCTGACTTGCCGAACTAAATCAAAATTTGCCGAACCAACCAACATGTCGTCCGAGATATGACTTCACTTTCCGAAGCAACATACAATTTCCTATAAAACGACACCTCGTCCGTTACGAAGTTGCTCGTATCTTCCGAGATACACCAGTTCAAACTTTGAAGAAATTTTAAAATCGGTTTTTCATGCAAAATTCAAATGATAAAATCGTAACGGTACTTTGAACTGACAAATCCGCAAAGTTGAAAAAAGTTGCCTCATTATGTTAGCTCTCGAACGACATATAAAAATTAAGGGCTCACGATTTAAAAATTTGCGAATTTAACGTTTCAAAGGTAAAAAAATGTGGTTTCAATGTAAAGTTTTTTCGCCCAACAAAATGAACTGTGTTGATCGTACAAATTTATCTTCATCATATCAGATGATTTGCATTACAAGAAAACCACATTTTTTTACCTTTGAAACGTTAAATTCGCAAATTTTCAAATCGTGAGCCCTTAATTTTTATATGTCGTTCGAGAGCTAACATAATGAGGCAACTTTTTTCAACTTTGCAGATTTGTCAGTTCAAAGTACCGTTACGGTTTTATCATTTGAATTTTGCATGAAAAACCGATTTTAAAATTTCTTCAAAGTTTGAACTGGTGTATCTCGGAAGATACGAGCAACTTCGTAACGGACGAGGTGTCGTTTTATAGGAAATTTTATGTAGTTTCGGAAAGTGAAGTCATATCTCGGATGACATGTTTGGTGGTTTGGCAAATTTTGATTTAGTTCGGCAAGTCAGGTATTTTGACACAATTTACAAAAAGTGCTTTTACATTGTAACGGTTCAAAATAGAAGTGTCTCGTAGAACATTAATTTTCCCCAAATGAGCCACACTATCTACCATTAACCTTCCGGCGGGCGCAATACTAATCCTAACACGATCGGGCGCAATGCATCTGACAGATTAAGTGCAGAAAAAGGGATGAAACTAAGTTTCCGTATATTTTAGACTCTTATTTATTGTTGCATTGTCTTTTTGAAACAGTTCTATGGAATTTTAGAAACAAAAACTGGCTCACAAAGTTTGATACCCTTCACATTTTAAATTTTCTAAGAATATTCCGCTTTCAATAGCTTCAATATGTAAAAAACCTCCAACATCTAGACCGCTTAAAAAATGTGAGCTTATTTTACTAAAAACAAACTATTGAACGATTTGGTGAACCTAAAAGTCAACACAACGTTATTACGCAATGTGAAGAGTATAACATGTGGAAATTTTCATAGAAAAGGAGAAAATAACACAATCGGGCGCAATACATCTGAGAGATTAATTCATCCCCTCCCACCTCTCAGACATATGCTAGATAGAAACTGAAAACTGTATTGGGTAGTTGATCGATAAAGATTAAGCTACTGTGAGTTTCAGATCTCTCCCTTTTTGTATCGCTGATTGGCGCAATAAAAACTGGCCACTTAATCTGTCAGATGCATTGCGCCCGCCCGAAGGTTAAAAGATTCTCCACCATGAACGGGACACCCTGTATAATAAAGAAGTGTACATTTTTCTGCCTCTAGCGTTTCTTTGATCGTTGGTGTTAGTTACCACCTCTTACTGGCCTTATTTAGCACCTTTCGATTGTGATTTTCGATCCATGATTTCGCATGACTTGCTGGTTAGAAAATCGCTCTCCTATCATTAGCATAGCTAATTCTTCCAAGAGCTGGCGTAGAGAAATTCTGCGCCCGTTAGTTTTTTTTTTGCAAGCGTGTCATTATTTTCATAGTAAGTAACGTACGTGGTACCGGCAGCTTTTTTCTTCTTCGGAACATACGAACAGGGTACCTTATCGTCAAATCCAAAAAGCGTTGACAATAACGGTCAACAGTTCGACAGTTTCATTTCTTGAGGAATGCATTTTTTTTTTTAAAGTACCGACGATAGTGACATTCCATGACAAAAATCTTTATTGCCGCTCTCCTCCTCATCGTTTCTTTTGTCGTCATCGTTTTCTTTTATTCGTCCATCGAAACTCTTTCAGCAGTGACTGAATGCCTGGCGTATTCACGCCAACGCCAATAATTCAGTGCATGTTTAGGACACGCTAAGTTCTCTAAACAAAACTACAATCAATTCTTAACTTTCCTGGTAAAAATGCAAACAATTATTTTCAGCTACAATGGACTTTTAGCAAGAGTTTCACAGGGGGGTTCCCAGGTACCCGGGTGGCATTTACTGTGAGTTTTTTGGGTGGCAACACAAGGGTTAAGCCTTGTGTGGCATCCACGCTGACTGGTAGAGACTGATGCAATATTTCCGAGTTCTAGATCAGTCAACACATCATCACCAAATATGACAAGTTGTCAAACAACATTAATTTATGTAGATCACCAAAGGCATATCTTTGGGTATCGATTTAATCACAAACCGGCCCGGACAAACAAAAATCTACATAACAATCATATAAATTCAATTCAATATTAACATAGAAAATATTGCCATGCCGCGGTGCCTTGTCCATCCGGAGGCCATCATGAACCACGAGAGATAATCAAAAAATCATTTTATTCACCACAGTCTTGATAATAACAATCTTCATTAAAGCTCATTAATATTCAAATTTTAGGTGATTCAAAATAATTATTTGAATAATCTTTTTCTGCCATGTTCCTAACACATAATCTGATTAAAATATGCGTATGTGCATATACATACATATTCGATTTTGATCGAGTTTAATAAATTTATTTGACGAAATTTGACTACAAACAACGCGTGTATTTTTTAACGAGGCGTATTTTAGACTTAAATCAGATCATCTCTAATCGAGTCGATGCAAAAGCTGGTTCTGATTTGTTGCATACATAGGAAATTAAAAGGCAGATGAGACACAATTTTTAAAAATCGTCGTCTCATAATTTACCGATTAATCCAATTCATAATTGAACTAGAGGTTTTTGTGCCGCAAAGAAATTCAAGTATACTATAATATGTGTTAGTGTAGTAGTTGGTTGATGATGGAATTTGTATCATTTATCCATATTTTTGGATCTAATATGCATATTATATTTATTTATAATACGCCTTGATTGCCAATTCGAATTTTGACAAAGCCGAACATGCATCTTATTATGGTCTTCTCAGTTTTTCGTCTGTAGATGCGGTGACATTTAATTTGCATAATTTTACAATATTTTTGAAGATCGGGTGGACCGCTGTTTGAAAAAAAAATTGTGTGGACTAACTAAATTGTAGCAAAGAGCATTATTGAAAAATATTGCCTTTAGAGAATGTTATAGTTTTTAAGGGAAATAAGTCACGCAGCATGCAGTATCTGTATTAATGAACGCAATACGCACATCAAAATTGTGCTGTGGAAATGATACGGACCAAATGTCGCATGACTTACGTCACATTTGTGGAATTTCAAAATTATTTCATAAATTTATAGATTAAATATTATTTTAGATAATTTAGAATCTTTTACATTTATCAGCAAGATATTAGAGAGTTTTAGCATATCGTATGGAATAAAACGACATAATTTGACATTCCATATAAAAATTCGCTTGCTTACCGTATACGAAACAAAATATCTCAATGTTGCATGTCCTAAGTAGGCGAAGGTGTAAAAAACGACAAATTATTTTGCCTATTTCGACTATTTCCAGAGCATCAAATATACGGAAATACACCCATGCCTACTTGGGACTTGCAAAATTGAGATATTTTGTTTCGTATAAGGTAAGCAAGCGAATTTTTATATGGAATGTCAAATTGTGTCGTTTTATTCCTTACGATATGCTAAAACTCTCTATTAATAAAATTACAACTCTACGAGGATACGGAAATCAATCAACTTTGATGACACTAGAAATAAAGCTTATCAAAATTTTTTGCTAGGCATAATCTCAGAATCTGAGTCGGTTCTAAAATAGGTTCTCAGCATTTCTAAGGTATAAATTCAGGGCCGCATACCGTTTATTTGTGTCCCTGGGAATTAGTCAAATTGCCCCTCTCTGCAACTTGTTAAGCCTGGAAGTATAGACCAACCTCGAATTCCCGAGGTTGGATGTTATGCTAAAAATTAAATATCATGACCATGAGATTCTAAAGTGTTAGGCCCGTACGACCAAAAATGTCCGGTCTTACGTACGTACTATGTTCTAATCGAATAAGGTAGAACGAAAGTTTCTAGGTAGTGCATTACGCGCGAACAACGTATATATTGGAAACTTATTTCCAAAGTGAGTATTGTGTAGGAGTACAGTCAAAATATTCTAATTCAGGTCTCCAAACAGGAATATGTTGAGATCAACATCATTTTGCTAAGAAAAATTTTGATCAGAAAAGTCCCAAAAAGGACACTATTTAATCGTAAATATTCCTTGTGAGGCTATGAAGAGCATGTAATGCTATGTAAGAGCTGTGTAAATTTAACGTCTGTGATTCTAGTACTCGCCCTACTTTCGAAAGGGTAAGTGGGCCTATTCGCTCAGTTATGTGCTAATTAAGTTATTCTTAAAAGTATAGGTACTAATTGTATAATTATGTACTTCTATGTTCTTATTACCTCCTCCAATTGAGCATTTAGTTCCCCTTCTTTTCACCAGAATTAAGGATCTTACATATCACTAATTATTGCCTAATTTTCAAATAAAGGACGAAATTAATTACAGCACGTAATTTAATTGTTTCAGCTATATATTTGATTTCCGGAAGATGATATCCTAAGTTTTTGTTTAGTCGCTTGAGTAACAGGAAAGCACGTCCACTAAATAAATGTTGAACTCCCGAAGAAATTCATATGAAATGAGAAATAGGCAATCGCATAAACGCTGAGCACATAAAGGTGTTTAAAACAGAATCTACTGTGCGAGATATTCCCAAAGGCATTATTTTCACTACTATTTGTTTAAGAGTCAGTTTTCATAATTTCAATCGACATTTCGCAGCATAATTTAACTTCAATTCGCCAGACCTTATCGTTGATGAATTTCTTCGGTTGGTTCCGATTGCATTAAGGCATTGGCGGACAAACTACGAACAAGGTGGTTTGGGTTTCAGCAAGATAAGGGATAGAACCACAGCAGAACACCTTGCCACAGCTCCCTAGTTTCTGTTCAGACATGCTAATATCGGCAATTGGCTAGGTTACCCCAATTTAACTAGCTCTGACCTTATTCTCTATAAAAATTATTTAGATGAAAACTGCAGGAGGGTAAGTAAAGAAACCCAGCACCATTTGTTGACCCTACATTTTTCGAGAAGAGTTTTCGAAAAATGTGTTGAGTGTTTTAGTGGAAAGTAAAAATTTTGCATTAATTTTATGTTTCTTACATGAAGCTTTACAAGATTTGATTTTGAAATTCCAAACAAACTCTACAAGGTCTTGTTGAAATGTGGTGCTTAAGAGTATGAATGCTAGATTGCTAGCTGAACGCTGACTTGAAACCTACTGTGTTGTCTCTATAACAATGCTCCTACTTCAGCTGGTTTCGGAAATCGTTTGGAGCAACGAGCATGAGCTGCCACAAGCACTCGATGGAAAAAAAGGTTAGGTTAGGCTAGGTAAAGGGGCCGCTAAGTTTATACCCAGCGCACTTAGACCAGACTTGGTCCGCTGTGATACATCTCTCGAATTCGAATCTATAATAACCTATTAAGCTGAGTTCTTGTGATTTCAACATGATGTATGAAAGGCTAATGGGCCGGAGATCCTTTGGCCTTGCATGCAAGTGCCTAGCGAAAAATAAAAAATCCTTTGAAGCGATTCTACAAAAACGACATCTATCCATACTATCTACTATCAATTTGCTAGGTACAGTACCTAAGGGACGGCAATTTGTACTCTTACCCAGGTCGGCGTAACTTACCAGAGGAGGTTTTGCACAACGATATCGGATTAGTCCCCTACAAAGTCCAATTGATTTACCAATTGAAGACGAATTACCATCCGCTTCGTTACTGCTTCGCAGTTTGGGCCTCGGAGCAGCTTGAATCGGACAACGATGTTAGGTGAATCATGTTTTCTGAAGAGGTATATTTTCATCTCGGCGGCTACGTTAACAAACAAAATTGCACCATCTGGGACTCGGCAGCGCCCGCTCTAAGGGAAGGGGCAAGCCGGGCGGTCGCTCGAGGCGCAAAATTTTTGGAGACGGCTTTTTGGCTAGCTCATTTAAAAAAAACTACAAACAAAACTGAAACGTGAAACACATGTTCGGTGTAAAAATGAAAACACTACTAAATTAATCATAACTTGATAAGCAACAAATAAAATTATCATCAACGTGTCAGACCCTGTGATGTAGCCATGAATTTTAACCCTAGTTTACCGCAACAATTTTCTTACTAGTTTCATGTTATGGGGTGCAAATGCACCCCACAGTATGTATGCCCATATTTCGTCATTAACTGACTTCCAAATTTTCTTAATTTGATTCATTTTGATCGTGTTTTATGTTAGTTAACCCTTAACTACATTCGTGGGGGACTAGGGTCCCCCAAGGTGAACATTTATAGACTTATCTCAAATGTTTTAAATTTGATGCGGTTGAACTTTCGCGTATTTGTAGCACTACCTAAGAGCTTGCAAATAGACAAAAAGCGCAGGACTGCAGCTTATAGGTTAGAAGCTGTAAGCTCTGGGGGGACTTAGGTCCCCCACGAATGTACTTACGTAAGTAATTTTTTTTTTGAACTTCCGATATATTCGCAGTTTTTTTCTTGTATTTTGCAGTTTTGATTAGAATTTGACATTAAAGTAAATAGAGAATATATTTTACTATGCCAATGGAAGTGAAATCGTGAAATCACGACGACTTTTGCAAAATCTTTCAATTTGGTGGACTAGGGCCGGAGGTCGAACCATGTATGGCTTCGCATCATCAGAATCAAATGCAATCTCTATTTTTCGATCTTTTGAGTCCAGAACAGTTTCTTAATTATTAAGAATTGCAGATAACTTGGAAGAATATTAGGGGGTAGCTGTTATCGCAGAACGACTGTACCAGTTTCTAAGGAAAAATTCATGATAAACTGGCCCTTTTTTCCGCTTGTGATTTTCAAGAATGTTAACTATATTTAAAATCACAGTTATATTTTTCATTCCTTATTATGTGAACAACGTAAAAAGCCGTTTAGCTTTTTTGTGGAATAACATTTGAATTTTGACTCGACGTTTGAAGTAGGTATGCACTGAAAGTGTACCATGCGAAATGGCCACTTTCTATAATTAAAGCTGCAAACTTTACATGCAGCTTTCAAATCTTTAAAAAATAATATTTTTGCGTTTATTACATGTCTATGATTTGTTTTAGATTAGGAGTTGGCATCATTTTAATAATTAAATGTATTAAAAATCACATTTGGTAATGGGGGACCTGGGTCCCCCACGAGTGTATATGTGTAGGCCAAAAATAGCGAGTGTAGCTGAGGGTTAAATAGCGAAAACAAAAGTGAGATAGTGAATGCGAATTCAGAAATACGGGAGGCATACATGTTGAGTTTGGTTAGACTGCAGGCACTGATATTCATACTATAAATGGCATGATAAACTCAAACAAGAGTGATGTTCATGAAATTTCCGTATGGTAAGCATTCGATTCATTGATTTTGCGAGTGTTATGAATCTCGGGTTCCTCATAATTTGACGGTTTCAGCAGAACTTATTACTTCAGTATAAAAGTGAAACAGCTTCGCATAGATAAGAATAGCAGGCCGAGACTAGTGGGCTCGAGGTGGAGTTTTGTTCACAAATTCCGAAATGGAGCTCTTTTTCGAAATCTTAGTTAGCTAACTCTGCTTCAATTAGTATCTCTGATCATTGACTAAGTTTCTGTTCTTTATTATATATTATATAACTAAATTTTGTTAAGCTATTGAAAAATGTATAATGAAAACTTGAAAAATCTCAAAATTATATTAAGTGAAACATGCGATGGGGTGCATTTCCACCTCAAAGTAAACTAGGGTTAAAAGGCGTCGAATAAAAGCGTTACTTGCTCTGACCAAAAATTAACAATTTTACAGCCAAATTTCAGAAAGAATAATCGACAATAATTCCCATGGATGTTCTTGTTATTTGAAAGAAACAAATCCAAACCAAATATATGTCCCACTATTTTTTTTCTTTCTCAAATTCCAAGCGGCTTCGCAACTTACACTCGGTACCAGGAAAAGCGGACACTTTTTCTGATATAATGATAAATACTACTCTTATTAGAACGAAAGGTCTTGCCCCCAGAGCCGGACTTAGCCACCATGGCGGCCCTGGGCAGTAGCATAATTGCCGCCCTCCCCCATTGGCTAGGCATGCAAGCAAATGGTAGGTATAGGAGCGTATGTGATATGAAAATATCATGCATTTTTAAGAGTAAAATAAAAAAAAAAACACAGGCGCGACAATCCAGCATTGGACTAAGGCCGCAGGATGTGTTAGTGACATCCTATTTTCAAGATCTTATCTGCTTTTTGTTGAGGTAATGAGATCAGCATCACACTCAGCAGTGTTATTTATCCCCATAAATGGGTACTCGTTTAACATCTGAGTGAGATCATAGTCCGTCACAAGCTCGAGAGTTCGAAAAACACCATGACCCACGGTGAGATTCGAACTCATGACCCTGTGCACCGAAGGTGCGCGCACTAACCGCTAGACCAGCCAGACCACGATTTTTAAGAGTAATCGATGTGATATTGCTTCCAGGAGGGCCGACCCTACACTGTAAAAACAAGGTTGAATTTTACATCGAAATTTCGTTGAATTTTGCACCCTTTTTCTCGCAAAATTACAGAAAACGTTTATTTTTCAACAAAATTTCCAGTATATTAACAAAATAGTGTAATATTACACAGATTTTTTAATATTACACTATTTTGGTGTAATTTTATACCACATTTGGTGTGAATATGTGTCATTACTTTATTTTTGTGTAACTTTACATTTTCAGCGTACATTTACCAATTGGAAGGAAATTTTCATTACGATTTTAGTGTAAAAAGTCACACCTACATTTGTGTAAAACTGAGTATGTTACAATACTTTTGTGCATTATTGCATTCTCCTGTATCTCACAACCTCACAAGTGACTTTTTCTGTGTGCAGTTAGTCTGTTCCGTCCGAAGTGCGTTCGTGTAAGCATCATATCATTGTTGTGTTGTAGCGCTTTTTTGCTCTTAAACCAAAGGGGGTGTGGCAGCTCTTGGCCGTTGGAATAACGGGTATCTCAAGGGCGATTTAGATCAAAGAACTGGTTGCCGTAAATATTAGTATACACCCGGATTTAAATTTATATATTTGCCGGTGTAAATTTACATTTTTTCTAGTGCAAATTGTTTGCAGATTTACACCAATTTTAAAATAAATTTTTACACCGTAAAGCGTAAAATTACTCTAGCTCATACCGTGGTGTAAATTTACTACTATAATAGGAGGAAAAAAAGTTTTTTTTCAATAAGAATTGAAATTTAATGAAAACTGAGACGATGCACACTGATCACATTCTTCAAAATGCGCTCAGAAATGATACCTTTGCAATTTCTTGTTGTTGTTTTTTCATAGTCTTTCATTTTGAAATTCATAAACGGATGACACCAACAAATAACATTTTCTATTATCGTTATATTCACACCGAAAACGCACGGATTTTCCTGTTTTGTTTTTCGTCAGAAACTATATTTTAGGAAAGCTTACGGCTTACTTTGCTAACTATGCAATAAACTCTGGGCCCAATTTTGTGATATTTTTTTTGGTTTTTTGTTAAAAAGAATAACTACAAAAAAATCCGAAAATGCTTGCATGATCTTGTTCAACAAGTCTTTCGCTGCCTAAAAAGTGATACGATTTGCTGATTTTAATTATTTTAAACGATCCGTTGTAGAATCTGGAATTTTCCGGATTTCTCTGATTAAAAAAATACAAACGTAAAAATTGTCGGACCACCTACGAAACCGAATCCTGGCTACGTCCCTGTTGCTTCTAAGCCAATTTAAAGCGTAAAAAAAAGTAATCGTAGAAGAAGTGAAAAATGTGTACTAGTTTTGCTTGCTTTTACTAACTAGAGGGTTGCCAATTCATCAATCCAATCCGTAGATTAGTCTAGTACAAAAGCAAGTTTTTATCAATGTAACTTTTGTAAATATACTATGACAATGATCAATTGGGTCTGTCAAATGCTGTTTTAGCCTTTGTATTAAATCTTTTAAGTAGGACAGAAGCATGACTAGATCCGATCAAATATATTTATAATGGTCAAGTGATCAATAGGGATATCAAAACAGAGAGTGCTTTCAACTTCCAAAATCCAAACTACCGACCAATAGGCCAATTAGAGTAAATGTGTGAAGTGCCAAATTTTGAAGGCGGAGTCACATTTACAATTTCTAGACAAAGAAAGTTTCAAAATTTTGCGCTCTTTAAAACCTGCCACCCCAGGCAGTTGCCCAGGCTGCCCATATGGAAAATCCGGCCCTGCTTGCCCCCAATGAACGGATCTGTAGTCCCTAATCCAGTGATTATCATTATCCCCTTTCTTGTGCATACCACACCTTTAGGCACTGGATACTCGTCCGAAAAGCTAGATAGCAGAATTCGTCCTTTTTTGGCT
Source organism: Microchrysa polita (assembly GCA_949715475.1). Classification (NCBI taxonomy): domain Eukaryota; kingdom Metazoa; phylum Arthropoda; class Insecta; order Diptera; family Stratiomyidae; genus Microchrysa; species Microchrysa polita. The sequence goes on along the minus strand of OX454416.1, from coordinate 116,209,041 downwards.
TACGCGATTTTTTTTAGAGTTTTTATAGGAACTCAAGACCTACATCAAGCAAGGCAACCGTGGAAATTATTAATCAACACAGGATGAGCATAAACGAAAGGTCCCTGAGCTAGAATCTTGGTTTTTTATCGAATCTTTAGAAAGGAATACGAATTTCTGGATGAAAATTAAAGTCAAAATGTGTCAAATAAACATCCTGCCCGATGGAAAAAAGGCGACGTATTTCATGAACCCTTTTAAAACTTTAGAGGCGGCACTTTGTCGTCTTGTCCGGACGGCATAAGTGCTAGAGCGGGCACTTCGTGCGACAGCGTGCTAGCCAAACCGGGAATGATCGCCAGTAGAACGACTGATCGGATGGTGGTAATTTCTAGTGGGAGCCATAATGGGCTTGGACTCAGCACTCAATCAAATGAACTGCCTGGAGCCGTTTAAACATAAGTTACAGGCACGCCTTTAAAAAAAAAATAGGAGGAGTGGGAGGGTGTCGTTGGTAAGATTACTAATTTTTGCCATAAATCAAATAAATTTTGTTAGCAATACATTGAGAAGATCTTATGATCTACTCTAGGTCTATTAAGTTCGCGGGCTTTTGATTTGGCGAGATTTTTATTGAGTGGAATTTTCAACTGGCTCGAAATTGAAATGGCGAGAAGTGAACGTTGGGTTTTTGACAAACGGGAACATGACTGGTGGGATACATATCGCAGCCAAACCGAATAACTCTGTAACGGCCACTGTTGATCGAAACGTTGTTGCAAGCCTCATTTTCGAAGAAAAGTGGTTGAATGATGCAGTAGCCGGTCTAGTTTTGGACAATCCGGGCGAGAAGCGCCAAATATTTGAGGCGGCATTTTGACTATAGCACTTGAAGAAAAAACTATTCAAAAAGGAGAAAGTGCAATTTCGCATAAAGTTCGGTTAAAAGCTTTCTTTAGATTAGATTGGTTTAAAAATGGCTGAATTCAAATTGTAAGACAAAACCGGACGGGTAAACTTGCAAGACAAGAACCATCGTTCTTACAATCTGAATTGCATAATGCTTGTCTGCTGGCCACTACAAAAGCTCTCGCCGTCCATTTATTAGCACAAACAAACGGACGGCGAGAGCTTTTGTAGTGGCCAGCAGACAAGCATTATGCAATTCAGATTGTAAGAACGATGGTTCTTGTCTTGCAAGTTTACCCGTCCGGTTTTGTCTTACAATTTGAATTCAGCCAATCGGTTTTGGTTCATGAGTGTATATAGTCATAGGCACTTTTTTTATTTAGTTGACCTGGGTTAATGATTAAGGAAGACAGGGGCGAACCCAGGAATTTATTTCGGGGGGAGATTTGTGTATGCAAGTGACTCATGAAATCATACGTTTATTTTCAGACCTTAACCTTAAGATAATCGTTCTTATATATTCTAAATTTCACAATAATTTAATTTAAAATATTTAAAGTTGATTTTCATCAAATCAATACAAGTTCTTTTTTTAAAATACTACCTTAGGAAATAACTGGTTTTGGTAACCGATTGTTACGAAATTTTTTAGACGGAATCACCTTATTGCATTTCTTACAAATTGATTTATTTTTTTTACATTCATTTAGGTTCTACAAAATGAAGACATGTTTTACCCATTTTTCAACGGTCACTATGAGAAATTTGTCAAAGTTTGTGGTTTACTAAACTCGCGAATTAGGTATAATATGTAAGACGACCCTAATGAAAAACTACTCACTGTATCTAATCTTCTTTTCTATTTTACTTTATTTCGCATTAATTAAAACTTTAATTCCCAACTATATCTTGTGTAAACTAATAAAATTATTTAATGTGTTTTTTTTTTTATTAGACTTAAACCTAATTTTCAATGTCAAATTTTATTATTAGTAGTGTAGTAACCAAGTGATGAACCTAGTACATGAGATTGCAAAATGTGGTGGAGAATTTTTGTTTGTTTCTTATGTTTTTTTTTTTTTGGGTGCTTAGTCCGAATCCGTAGCTTCCCACCAAAATTTCGATCCGAAACAGGGTCAAAATTGCAAAAAAAAAACAGAAAAAAAAATACTATTAGAGGTACCTACAGAAATTTAGCAAATAAAGAACAGAAATTTTGCATAAACTAATTTTAAATATTAGAAATTTCGCTAAAATTTGCATAAAACCTAATTTTGTACATTTTGGTATTGTTCAACTACAAATACAACTGGAAAGTCTAGAAATGCATAGCCTAGTACAAACCACTGTAAAAAAGTATTCAGAAATATTTAATAATGAGAAACACAAGAATATATCAAGTAAATCATACTCCAAATTTAGCTGTGGGGAACAATCAATAACATCAATAAAATCGACAGCGTTCCTCCCGGAGTAATGGTAAAAAAAGAAACTCCTGAAGCAGAGGCACGCCAAAATTTGTATGCTTTTCTCTTTCTTATGTTCAATTTTAAGCATCCTAGAAAAATGGCATTAAAGAAACCAAAGTTCATTCATCGATCATCCCAATAAAAAGCTTGTTCAGTGTTGGCAAAGCCATTTTGCTACTGATTCTGCGAACTCCTTGCAGTTTGAAATGTTTTTTATTCTCATTAATGGGATTCTTCTGAAAAAAAATCAATTTGAGATTTAAAACAATCTTCTATAAATTGATTCTTTTTGGTGAAAAATTAAGTTTTTCGTTGATTAAGTACACATTTGAACATATCGCATCTATTCGCATCTATTCGTAAAAACGCAATTTCCGTACCTATAATTACTATTAATAGTATCGATACAACATAACGCATTTTAAAGGAGAAATGTACAGTTTCGAAGTTATAAGCCAAAAAACGGAAAAACTCCGAAAATTTTCGGGTTTTAGCAACGCAATTTTGGTGGGAAGCTCCGGATTCACGTTCAGCACCTCAAAAACATAAGAAACAAAAAAAAATTCTCCACCACAATCACATTTTGCAATCTGAAATCACCTAGTGACTACACTATAGAGTTTGAGTCTGAAAATCATCACTTATTTGTTATGTCAATATACATAGTTATGTTGTGTAAATTTAGTTTAAACTAATATTCTAATCAGAGTGGACGAAAACGGATTGATTTCACCGTACGTTTTCAGAAATCACCGAAAAGTGTTCACAGTGCACTGTTTGTAATTTCATATGACAACCGACAATAATATTTTGCCTATAAATCGTTCTAAGTTTAAAAATGTGCTGGTGCAGTCATCGATAGTCATTTACAACATATTTCGTCACTTCAAACTGACCGTTCATTCTCTTATCATGGAGAAATTAAGAACATTGGCAAACACACGAAACTGAACAATTTTTTCGGGTGTCAGTTAAAATATAAGTGAGCCGAAATGTGCTGAATAGGGGAATTTAGGTTTGAGACCTGGGTGCTTACACGTTTTCATTTGAATAAAATCAAGGTTTCATAGAAAACACGCAAAATAGCGTATTTTCAATGTGTCAATTTGTATGGGAATTGAAATGTTTTCGGGCTGTTTTCATACGAAAACATGAAAATAGCCCCAAATTTCATGATTTCGTTCACTGTGAACGTATTATAATACTTTTGAAAAATCGGTTTCACAATTTCGGAGGGTGTTTCATCCCCCTTATCCCTCCCTTGGGTTCCCCCCTGAAGGAAGACATAGTGCTTCCAGGGGATTTCTGATGTAGAATTGGGGGCTCTGCTTGTTTGGGTTTCCTGGCAGACCGCACGGTAGTCAGTAATAAAAATTGGCTCATTTGCATTATTTTTTCTAAAAATTTCCAAAAAACGACTACTCCCACGTCCACATACATATGTATGTCATTACTTATTATTTTATGTCCAATATGCTGGGAGTCTTTATTTCAAAAGAATTTAAAATCTTTTCTGAAAAGTACGCCTACTTCAGTATAACAAAATAGGGCACTCTTCTCGTTCCCATATTGAATCCATATTTAATTTTTCTTTATTTTTCTCCTGCAAAATCTGTTCCCGAACAAGATACTCGTGACATTCATGTTAGTAACAACCACCGTAGAACAACCAGTAGCTTTTTGAACTCGCGCTCTCCTGGACAGACTTTTCCTATTGACTTTCGCGAGGGTTTCGGCATGGCATGGCATGTTACCGTGTCGCATTGTCGATGTCGTCATGATATGTTGCGATCATGTTGTCATGTGGTCGTTTGGTCGATTTTATTGTTATTATTGCTCCCGGTTATTTGCATTAACATGGCTTCTGTTTATCGTTTCCAGGGCAATTGTTTTTGGCGAAAAGATTCCAATACTCAATGTCTAGCATATGAATTTTGTCGCACACAGAGGCATGACAAGTTCACGAAGCGGCGCTGGTGGCTGTTATTCAAGGAGCCCGTGACGGGCTGTGGAAAATAATCCAAGGAGCAGGCAGGAAGACTATGCGATTGCCCATGAAGTATAGTATTGATTCGTTTAAATGTTATTGACATGAGCTACTGATTTTTATTATTCAATAACACAGTGGGGTCAATACTTGTATACGTGGTTGGATTTTGTGCTGTTTAAAATTATTTTTATTGTGAAACGGGAATAAAGCTTCTGGCTGAGATAGTCACGACGGGAATAGATTAAATTGCAGAGGAATTGCTAATCTTCCATTTATGTATGTATTTAGAGCAAGGAACTTCTGTGAGCACATAGAATTTCTGTTCTCGCAAGTATAACCCAATAACATTTGCTGATCTCTAGACAATCTTTTTTACATTAAGTCAACTTTCAATTCGAAATCATTCCAAATAAAAAACTTTGAAACAAACCTAAGTAACACAAATTTGTCTCAACACACTAATCCGCCAAGAATTCCCATTTACCAACCTTCAACTTCGTTCAACGTGCCTAAAGACTCATGTTCACCGGGGCACAATCAAGATCATGATCCAATGCACAGTGTAGTAATGAGGATGCCATGCCAACTAAAGAAGTCAAACCAATATTATTACCATCGCTCTTTATGGAACCGATTTGTGCTGTTCAAGTGAATTCTTCAAAAATTCACCGTGAAATTAACATCTCTGCAATGTCAAACACAATCACCAGGTAGCCAGCCAGCGCAACTTCTCATGCCCATTTCGAATCTGTGCTACTGAATTGCTCTTGTTGCAGAGCCATCTCAAAAGACATGCGCTATGTTGATGGAGCTTGGAGCTCGCAATGGATAGTATCTAGCACTGGCGCGATTTATCAACACACACAATTTGATGATGGGACGCCAGGCCATCATCACAAGAAATCAGTCTACTAATTTAGAAACGTGATTGTGGAAAAATTGTTTTTAGATACAGATATTCTTTCTAGTTGTAGATATGCATTATATCTTTATGGAGGATTTCTTTGGTCGTATCTTTAGGAGGACGACGATACGATTAGCCTGATAATTGGATTTCATTTGTGTTGTTAGGGCCGTCTTGAATGAGAGTGTTGCTTTTCAATGCTTGCGTCTTTTTTGGTCGTCGATGAATCTGCGATTCACCTCTTGTTAGATGTCGACTTTAATTGGGTAGTAAATGATCAATTGATCATAAGCTGGCAAAAAGAAATGGCTACCTGTGAAAAAGAATCGTGGAGGATGGTTTGGAAAAAAATTGATTTTTCACTGTCGACCTTATTCAAAACGGGCTTCTGGAATTTCTTTTATAGTGGTAGCAGAATTGCTGTCGTATAACAATAGCGACGTTTTTTTCGTATCGCGTGTAAGTCTGACTCGAAAAAAACGATCGCGGGTAACATCCCGGTTAAGACCAAACAGCTGACATTTGACAGTTTTTGTGCATCTTTGACTCGCTTTCGTCGGCTTATTTTTTGGATGTGGTGGATTTTATCACAAAAGATGATTATTTCTTTGCGAAATCTTTTCTCGTGATTAGAAAAACTCTCACATTTGGTTTGAAAAAACAAATTCCCTCATATTTCCCCTATGCGTCCGCCATCTACATTTGAGCTCTATCCCGTGTAGGGTAGTTGCACGGGTTAACTTTACCTGGGTAAGTGTCATTTTTTTTATATGAAGTTCTACCCAAACCTGCACGGGATAAACACAATAAAACGTCCCTAATGATGAAATAAGATAATCTGGATTACGAACATTTCTCATTGGGGATTATTGCATTTTAATGTTGTGTTTAATTTTATGCTCGATTGCATTACACGTAGAATGACTAAACGTTTTCGTGTCGGCTGCTGTGCAACCACAAAGGTATTGTATACACTGTTAAGATGCAAAATAGTAGTAGTAGTATAGATTAATTAACATACTAAAGTGTACATACTCCGTGAAATACTCGGATTTCTGAATCCTTTTTACTAGCTAGAATACTGAAATGACCCAAAATGTTGTTCTAATTTACGACACTTGCTGCATTAAAATCGAATAAGCAATTCAGTGTCTATAGAGCTTCAAATTTTATTTATTTTTCAACAATTTGTACCATAGACATCATCTCAGATTCCATCTCACAAAGCTACGGATTTGTTTCGGCAGGAGTTCCAAATTCGATATCAGAAATTCTGGCAAAGATATCAGAAATTCTGGCAAAGATACGCCCGCTCTAGCGTTAGCGAAAAAAAAACACAAATCGCCGCCCCTAATTTCTGGTGGAAGCTTGTGGTGACAAGTTTCAAGAATAAAGGACGTTTCTCCGCAATGAAAAAAAATGTTTTGATCTGAATTCAATCTAGAAATATCTACTTACTGCGTTGCCTCTAGGTGATACAAAAAGGGAAATAAGAGCGAACATGTGACAGTTTTCATCCGACTAGTTGAATTACAGAACTTTTCAGGATTTTATAGGTTTGAAAAGAATACTTACTGATTTTCAGGCACCCACCCTCCATTTAAGCATGTACACGTAAGGCCTTGAGACCAAAATTCCCAGTTTAATTCAATGTTTTAAGCCCACAACAGGTTCTGGACAGGATTCACGTCTTAAAACAAAGGTTATCCTCATCTCGATATACATAATTGAAATCCGAACCGAAACTGAGCTCACCAAAAATCTCTTTGGCGTAAATGTATATCGGTTACCTACCCAATGCACAGGTGCTTTTAACAAAACTTTTTGCTATATGATCCTTTCAATTTTTTTGCAAGTCAAAATGCCGTCTCAAAAATTTGTCATCCCGGGCCCCCGCCCGACTTTTCTCCCCATAGAGCGAGCGCTGAAGATACTATTGCATGTAAATCAGTAGGTTGATGATGGTGTGGAAGACGATAGTACATTGTATTTCATAGCTATAGGATGGTACATAGAAAACCTCTTCGTAACTGAAAAAAAGAGCCTTAACCCTTTTGGGACTACTGGGATAATATGTCCCAGCAGATTTTAAAGAGCTGTAGTGATCATATTTTTGACGAGATCGCCTATAATAGTCCCAAAACCAGATACAAAGCTATTTTATCAGACAAATTCAGAAACGTAACGGTAAACGTTGGTGTTCGAGCGCCAGACGCAAAAGAATTTCAGAAGGTCGGGATAATTTAGCCAGTGAGCTGTGGAAAAAGTTGCAAAAACAGTGGGAAATTGCCTTAGTAGTATACATTATACTTTTTTTTCGTTAGAGTAACGTCCAGTGCAAAATTTGTTTTGTGGTTGATCAAGCGAAGGTAAGGTAAATTGTAAGTGATTTAGTGAAAGTGGGACATATAGTCCCAATACGTTTTTTACGTGGGATTAATTGTCCCAATATACTTTCTAGATGCCGAAAAGACTACTTACATTGGAGGATGTTGAACGCATATTATTGGAAGAGACGAATTCGAAATCGATTTTGAGGATTCTGGGAGCGAATATTTGCCGGAAACTGACAATGAAGCAGATTCTCATCTAGAGCGTGAACCAGAGCCTGAGGAGGAACGTAATGCGCCGCCGCCAATCGATGAGCCCGAAAGTAAAGGTGCAACTGCTATGTGGGTGAATGCTACCACCAACAACGTTCAGGAGTTCCAGCCGAAATACCAACTTCCAGATGAACGGGAATGCAATGTCCGTGTTGATTTGACTGATGAATGTTCTCTTATTGAAGTATTCAAGAAGATGTTCCCCTAGAGCTTGTGCATACGAATCGCTGAATGCACAAACCAACGGCTCGCAGCAATGAATCGTCGTTCACAATCAAAACGGAACCTGACAGATCCGAATGAAATCCTCGTCTATCTAGGAGTTTCCATGATTATGCACTACAATCGCTCACCATCATTGAAGGGTTACTGGAGTAAGAATCCTTCTATTGGTAATTCTGTTATTCAGAATTCCTTGTCCCGGGATCGTTTTTTGTTATTGTCATCGAAGCTATATTTCAATGACTGCGAGAAGCCCAAAGATGCTGCTAAGGAATATTATATCTCAGAAGTTGTAGAGTGCCTAAAGTATACATTTGCAGCTGCTCGAGATGAGAACCCCTTCCAATCTATTGACGAGTGCATGGTAAAATTCAAAGGCCGATCTAGCATGAAGCAATATATGCCCATGAAACCTATCGAACAGGGAATTAAGGTATGGATGCGATGTGACGCGAAGACGGGAGACACTTATGACTTCAATGTTTATACTGGAAAAGAAGCAAACGCGATACAATCTGCCACTGTTGGGGAAAGAGTCATTTTGAAGTTGGCATTCTCAATTCATCAAAGTGACGTATGTTTGGCATTCGATCGGTACTTCACGTCAATAAATTTATTGACCTCAATTAACTATCCCGCACTTGGAACTTTCATGCGGAACAGGAAGAATACGCCTAAATTTGTTGGAAAACTAGCCAGAGGTGAAAGTCAATATCAAATTAACTCCATTGGTATTGTAGCTGCTCGTTGGATGGACTCCAAAGAAGTTCTCTTGGCCTTCAATTGCCATTCGCCATCTTCTGTAGAGGTTGAAAGAAAGCAAAAGCATGGTTCAAATAAGAAAATTGATTGCCCTACATGTATCAGTGACTAAAACAAAATTATGGGAGGAGTCGACGTGGCTGACCAGAAAACCACAGTTTACGATTTGAACCGTAAGTCCCAGAAATGGTGGAAGAAAGTGCTCTTGAAGCTGCTGATGGTCAGTGTAGTAAATGCGTGGATAAATTTATACTGAACACACAAAAAACAAATCTTTGAAAGATTATTTGGTTCCTCTTGCTGAGTCTTTGATTTTTGAAGGAAATAAAAAGCGAGAAATTATGCCACGCCGCCAAGGCGGGAGAACCCCTAAGCGGACAAAATACCACAAACTTAACATTGGCGATCACTTGCCAATAAGAAAAACGTTGCCGATGTGTCCGTTGCAGCTCACTAAGCATCGAAACGCGGACAAAAATGATTTGTTCTGGATGTAACAGTGCCTTATGCTACAAGTGCTTTGCACCATTTCACAAGAATTAATCGATACCTTAGAGCACAATAGTGCTAAGTCCATTATTCAACATTTGGAGAAAACGCGAAAATAAAGTTTCAAACCTTGTTCCCATCTTAGATAACTTAATTTTTGCAAATATTTTTGCTTTTTAAGCAGGTTACACTGCCAAAAAGATAATTATATTAAAATCTGGCAATAAGTCGTTATAATTTCGAAGGAAAATCTAGAAAAAAAGAGGAAAGTACGGACTAAGCACTATTGAGCACTTCATTTTATACCAACCATGAACTTGACGGAAGAATGTTTAGTTCAGTAATATCGTGTCGATGTAGTACCAATCCGTGAAAAAAATACAGAAGTTTTTTCTCACTCTTTCTTTATGTATTATGGGGCGCTGATTCCGATTATGAACTTTGCACCCTAAAAAAAGTGCCGCAACCTTTAAAAAAGGGGGGAAAGGAGGGCATTTTTCGATTTTTTGCGAATATTTCAAAAACGGTAAGAGATACAGAAAAATGGTCTGAGGACGAAAAAACTACATAAAATTATCTTTGCAATGATATATAACACATTAGATTTTAATTGAATATTTCGGCGTTAGAATGGAACATAAATTAGAAGATTTTCATTTTAGACCTTTTTTAAAAGCTCCACAACTTTTGAAAGAACGCCAGTTCATCCGTATAATTTTATATAAGTACTCACAACAAGTTCAAGATAATTTTTCCGTAAATATTGAGTCGCTCCGGTATCTCCCATACAAAGTGACCGATCAAGAGTTTGTTCTACGTACAACGTAATACTCATTTTATAAACTGTAGAACAAAGTTGTCATGGGTCACATTGTATGGGAGGTACCCTTAGTTTTTATCCAAATGAGCTGATTTTTGGTGGGTGGGGTGACTATGACCTCCAATCGCAACAAACCAAAATTTACCACTCTGCTCCAATTTTGGGGGGAGTTATGGACATGCCGTTTTGACAAATTTAAATGGGGGATAATGGGGGTCCTTGACCGGAGCGACTCAGCGTTTACGTCAAAATTATCTTAAACTTGCTGTTAATACTTGTACAAAATTTTACGGCTGAACTAACATTCTTTGAAAAGTTATGGAGCTTTTAAAAAAGGTCTAAAATGAAAATATTCTAATTTATGTTCTATTCTAACGCCGAAATATGCAATTAAACTCTAATGTGTTATATATCATTGCACAGATAATTTTATGTAGTTTTTTTCGTCCTCAGACCATTTTTCTGTATCTCTTACCGTTTTTGAAATAATCGCAAAAACCCGAAAAAATGCCCCCCTTTCCCCCCTTTTTTAAAGGTTGCGGCACGTTTTTTAGGGTGCAAAGTTGATATTCGGAATCAGCGCCCCAAAATACATATAACAAAATTGAGAAATAAACTTCTGTATTTTTTTCCTGACGAAAATACGATATTATTGGACTAGTTCGTATTGTCGTTACAATATTGTAAAATGTGGATGAAGTGAGAATATTTTTAATACGTACATACCATGAGACGCAAGCTATTTATTGTATTTCCACCAGTTCGTATCCATGAAGCATATGCTTTCCGTGATGAGTAGGTAAAGGATGATCTGGTCAAGAGTAGACGTTGTCCTTTCTATCTTACTATTGTCATTTAACAGGAAGCTAATTGGGGGTCATAACAGGACATGACCCTATTATGAAGCTCGCCAGGACACTAAGACTTAACTTCATCACAATTACTACTACAGAAGTTGTGAGGTTAAAGAGAGGGTGATGTAACTGTTCTCTCATTGCTCGGTACTAGGCACACTTTATTGACACGGATCATCTTAAGTCGTCATTCAATTGAGTGAAGCTAATGCCACAAGAAACGTTGCTTCTTTGTCAACGGCGACAAAATTTGATTTGATTCTTCGATATAAGATATCATTTTATTTAGTTAGACGCACGCGTGTTGCCCAGATCCATTGCCCGTTGGACAAGTGCAGCATGTTTAGGTGTTGCCCAAAAGTTCCTGCAGTGGAATTGCGACTAGAGATGTGAATTTAACAAGATTGCCAAAATCACATCGTTTCAAACAACTGAATAATAAATGTTCATTCGGACCTGTTTCTATTTATGCTGGGAGTAACCATGGCGGACTTTAAGCTTATCTGGCTATCGTATGATATGTGATATGAAAACTAGAAGAAAGATTCAAATTCTTTAATTTCACCGAGTGGTAGTGATAATAATAGGTATATGAACTAGAAATGCACACATATATCCCATAAATCAGTCCCAAACGACATCCCCTTTCTTTTGAATGCAGTTTAGCTTAGACTCGGATATTATTCACTCTCTGCATGCATAAGCTGGTGAAATGCAAACGCAAGACACTCATTAGGATTAAGCACGTATATCAACAGTTATACATTTACTTTTTTAATTTGGCAGATCTTTTTCAAATTAGTCCTTTTTTCCTGGATCGCGATTTTGATTTCAGTCAGCTTCAATTTAATCTCGAGATATGTCGATTCCGTCAAATCGTAAATAAAGAAATAGCTGCCATTCACATCTAATCCCTAAGATTTAAACTGCTTAGATCAACAGCTCGCCCTGCAGAGGTTTTTATCCCCATAATTGGACACTTGTTTAACATCTAAATGAGACCATATCCCGCCAATTGGATCGTGAATTGGAAAACTACAATAAACTACAACCCTGTGCTTGGAAGGCGAGCACACTATTCACGGTATCAACCACTGCTTAACTCTGTTAAAATCCAATTTGATATTTAGTATAATCGTACCTTTCCGGTTGTTATAAATGGAAGTTTATTTTTTGGTTTTGTTCATACCCGAAGCACCCTTGTTTCAGCCTGCATGATAAAGAGCTTCCAAAAATTTTTTGTGGACATAGTAAGCAATTCTTGGGTCTAAAACAATTTTTAATTTTCTGGAGTATGGTTTTAGTCAAACTGTTTTCAACACCTTTTTGTTGAAAAGTATATCTTTTGGAGCACAGTGGTTAAGTATAGCTGATCAAGATATGTCGTTACAACGCGTTGAACATGCGAATGCCAGATTTCACGCTGAACTGTAGATTTTAGAGAGGGATGGCCTTACACTAAATTCAATGTAAGCTATCATGGGCGTAGCCAGGATTTCGGTCAGGGGGGGGCAAGCCCGAAATTTTTTCAATATCAAGATTATCTTAGGATTTGAAATCGTTGGTCGCGAAAATATTGTTAGGCAAAATTTAGAGTATTTTAGCTGGTGTAATGGTTAGTGGCCGCACCTTCTTTGCACACGGGTTCGAGACTCACCGTGAACGAATTCAGTTAATTTGTTTTCCGAACTCACGCCCCTTGTGACGAACTATGAACTCACTCAAGATGTTAAACGAGTACCCTTTCAGTTTTTATTTTTTTTATTAATTTTAGGAAAGGACAGTCGAGAATGATTTTCAAGACCATTTAACCCTAGAGTGGGCGCGCTATGAGCATTTTGCCGCCCTCACCAAAAAAACCTTAATAATTCGTAAAATAATTTTTCGTTAAGTTTGCACTTTTCAGTAGCTGCCTCTATTTTCATTCAGAACTCGTGCCGAAAGGCTGTACGTCGTCAGTGGGCGGAGTGGGGCTAGAGAAAGAGGTTGTTACCATCAGGCGGCAATTTGCTCATCGCGCGCCTTCTCACGTAGGTAATTTTTACCTCATATATCACATATAAAAAAAACATATTTTTTGCAAAGTTGGAATGTTGGGTATGTTTTATGGTGCATTTATTGTAAAAACTATAAGAAGGGTGTTAATTTTCCTTTTTTATGAGTATTACATACGATAATGTAGAATATGTTAAAAGTCTATTAAAATGCGTTGCGTTCTCCAAAACCTTTTATAAACCGAAGTTCCCAAAACATATTTCAATAAATATGTTAATTTGTCAATGCTTATTTGTGTTTTATTTAAATCCTGAGAAAATAAATTAATTCAGTTGCTTTATTCCTACTTAAAATTGCCACTGAAAAGGAGCGGCAAAATGCTCCCCACGCGCCCACTGACGTTTCTCGGAAAGATGCGCCCACTCTAGGGTTAAAGAAAAATTGGCCCTGAAAGTGTTTAGACTTTTACTGGTTATTCTGATTACATTCAACTGGCCTCCGTTTCTGCTTTTTAAAACGTAACTCGTTTATATTCAGTGCTATTTTTGGCTTTTGGGCAGCATATTCCACTTGCGACATCAATGTCCGTTTTGAAATCTGGCTTTTCTTGGTTCTACAGGATCGCATCTCCTGCTGAAACATACCGAGAAGCCCCTTATCTCACATCCACAGCATCCATAGAAAAAAACATTATCCGACAGTCGGCTGGAGATATTTAGGGGTACATGCTTTTCCACTTCCTAAAATAGGAGCCCAATGGAGCTCTTAAGCTGTTTTTCCTTTTCCAAATAGGAGCCCAAGCGCTCAATTATTCCACTGAGAGCCCTCTTTAGCTGCTCAACTCAGCTGCTCCTCTACACTTCTACAATAACATCGGGAGTCCTAGCTAACCCTCCCCAGAACGGAATCCCACAGTAAAGTTTAAACCGAAGTTGGGCAGGATTCCATTCTGATGGTAGTTTTTTGCTCATTCGACTTAAGTTGCCGGGACGCCGTATAGCTTGCATGATGAAGTTTTGACAATTAAGTACTCTCGCACAAAATCATCGATCTGATCGTTATAGCTCTGGATCTCGAGAAGAAATCAAATGCAGTCGACTTAAAGAAAAAATTAAACAAGACCAAAGTGCTAAATTTGAGTCCAGCTTACGTACGTTGTCCTCGACGCGGCCGCACGACAGCGACTCGCTCATTCCATAAAAACTCGTTTCTCTCTCATTTTAAAAACGAGTTTTCATATGGAATGAGCGAGTCGCTGTCGTGCGGCCGCGTCGAGGACAACGTACCATTAGTCTGAAAGAGAATTTAACTCCCCCATAAATATTAATTCATCTATTTAGACAATATCGTTGCCACGGATGGCGGTATCAAGAGCATTCCGCAGTCAAGTTCTTGTCCAAAATTTTGCAAACCAAATTGTGAAAACCAAAGCTGTTGAAAGGGAGCAGTACTTGGAGAGCGTACCTAAATTACTGGTCGATGCAAACAGGCCGACAAAATTTCACGCTAGTTCTCTGAATGCATAGAGTTCGACTGAAAAACTGTGGTCAAATTAGGAGGCATTGCGAGAAACCGTATACGTTATGGGACGTAAGTGCAGTCGATTCTCTATTTTCCACAAGTGGTTTACAGCCCTTATACACCTGCAACTTGGTTGCCAACCTAAGTTGGTAACACGCAAAAAAAAAAAACGGAAAATAAGTGATTTGTAGGCATGGTGCAGGTTGCAGTACCAGGTTGCAAGAACGTGAATGGCGTGGTTGCCGGAATGTTGCAAGTGTGTAATTAGGTACCTGCAACCTAGGTTGGCAACGAAGTTGCAGATGTAGAAGGCCTGTAAGGCACAAGAAAGTCGTCCACTGCACTTTTAAAGCTAACAAAATTTTCTTTAGTTTGAGTGCAACGCCAGCCTTGTAGGTACAAAGGATCCCAAGATACAGCATTTCGAACTTTTTTTTACAAAAAAAAAACAATGTTTAAAGTGCTGTACGAGTATTTTGAGATCCTTTGCACCTACAAAGCTGGACTCAAATTAAAGAAGGTTTTATTAGCTTTGAGAATCAAACAGACGACTTTTGGAAATCACAAACCAAAATATGAAAAACCTTCGAAATTTTTTAGGTTTTTTGAGGGTCACGGGGTTAGGATAGGTTTTCGAAGTTGCAAAATTGGTGGTACACTTCTGGTATCTACCCTAACAGTATCCCAAAAAAACAGAGCCGAGCTATTTTTTGCCACCTAAAATCATAAATTGACTGACCTATAAGGGAATCCTTATAAATTTTACAGTTCATAGTCGCTCGTATTTGAAAAATAAATTTAAATTTTGCAGCCACTAGATACTTCTTTATATTTTATTTGTCAGTTACTTTAATTAGGCTTCCGAATTAAATTATTTTATTGAATGAGGTAATGCATTTAAAAGTGACGCTTTGTCCCAATAAGCATTCCTTTATAATTATTCCTTAAGGGAATCCGTATTCCTTAAGTGAGGACTATGAATTCCTCCCTTAATGTTCATTTTTTAGGGCTTTCAAGACTTGTACACGTTTCAGAGTAGTAGCTCACATAAAATTGTTCACCTTCACGTTTGGCGAAGTACACGTTTACCCGAGTCTACTGTATAGACATGAAAAGAGCTATCCATAGCGCTCAGGATTGCTGTAAATCTGGACGAAATAGAATAGAATTAGGTATGTCTATATGTATCTATGTAGATGACTATGTAAGGAAGAAGAACGGCTTGTAATAAATTGATATGGAAATGTTTGTGTGGTTTTCGGAACATGGAAACTGCAAACGAAAATGCGAAAAAGTGAATCTGAAAAAAATTATCCCTGAAATATTTTTTTTCTTTCAGTATTATTAATATTCAATTCAATAAAAAAAAGTTTCACCGGCCAAGGAGGGGCGGACGCCCCCCCCTGCCCCCCCCCCCCCCCCCCTGGCTACGCCCATGTAAGCTATGGCATTTATCAGAAACCCCAATGTATTTTATGGAGGTTTCCTTTTGTGGAGAAAATAGAGAATCCAAATTAACGCATTTGATGTAAGGGCTTACATTGACCACCAGTGATCATTTGAACCTTTGTATGGGAGGTAGACGATCCTTCAGTCAGTTTTTACCCATTTCAATACCATTCAAAGAAAAAATATGCAAATGCAAACACTTTCCAAACAATTCATCACAATATCCTGTGATCCAGCAGCCAAACCCGGCTTATTCGAATCAGGAAGCAACCCTGGCTAATCCTTTTTATGTTTCATAATGGTAAACATTCGTTTTATGGAAGTTACTACCACAAATTTAAGTTTCTAATTGTTCCAAGTATGGACTTAGCACAAAATAGCGCTATAACTGGACTTAGCACTTTTGTCCAAAAATTTTTCGATCAACCTAGGACATAGCGTTTCTTGTAAATGTTCATTTCCTTGGATTTAGCTGGGTAAATGTTGTTTCAAGATAAACTACTCGATGGAGAACTTGACAAGGAATAATACGATGCGAAAATCTCAAAATCGAAAAAAATGGACTTAGCACTATTGTGCTTTAAGGTATCGATGTATTATGAACATACCAACATATTTCACAAAACAAAAAGGCTTTTTTTTTAATTTTTGCATTTTTTAAAGCATGTCAAAAAAACAGGTTTTGGATTATTTATCCCAAGGTAAATGCGTATTGGGATTATATGTCCCAGGATAATAAAAGGATTTCAGGATTTCTGAGTATGCAGAACATATTTTTTTAGCGCAACCTTTCAGAATTTACATAAATTTTGCCAAAACTAGTCCAAATAAAGGATGATGGGCACTTTTTTATGAAATGAATGTCAAATGAAAGGTATATATTGGAGAATAAATAATATATGGACTTTAGGTTCATAAACAATGAGGTTCCTGAGAAAGGACGACTTTCGTTTGTCCTGTAGGATATTTTATTGGCTCGCAACTTTTGACGGAATTAAGCCAGAGGCTTGAAATTTTGCACTTATGAGTACGGCAGGGCCAAGAACCTCTCTCCTGCTGCGAATATTCGCCACCGTATAATAATAATATTATACAGCACAATACAATAATACTATCACACTCGTATACAACATTCAACTATACTGGCATATCATTGTACTTTTCATGTCATATGCATTAGTCTGGCTCGTCTAGCGGTTAGTGCGCGCACCTTCAGTGCACAGGGTCATGAGTTCGAATCTCACCGTGTTCCATGGTGTTTTTCGAACTCACGGGCTTGTGACGGACTATGATCTCACTCAGATGTTAAACGAGTACCCATTTGTGGGGATAAATAACACTGCTGAGCGTGATGCTGATCTCATTACCTCAACAAAAAAAGCAGATAAGATCTTGGAAATAGGATGTCACTAACACATCCTGCGGCCTTAGGCCAATGTTGGATTGTCGCGCCTGTTATTTATTATGCATTAGAATTGATCCCTCTATGATAGATCTCTTCTATTGCATTCAATTTGCATTGTCACTGTCACACCTGTATTCTCGTTACCGGCTGTTCAAAATTCTCGACGATCGATGATGGACTCGTTCATCAAGTACAGATTTGATGAGGTAGCCTATTAGCCCATAGAGTTACTAGCGATTCAACATACTGGGGCGGCCCCACCAAATGCAAGGGTGACTATCGATGGATATTGGTTTGGGAGTGTGGCACTCCTCAATCTGCTGACCAATTTGGGAAAGCCGGGATAGCCGTGTTACAATTGGAAATTTTAGCCGTGTTACAATTGTAACATTTTGTTACAATTTCCAATTTTTTGATACAACGTTACACCCCGACCAATTTTGTTACAATCGGGCAAGAGTGGAGAACTCAAATATATTTTAATATTTTTCTACTATAAGTGACATGGAGTATTTTGAAAAACAAATTTTCAATTTTTGTGATTTGTGCATCATTACCCATCGATTCAGACAGGCATGTCAAATTTTTGGCCCGCGGACCACATGTGGCCCACGTCGCATTTTTGTGAGGCCCGCGGCCAGAAAAATATAAAGCCCAGCGTGAAATCGTTTTCTCTCGAGATTTATTTAAGAAAGCAGTATTTGGCTTTGCCACAGTTGCCGCCGAATGATTATGGCTCCTAAGGTTGTTTCTGGGTGACTGGTTATGATTCGGAAATATGTAGTGGTTTTTTATTGATCCAAAAAGTTTCGCCCAATTGGCCTAGGTCACGTTTTGATTTTTATACCCCTGGATTAAGTGCCTGTTTTTGGTGGTCCTTCATTGATTCAGGATCAGTGTTCATCATTTAATTATACCAGCTAGATTGCGCCAACCCTTCGAGTCAGTTCAATAAAAGAATTGAATTTTATTATAAATCGTCAACTTTAATTAACATAAACACCCTCTAAATTGAATTTTACCTTGACGCAGAACCTAATTTGGGGGATTGGGTTTGTATGGCAGCCCCATGCACCATTATCCGATTTTACCGATTCGAACATGCAAACTGCCTGCAGGAAAAAGAAGCATTTTTGCAAAATTTCAGCTTCATAGCTTTTAAATTGGCCGAGTAAAACGCGCCGCAACAGACAGACAGACAGCCGGACATCGCCCAATCGACTCCCCAATTCCTGCTGGATCATCTATGTATACTTTTTATATGGTCGGAGATGCTTCCTTCAATGCGTTACAAACTTCATGACGAAGTTAGGTAATATACCCTTTTCACTACACGAGCGAAGGGTATAAAAACATTGTCTTTAACACGTTTTTGTGTGGGTACTGCGTGTATACATTATAAATTTACTAGTACTGAATTATAAGCAACAAAAAGAAAAAGAGAGAAAATGAATAATTAAAAAAATTATTTACGTTTGACATTGGTAGGTCTAATTTGGGCCACCCTGTATACTAAAAACGACACCATTTAAACTGATTATAATAAAATTATATGCTGCTGTGGTTTGTGTTTTGATAGAAACACCATAAATTCAAAATTGATTTTGAGACAATACTGTTTTGCAGACACGAATAGTAACCAACGCCTTAAGTACCCATACTCTGCTGCAAGCATAGTGTTACACTTCTTCCATGTAGAATCCACAAAAGCCACCATCATTCTTAAACTGTCAATTTTTTCAACCGATATCAACTTTACTCGCTACCATACCAATCATGATGTCTATTGTAAGCCTCGGAGACTCAAGGCCTATAAAAGATGCTCATAGTCATAACTTCATTGATTTATGTCTCCATGACTCTATTTTGAATTGATCTAGATTCTGTAGAGACGATTTTTCAGTTGTAATCGAAGTTTAAACGACTCTAGAGCTGACATAGGGAAGTTGCGACTGCTTTCGAAAGTACAATTACGTGTGTGTCCTAGCGGGTTGTTAATAAAATAACCGATTTGTTGAAAGAGGAACTTTTCTTTATTGAGGACTGATACGAAGTAATTCGAATACAAATGAGGACTGCCTTAAACTAAAACATGTTCGTCTTCTTATACTAAATTAATGTTGATCCTGCATCTGCAATGATGATGCACATGTGCTTATACGTTCGACTTCGATGTGATGTTTATGTTGTGATGCGAATCAGATGTGTTTATGTTACGATGAGGTTGATGCATCCTGATTGTGTTGAGCGAATGTGTTTATGTGAGGATGGGTTTGATGCATCCTGTTTATGTTGAGCGAATGTGTTTATGTGAAGATGGGTTTGACGCAACCATACTTATGCAGCTGGTGAGTCAAGTTGGGATGGCTGATGGGGTTGTCGTAGCGGTGACGTAACTCGCCCCTCCTTAGGTTTCGACTCCTGGCGAAACTCTGCTAATGGTAGGTTTATGGGTAACACGTCCTCTTGAGGTGGTATAATTTCAGGTGATTCAATTGCATATAATTCGGCTTCTCGTTTCGTTATGTTAATGTTAATCTTATTATTTCTTATTCTATAATACATATGCTTGAAAATTAAAATTATTACAATTAGTATTACAATGGTGAGAAATGAGTAATTTATCCATGATTGTTTTTCATATTTATCTTCAAATGTTTCTAAATCCTGAAGTGTTGTAAAATTTTGTTGTTTCCATTCTATATCTTCCAAAGTTAACTTTTTTATTACGGTATAGTTTTTTATTTTATTAATATTTGGTAATACTATATGGGCAAAATATGGAATTTTCAAATTTCTGTATGTTTTTTCTTGGATAGTTATTTGACAATTATCAAATTTAATAAGTACATTATGACTTACAATATTTGTTACATTATTTTTTTCTTCGTTACAATTATGTTGAATTCTAGTATTTTTAGCGTTTTTTATTACAATTATGGCTTCAGTTATTTTTTTAACAGTAAAATTTGAGTTCATTTCATATTTACAATTTTGTATTTCTGTTTGAAGTAAATTTTTTATACATTCTTCTTTTATTTCAATTAAATCATTTAAAGTATCTGATGGATAATACAATGTTTTATTATATTCTAATATTTCATTTACATTTGTTACAATTTGTAAATTTTTGTCTTTATTTGGAATTGGTTCCATAGTATATTTTTGGTATTTATTTTTAACATATTGAGGTATTCCAATTACAATTAGTATATAGTTTTCTTTAAATGCAACTGCGGTTGTTATTTTTGGGTATTTATCTATAGTTATTTTAAATATATCGCTTTCTTCATCTTCGATTAAATAACGATTTAATGTTCCAATTTTTGAATTTAATATTATTTCTTTGATTTTTTCAATTTGCTCGTTAAAGTGATTTATATCTGAAAGAATTTTTACTTTTTGTTCAAATGCAGAATAATTACGTTTAATTTCATTGTTGTCTTTACGTATTTCATTTACTTTTATTTTCAATTCATTTTGGTTTTTATTAAATTTTTGTGTTAAAATTTTCATTTGATTGTCAAAATTAGTGTTGAATTTCAAAAGTTTATCCTGGTTTTCTCTCAAAACTTTCTGATTTTTATCAAGGTTGGCAAAATGTGCTTCGATACGTGAGGCATCCTGATCGTCCATAACTCCACCTATCCAACTCAACAATCGTCCATAACCATTAATTAAACCACGTTTTTGTCTAATGTTTTTCGTTTTCTTACAGTCAGTCTTTAGTCCTAGTGTTTCACATAGTTCTGGAGAGTTTACAGGTGTATATGGGTTATTTTGGGTTCTGCTCAGTTTTGCTAATTTGCCATACAAGTTTGGTTTAGTTTTGCTTATTCCAGGTAACCATAATGAATGAATTTCATGTTCTAAATGAGTTAGTTCATGGGCAATATCAGTTAAGTCATAATTAAGAGAATGCAAAATTTCAACGTTTCCTTCTATCTTTTTGAAACTTTCTTCGTAAAGCGTCAAGTTTATTGTGTGAATTATGTGGGTGTAGTGATCTATTAATTGTACCTTTTCTTTTTGTACCAATATGTAACCGTTTCCGTCCGCAATGTTGGTCATCTCTATTACCTGAGTTGACGAGACTGGTATCAGTATCAGTAGAAGAATTATGATTGCTGGAACGAAAGGGAGTTATTAACTCTGAATTTTGAAATTTTCTTTTGGCTAAATGTTGATTTTTGTGAAATTTTCTTGTATCATTACTTCTAATGAATTTATTCCTTGGATCTAATTTGGTTTTAGGGTTAGCATTAACGAAATTTTTATTTATATCTCTTTCTAGTCTATTTTTATTTAAATTTTTAATACTGTTTTCCTTGTTTTTAATAAGTGTTTCATATATTTTTGGATTGTTACCTAAACCATGATGTACGTCAATTGGTCTTTCATTCGTGCTTGAATGGATAGTTCTATTGTATAAATGTAAAATTTCTGTCAAAGGGTTTTCATGAAATAAGGTTTCTTTCTGCTTTTGTCTTGCGTTAAATATTCTAAGATTTTCGGCTAAAGTATTATGAAAACGTTCCACATCTGCGTTTCCAGTGTGGTAGTTAGCAGTAGTAAAGTGTATTTGGATTTCTTCTTGTAGAAAATAGTTTTTAATTATTTCTGTTTTAAATGCTGTTTCGTTATCGAGTATTATTTTCTTTGGTTTTCCCATTATGTTCAATATGTTTTTGATTCCATTTAGTATATCTACCCAATTTCTCGATTTAATTTTATCTAATGCTGCATATTTGGAGAATTTATCGATACAAGTTAAATAAAGATCAGTTTTTGTTTTATACCAAACATCCATATGATATATTTCCTGTTGTTTTCGAGGTGTTTCAGTAAGTTTGAATGGTTCTTTTATAGGTTTCCTATCGTATTTGGAGCATAGACATAAATGACAATTATTAATAAGTTTAGCTATTTCGTCTTTGATATGAGGATAGAAGTATTTTGTTTTTATTTCAGAGTATATTTTATTAATTCCTGCATGATTCATTTTAACATGTACTTTCAAAATTATTTCTTTTATTTCTTCATCTGAAGCATTCATAAGCCTGTAGTTTGTTTTTATATAAATTATATTTTTGTTATCTCTTTTCCATTTAATGTATTCCTGTTGGAAATTTCTGAAAATTGTATCATCTGTAAACATTATTCCTACTTTACCAAATTTAGGTGAATGTTTCATAAGTATTTTCCTGTATTCTTCTTCACAAGGGTTCTTTAATTGACAGATAATTGTTTTAGCTTTTTTATATGTTTCTGTTGTGACTTTATCAATTTTACCTTTTTTAACTATAATTTGGTGTCTGAACAAATTGAGTGGTCCTTCGGAAATTTGCATGTAATGAGTATCATCTTCTTGTGCACTATGAATTGTAGCTAAATTGGATTGATTAACTGAGTTGTTTACGTATATTTCAACACGTGATAATGCATCTGCGACTACGTTTTCTTTACCTTTAATGTACTGTACATCGAAATTGAATTCTTCAAGTTTAACTTTCCATCTTTGAAGCTTAGAATTGGGTTCTTTGACTGAACTTAACCATTGTAATGGTCTGTGGTCTGTTTTAATCGTAAAACGTCTACCGTAAAGGTATGGTCTAAAATACTTAGTTGACCAAACGATTGCAAGAAGTTCTTTCTCGATCGTTGAATATTGGATTTCATGTTCGTTGAGAGTTCTGGATGCGAAACTAATTGGGTGTCCTTCTTGTGAAAGGACGGCTCCAATAGCGAAATTGGATGCATCGGTTGTCAACGTAAAATGTTTGTTATAATCGGGATATTTTAATACTGGTTCAGTTGAAATAAGTAATTTTAATTTTTCAAAAGATTCTACAAAGTCTGCATCATTTGGGTTTATTTTTGAGCCCTTTTTGAGTCTTAATGTAAGTGGTTTTGCGATTGCAGCGAAATCCTTAATGAATTTCCTATAATATCCGGCAAGGCCTAAAAATGATTTTATTTCTTTACTTGTTCGGGGTAATGGAAATTTAGTTATTGCTGAAATTTTCTCTGGGTTTGGTTTAATACCTTTTGTTGTCACAATATGACCTAAAAATTCAGTTTCTTTACGCAAAAATTCACATTTATCTTGTTGTATTTTCAAATTTGCTTTTCTGAGACATTCGAAAATAGTTTTAATTGATTTTATGTGTTCAACTAGGGATGTAGAAAAAATTACTATGTCATCTAAATACACGAGACAAATTTTACCAATGTGATCCTTCAATACTCCATTAATCATTCTCTGGAATGTGGAAGGTGCATTTTTAAGACCAAATGGCATTCGAAGAAATTCGTAATGTCCATTGTTTGTTGAGAATGCTGTTTTTTCAATATCAGCAGGGTCCATTTCAATTTGATGGAAACCTCTAGCAAGATCAATAGTTGTGAAATATTGACTCTGACCAAGTTTCCCTAAAATATCATCAATACATGGAATTGGGTATTTGTCGTCAATTGTATTTTCATTGACTTTCCTATAATCAATAACAATGCGCCATTTTTTATTACCAGAAGCATCTGCTTTCTTTGGTACTATCCAAATGGGACTTGAGTATGGTGAACTTGAATTTCGTATTATACCCTGTAATAGTAATTCTTTAATTTGTTTTTCAACTTCTTTTTCATGACATTGAGGATAACGGTATGTGCGAGTATAAATAGGTTTATCAGTTGTCATTTTAATTTTATGTTTCACTTCACTTGTAAAACTTAAATTGGAATCAGGTTGATAAAAGACATCATTATGTTCCTTAATGAGTTTATCTAGCATCTCCTTTTCTTCCATATTTAAATGATTATCTCTTCTAGTAATCATTTTTCCCTGAGATTTTTCCATTTCTAGTTTTTCTAGAGATTGTTCCATTACTGTATTATAGTTTTCTGATTCTTCGTCAGTTTTATTTTTATATAGTTTATTCACTTTTTTATTAAGTGTAATAGTAGATTTATTATAATTTATGATGGCTTCGTTAGGGATCAAATTGTCATTCCCGATAAGTCCATCAAAATTATCATGAAACTTTGTAACTAGAAACTTCATTTTATTTGGTGAATTAAATTCACTTAGAGGGGGAATAATTGCTTGTTGAGCAATAGGGACTATGCCACTAATTGATTTTAATAAAATTGGTTGATTTAAGTCAAAAATTTTGTCAGGACTACAAATTCCAGGATTTAATATAGAATGAGTGGCTCCAGTATCCACGAGTAAGCGGATGAAACCAAGTCTTGTACGAATTTTTACATATGGCAATTGTAATGAGTTTCCGAGGCTTCTAGCTGAAAATTTTCGGCTAAGTCCTCTTGTAAGTTATTATTCCGATACTGATCAGAATTATCGACCTCCATAGGTTCCTGATTTGTGTGGGAATAATGGGGCATTTGGAAGGTTCTTCTAGTTTGTTGTGAAGTTCCAAAATTGTTGTATTGATTAAACCTGTTGTCTTGGTTAAAACGTTGTTGAGTACTTCTAACATGGTTATGCATGGATTCGGGTTTTCGGTAATAATTATTTCTGGGTACGAAGTTATGCTGAACTGGACGAGGGGGTTGAACGTTATAATATTGTTTTTGATGTTCATGTCCGTCATGTCTGTCTTGTCTGAAATTGTTATTTTTTCCTAAATAGTTTCTCTTATGAGGATTACTGGTATAATTTGTATAATTGCCTTCCTGAACCAATCTGAAAGCTTCTTCAAGAGAACCAGGATTTCGAGAGTATAACATAGATCTGACCGGTTCGGGGGTTTTGCCCTTAAAAATTTCCAACGCGGCACTCAAATTATGTTCGATATGATCGGTAAACGGTAAATTTCTAGTTTCTAATTCAACTTTGGTTTTTGTATTTAATGTTTTTAAATTGTATTGTATTTTTTCATAAAATTCCGCAATTGTGCCTGTACATTTAAGTGCTCTTAAATCATCATATAATTTCATACTATTTTTATGTGAACAAAAATTATTCATTAATAGGAGTTTAGTCTGGGACCAATTAGTTACATTATTGTGAATTTCTATTAGTTGTCTTGCTTTACCTTTTAGCCTTGAATAAATGGCCTCCATGATTATTAGTTGGCTATCGTTATTGTACCTCCTTACATGTGGTATAATGCGATCCACTTTGGTTATGAAACTGTTGATGTCTTCTCTTCCATCAAATTCGGGGATGCTTGCGACATATTTCAGGGGATCCACGTTTAATGCGAGATTTTCGTCCTCTCTTGGTAGTTCTGGTAAGTCTCCTTCCAACATTTTGGCTTTTTATTTGTTTAAATCACAATCACTTAATTTATGATGTTATGATTTTATTAACTCTTTTAGGATTACCGCTGGTGGGGTCCTTTGGAGTTTGTATTATTACTCTCTTATTGGATTACCACTGGTGGGGTCCAACAGAGTTGATTTGTATTAATGTATCTAAAAGGATTACCACTGGTGGGGTCCTTGAAAGATTTTATTTTTTTAATGTTTTTTTTTTAATTTTACTAGCACAAATTTTCCACTAGTTACACTAATCGAAACTCTATTTCCACTTTCTGGAACATAGATTTTGTTCGAAGAACCGACTGCGCCAATTACGTGTGTGTCCTAGCGGGTTGTTAATAAAATAACCGATTTGTTGAAAGAGGAACTTTTCTTTATTGAGGACTGATACGAAGTAATTCGAATACAAATGAGGACTGCCTTAAACTAAAACATGTTCGTCTTCTTATACTAAATTAATGTTGATCCTGCATCTGCAATGATGATGCACATGTGCTTATACGTTCGACTTCGATGTGATGTTTATGTTGTGATGCGAATCAGATGTGTTTATGTTACGATGAGGTTGATGCATCCTGATTGTGTTGAGCGAATGTGTTTATGTGAGGATGGGTTTGATGCATCCTGTTTATGTTGAGCGAATGTGTTTATGTGAAGATGGGTTTGACGCAACCATACTTATGCAGCTGGTGAGTCAAGTTGGGATGGCTGATGGGGTTGTCGTAGCGGTGACGTAACTGTACAACCATCCGTTCTTAAGCTCTGTGACAGGTGCAGGCAGATGCAGAGGCTCTTCTGTATGTGAATATCGTTCGAATTAGATGCACCTTCTAACCATCAATAAGTACTGCTCTCGAAAAAGAAATAGTGTTCACGTTTTTGTGTTACATTTACTTATGGGGCACTTGGATCCAGGTATTTCTTATTAAAAACATTTTTTTTGTGTTTTTCAAAACGGTTGAAAAATCGATTTCAACAAGTCAAGCCATGCCATTCGACACATTGAATAGTGAAGTGGTCTGTTAGACACTCTTTATGGTGAATTGTATCAAAAACCGCATCAAGTGGCGAGAGAATACGTGAAGCTGACAGCGCGTTATAAATTATCGAGCAGCCGAGTCAGCGATTTACAACAGAGCAACTGCTGTTCAATTGTACTAGACTTTTTATCGTATGACGACCTATTCCAGCTAAATAGCAACTAAAGATGGTTGAATGTATTTTTTTTTTTTTTGCAAAAAAACCTATAATGAGAATTGGTAGATGTATGCGTATAATGTATACATCATATTGAAGATCGCGAGAATCTCGTTCGTGTAGAGTTCAATTGAAATCAATTTATCACCTCGAATAAAATATAGAATGTCTGTAAGTGGTGTGATTATGGCAACTAATTTTCGTGAAGGGAATATTTTCGTGTGAATAGTTTTGTGGTTTCGATTTCATCGAATGGAGATCACATATTTTGTTACAAACGTGGTCGGTGAACACATGTTACAGTATATCAGTGCAAATTTTCTATTGAAAGGTGGTACTAACAATATAAGTGACTTTACCGCAAGGTAGGATTAGGATACAAAAGATAAAACTGCTGACGCAATTTATTAGCCAAGTAATAGTCGGCTAAGCAGCTTTAATGTGTTACTATAATGATAACGATGAGCAATGAAAATAGTTGCTTAGGTACATAGAATGATAAATATGAATTCTGAAAAGATTGAAAGAAAAAGCGACGTTAATGGATTTTTTTATAGTTTTATTAATCTAAAGAATGTCAATAACAATTGGATTAGAATTATCATAATAATGCTATAAAATCACATTTATCGGAAAAGTCACAGCACCGCAACCCCTTTTTTAAAAAATAGGACAAATTAAAGTTTCTTCTGGATGGTGAAAAATATAATTATGTTAAAATACTAACGGCAGACTTCATTGAAAAGAATGATTAGTTTTTTATTGCTACAAAAAAAAAATCACGATTCCGGAAATTACCAAGTGATCCATAATATACGAGTCAAACCTAATTATCATCGCACGGCAGCGCCAAGGCTATTACAACTCGTCTAGGAATTCTGTAAATATGTTATGTGCGCGAGATAATGATGCGGCACGATTGTGTGGTATGCGAGCGCGTTACCCAAATGACATCTTGTCAAAAGTAATTAGACTGTAAATTCAATGAGTCAAGTCGTCACATATTTTGATTAATTCCTCGTCGTTTTCATGGCATTTCTCAATTCTTGGCGTCTCACATCATCAATCGCTTTTAGTCAGAGGATATTCAGTCTATGGTCAATTATGATAAACTGGAGTGATGTGATAAGTGTCCAGTGTGTCCTGCATGTGTCATGTGTCGATTTTTAAAGTTTTCATTATATTACAAACACTCGCTACGCTCACCCCCCCCCCCCCTCTCTTCTCCCTTGCCACCGGCCAACGCCTCCTTCTAGCCTTGCGCGCTCGCGGCACTGACTGTTTTTCTTTCTCGTCTGGTATACTTATCGACAGCTTCTGGATTCATCGTACCCAATCAGAGCAATAATAAAAATTGTCATCTTCCGAAGTTAACATTTTTATATATAGAAGGAAAGGATACCACGGCAATGCGCGCAACATCAATAGTTGGTACATTTTTCCTAATCTCTTGTTCCAGAAACAATGAGTTAACCACATTTCTACGCGGTTGATTTTTGTAAAGGGCGCTGTGCAAATATTGTTTCTCCATCTTTCGGCCCTTGAGGGATCGCATTGTCGAGTGTTTTTTTTTTGAGTAGGTATCAAAGGCTGGATTGCACCTCCTCCACCATTGGGGTGCTTGAGCTGGCTGTCGCCGACTTTTCCAATTTATCCTACTTCTATGGTTTTATGGGGCTTTGTCAAGTGAAATTCCTTTTCTATATGTTAGTGGACTGAGGCCACTTGCGGTAATTTCCAACCCACTACAGTCAGCCACAGCGATAAGCGATCCTATTCGCGATTTCCATCAAATGTGCAATGAAGATTATTTTTGTGTCAGTTGCATACACTAATATTTTCTTCGGTAGCCGTTAGTGTCGTTAGTCATCGCTGAAACCTTTTTCAAATAGCTGAGAGTCTCCACAAATTAGGGAGCTAATCCGGTTTCCTGATGGAGCATATAGTTAGGAGAACTGACTGGAAGACGAAAAGTACGCTTTAAGTAATATCTCAATAGTTTTTCAACTTCTTCATACTTTTTATTGCCTCATAATTGCGCACCATATAGCATGATAGATTTAGAGACTGCTGGAAAAACTTCATATTTTGCTGTAGGATTGCGATATGTAGACATTATTAAAGCAGTTCTTCCAACTAAGATTTAATAGCCCATTTCACCTCTTTGAGCTTTTCCTCGAGATGTGTTTGAGTATTCGAAATGCTGGCAATCATAATATTACAAATACTTATAAGATTGGGCCACTTCAATCTCATTACCCATATAAGTCCATTTATCGTCACGTGCGATGCAAAAACGCTTCTTGAATGCCATTATTTTCGACTTATCGAGAATGACCGTAACCCTAAATTGCGTGCAGCAACATTCTAAATTACTTATCAATTTTGCAGGTCCTCCAGAGATTCAGCCAAAAAGACCATATCGTCTGCGTACAGAAGTCCTTTCAAAAGTAGTCCAAACGCTGTTGACAGCTGTGTTCCATTTCAAATGGTTGCATTGCAAATTTCGTGGACATTCCGCAATTGTAAAGCCTGTAGAAGAGACTCTGTCGATCGATCGTATCAAATGCAGCTCTAAAAATGCATATAGTTTCCGGCCTTTGCTTAGGTAGAATGGCGCCTAGTTGTGCAAAACAAATGTTATCGCTTGTCGAAGAACCCTGTCGGAGTCCAGCTTGATTTTCAGCTATGACATTTTCGGCCTTTAGCCTAACTAATTTTGATTATAGATTGAATTTTCCCGGATGAATGCAAGAACGAAATTTCGCGGGAGCATGCTGGATCATAGATTAGATTGTAGAAGGGGGGGGGGGGTAGTACCACTGAAGCCGATGGTCCTATTGCACTATCGCACTGGTCATATGTGGGCAGGACTATACCTGACGATCGAGGTTGATCGTACTAAGAAATGAGCTGAGTTTGCTGATTGACGTCGAAGCTATGTCGTCCGTGTCTGGATAGGCCACTCCAAATTGTATCCAGCGGCGTTAGGCCAGAGCATCACACTCGCACAGGATGTAGGTTGAGTTCTCGACATCTTCTTCACAGAATCGACAGCTCGCGTCTTGTACGAGCCTCATTGTGCGCAAATGTGATCTCAGGCAGGAGTGGCCTGTAAGAATCCCACATATGGTACGTACCTTATTTCTGGTTAGAACATCCAGAAGACTCTCGGGACCATACTTGTAGAACTCCGCAGAGATACCGTTGCTTCCTGCCGGTTTGTTATCCTTGCATTTGGCCAGAGCACTTTGCACTTCATATCTCGTTATGGCCGAATGGTGATCATCATCAATGTGGCACGATAGCCCGACGTCGGGCCTTGGCCGCCTGAATCGTTGACCTCCAATTGTCGCGGTTACGTGACCTCGTCCTCCAGTTTCGGAAGCCCAGCAGCTGGTGGGCGTCTTCACCTACGGAGTTCTCCCAGCGAGCTCTCGGTCGTCCACGCAACCTCGCTCCGTCAATTCGTTGTGCGTTCATCACTTTCTTTGGCATGCGATTATCGTCCATCCGTTGTACATGCCCCGCCCATTGCAAACGTTGAAGCTTCAGGATTTTCGATACTTCCAGCTCATCGTACAATTGATACAACTCATGGTTGTACCGGATACGCCATTGGTCTCGCTCGCGAACGGCCCCGAAAATTCGCCGAAGGACCTTTCGTTCGAATCGGTCTAGCAAAATTTCGGAGGCTTGGGTGAGGGTCCATGTTTCGCAGCCATAACATAGCACGGGTCGGATGATCGTTTTGTACACGCGGAGCTTCGTGTTCCTGTGCGCAAGTTTCGAATTAATTATAGGGAGGACCGAGAAATATGTCTTATTGGCTAGTTGTATCCGTCGCTTAATTTCGTCGGTTTCGTTGGCGTCCTTTGATAAGTTACAACCCAGATAGTTGAAGTTGTCTACATACTCGATATTAAGGTCCCCCACTGTGATGCTTGAATTTGCTGGCGTCCTTGTTTTCGATTGCATCATGGCCTTTGTTTTGCTTTCGTTGATATGTAGTCCAACTTCCTTTGCGGCGTTATTGAGGTTATGCAGAAGGGTTTCTGCATCACCCAACCTTCGAGACATGATGTTGATATCGTCGGCGTACGCTACTAATTGAGTCGACTTGATGAGAAGCGTTCCGCTGCTGTCCATATTCATGGCTCGAATTACATACTCCAAAGCAAGGTTGAAGAGCGTCGGCGCCAGCCCGTCGCCCTGCTTGAGTCCAGTACGAGTTTCAAATAGGTCAGTGAGTCGATTCTGCACTCTGACCTGCGAGACGGTATTAGTCATCGTCATCCTTGTGAGTCGCACTAACTTTGCCGGTATACCAAAATTCAGCATAATGTTGTACAGTACACTTCGATCGATACTGTCGTATGCCTGCTTGAAGTCGACAAAGATTTGGTATACGTCGATGTTATATTCCCAGCACTTTTGGAGTAGTAGCTTCACTGTGAAAAGCTGATCGGTCGTTGATCGACCAGGTCTGAAGCCGCCATGATACTCGCCAATGATTCGTTCTGCGTACGGATTAATTCTCTTTTCAAGAATTTTAGATAATATCTTATAGGCCGTACAAACTAATGATATGCCCCTGTAATTCTCACACTTCAGCTTGTCACCCTTTTTGTGGATTGGGCAGATTATGCTTTTGCGCCAATCTTCGGGGATTTCCTCGTCGTTCCATATTTTCAGCAGTAGCACATGTATAGCGTTGGTCAGGCACGTTCCACCATGCTTCAGCAGTTCTGCTGGGATCTCGTCAGCGCCGGGCGCTTTATTATTTTGAAGCGACTGTATGGCAAGACTCACCTCCTCTACTGTTGGGGGTAGAACGGGAGGGCCTGGTTCGGCTAACTGCTCAAGAGCTGGCTCCGCGGGGGATGTTGAGGGTGCATTGAGGAGCTCTTCAAAATGCGAGGCCCATCGTTTGTTGACGCTTTCGATGTCGCTGATGATGTTACCATCCTTGTCCTTACATAGGCTTGTCCTGGGTTGATATCCGTTCTTAACATTATTTATAAGTTTGTACGCCTGTCTAATGTTCTTACTGGCTAATCTTTGGTTTATTTGCTGTAACTGCTCGTCAAAATGTTTGCGTTTCTTACGTCTAATTAACTTATTAGATACTCGCCGAAGCTCGTTATATCTTTCTTTCTTGGCTCGGGATGCGCGTTGTGTGTATTGGCGATAGGCTTCATTATACCCTTCGCTCATAGAGTGAAAGGGTATATTAACTTTGTCATGAAGTTTGTAACGCATTGAAGGAAGCATCTCCGACCATATAAAAAGTATACATATATGATCAGCATGACTTGGGGTGTCGATTGGGCGATGTCCGTCTGTCTGTCTGTCTGTCTGTCTGTCTGTCTGTTGCGACGCGTTTTACTCGGCGAGTATTGAAGCTAGCAAGCTAAAATTTTGCACACGTGCTTATTATTGTTGCAGGCTGTTTGTATGTTTGAATCGCCGAAATTGGATCACTGCGTCATGGGGCTGCCATACAAATATAGCCCTCCAATTTAAGTTCTTCTAAGAAAAACTTTTTTATATGTGTACCAATTCCAGCCAAATTTCACACAAATGTGTCTATATTGATGACACAAAACATATGTAGGAATGGATCAAATCGGAACATGGGGTCATGGGGCTGCCATACAAACCCAACTCCCCAAATTAGGTTCTTCTAAGAAAAACTTTTTTATTTGTGCACCAATTTCAACGAAATTTCACACAAATGTATTTATGTCGATAACACAAAACATATATAAGAATGGATCAAATCGGAACATGGGGTCATGGGGCTGCCATACAAACCCAACTCCCCAAATTAGGTTCTTCTAAGAAAAACTTTTTTATTTGTGCACCAATTTCAACGAAATTTCACACAAATGTATTTCTATTAGTGACACAAAACATGTGTAAAAATGGATCAAATAGGACCATGGGGTCATGGGGCTGCCATACAAAACCAACCCCCCCGTTTTGGTTTTTCTATGAAACATTTTTTTACACAAATTTCACAATTACAAATTAATGTGTCTTTATCAAAGCAGCAAAAAAGGTCAAAAGAAATGGAATCATACTATACCCTCCCCTCCCTGTGTTCAAAAAATTTGGGAGTATGTATGCATTTTTCTATAATGGCAGAGGAAAGTAGGACACGT
The DNA here is from genome assembly GCA_949715475.1 of Microchrysa polita. Taxonomy (NCBI): domain Eukaryota; kingdom Metazoa; phylum Arthropoda; class Insecta; order Diptera; family Stratiomyidae; genus Microchrysa; species Microchrysa polita. The sequence goes on along the minus strand of OX454416.1, from coordinate 116,176,023 downwards.
ACACACTATCGATTCAAAAATGAGTCTACTATTTTGTCATGCGAAGGAAGGGTGAGGGCAATCAACAACTCCTTTGAATGAGGGAGAGTTGGATTATTACCGAAATAGCGCATCCGCATTATTTTGGACCGATTCGTAATAACAGAAGAGACCCAATCCATGACACGATCAAATAGAAATCGGTGGAGTCTTGCCTACTCATTCCATTCGCTGCACCACTTCCCTCGATTACTTTGTATCCCGGCTGTCAATAAGTATCCATTGCAATTGATATCCTGGGAATGAACCCAATACATTCAGCAAAAACTTACCAAATTATAAACATTATTTGGTTGAAAAGAGACTGCCTATTTTTCATTCTGAGCCGGCAGGAATTTATTGCCTAAATATAACTCCACGGTCATCTGATCTTAAGCCGGCCAACACGGATCGGGGTTCGCCGAACCGCGCGGTGTAAAAGATCAAAGTTGTGGACAACACTCGCATGAAAGGAACAGAGGTGATGAGGGCAGTCAACGAAAAGGTTACGTCCGTTGAATTACCCTATTGCCTCTATCTCTCCCAGGCGTGTGTTGTTCACAATTTTGATCTTTTTTACAGGACATTCGTCAGATTTTCATTTCAGAATATGTTTCAGATAACCCACGGAATCCGTACAATTTCTACGAAGATAAATTAGAGCAGCAGTGTTTTCGATAGAGATTCGATCCGGTCAAAAGCAGGAGTCGTGCAATCTTGTGAGGCACAGCCATTCCAAGGCAATCAAGTTCTAATTTCAAATTTAAATATTTTTTTCGCTTAATCGCCAATATTACGGGCATAGCAATTTCAGTGACCTTTGATAACTTAAGTTTGCAGCGATGCAGAGTAACACGAGAGGTGTGACGAGATTTTTAGTTTCCACTGAATATGGTAAGACCACTATACCTAGGGACATACATCCACAGAAGTAATGTTTTTTTTAATTGCGAGTAAACGTTTAAGCCGCCACCTATCGCAGGATAGACTATAGGAACTCTTGAAAAGCAGACATTGGATAACTAAATCAAACTCACGATCGTCATAAGGGTGAATATTTTTAAGAAAAGCTTGGCTACATATTTCAATTTAAGCGCGGCCCTTAAAGAAACAGTTCCAGCTACGTCCCCATGAAAAAAATGTAGAAAAACTGAACTGTCAATTAAATTTTAATTTATAGTACTGACTTTTCAGGAGGACTACATTTTTCTACACCAAAGAGCACGTCCCGGTAAAAGTTTCGTAAACCCGGCATCCCGGCCGCACCTTCTAGGCCCGTCACTGCCGGGGGCCCGAGCAGGTGGCAACCCTAGCCCACTTATTCCAACCAAACCCCACAGAAATATTTTTTTGTCGACGAAACGGAACTTTTGTGAAGACGGAAGGAAAAGAATGTGGGGGGGGGGGGGTTAAATACAAGTCCTAGGTACGGCCGAAAAAAACTTTTAGCCCAAGAAGAGCGAAGGGTATCCAAATTTCGGCCGCGCCCGAAATTAGCCTCGGTCTCGTTTTTTACCTCAATCGAAGCCCTGCATTCGTCGTCGAACCAGTCTGCTCGTCTGCGCCGGCCTTTATAGCCCACGACCTCTTCTGCGACCCCCTTGATGCTGTCTTTGAGCTCCTCCCAGAACTCATGGATGCCTTAATTGTTGATGTCACCAAGCATGGGCGACAGTTTTTCCTCTAGTGCTGTTGTATACGCAGCCGCCGTGGCATCATCAATCAAATTGTCAACCTCGAAGATCTTGGCAGGGTTGATTCTCGTTAGGTGCACCGAAGAGATTCTGCACCTGTAGGTTGTCTTCACCAAATAGTGATCGGTGTCGCAGTTGGCTCCTCGATAGGATCGAACATCTAGGACATTAGAAGCCCATCTCTTGCTGATCAGTACGTGGTCGATCTGGTTCACGGTGTATTCATCTGGAGACTTCCAGGTCTGCTTGTGGATTCGTCGATGAGGGAAGCATGTAGAGCTTATTACCAGGTTTCTGCCGCTCGCGAAGTCGATAAGTCGCTGACCGTTGTTATTGTTTTCGTCGTGGAGGCTATGACCTCCAGTAGTTCCCCTATGCCAGCTTTCATTTCCGACTTTGGCGTTAAAGTCTCCTAGCAGCAGCTTGACGTCGTTTGATGGAAGTGAGTCGAAGAGTGTTTCTAGATCGTTGTAGAACTCGTCCTTAATCGCGTCTTCTTTTACTTCTGTAGGGGCATGCGCATTAATTAGCCAGAGATTAGCGAAACGGGTCTTAATGCGGATCGCACATAACCGCTCGTTGATGGGTTTGAAGCCGATAACGTGGTCCTTGAGCTGCTTATTCACGATGAAAGCTACTCCAAACTCCTTGTTGCCCTCCTCTTTACCACTCGTAAAAATAGTGTGCGAATTGAGGTCGTTAATCTCGCTTTTGAGCCATTTAGTTTCCTGGATTGCAACTATGCTCAGCTTGTATTGTTCTACCTGATCCAGGAGGGCCCTTAAGGCCCCCGGTCTATTCAGGGAGCGTACATTCCAGGATCCGAAAGAGTAATCAGTTGTTCGTTTGCGGGGTCGTCGTTGTTTTGTATCCGTCCAATCCGAGGCTTTTGTTTCAGGTTTCTTGACTCGAAGTTTTTCTTAGGATGAGTTGTCGGCCCATCGCTAAACCATGATAGGGTTTAATCGTTGAGTAAAGGCCATCATGGGCATGCCTCGAAGATGCTGCTTTAGTGGTTGACTTAAATGTTTTCTGTCACCTATCACGTTAAGTAACCTGAGACGCTGCAGATGTTAATGCAGCACTCAGGCGCAGCGGTTACTCAGATAATGCGGGAAAGTAACGCCCCGTAGAGAGACATAGGAATTGGCCGAAGTCCTTTTCCTATGAAACTCCTCCTGCATAGCTAAGGGTCCGCAGTTATGCCACAACTGAAGAAGATATAGGAATTAGCCGAAGCCTTTCAACCTTTATCTTCCCCCTTACGGGGAATGGTGATGGTGATTGCAATTCGGTCTGGCAAAGTGTATAGGATTTTCAACACTACCGCTTTGCAGCAATTGCATGAAATGAGTTTTTGGGCCGGTTTACGTTCATTGCGTTGCCAATGGCGTAACTGTCAGCTCCGTTTATATTCCTTACTTTTCTCCAGAAAGATATTGAGTCTGTGCAGTCACTTAACGATTCGGCTTGTTGCTGAGCATACCATTTTCTCCTTACCGGACATGCGTTTTAGTATTGTCAGTTGGTAATATACATCTTTCTGGTAAATGCGTTGGTATATTTTTTAAATAATTTCAGCTAGGTGAATTATCGCTATCGCTTCCTCTTTTTTTCGCACATATTTTCAAACCAAGGGTTCTTGACTCTCCTTGTCGTTTCTGACAATTTCGGTGCGCTGCTCTGCATTATTCTTGTTAATTGCTTTATATCAGATCTGTCAGTTCCCGCTAGCTGCATATTGACTTTCTGTTCATATTGATATTTTCTTCTCTTCATACATACTTTGGAAGGCATTGGCCTAGTCGCAGTTCTGCCGATACAATCTAGCCCAATCGTGGTGATTATTGGGAGATGAATTGCTTGTTGTCTGCCATTAAGTCCGTTACGAGCGGCAGCCAGTCCCCTCCGCCCAGGCTCAAGTCAATAATGATGTGGCCATTATGTCCAATATAAGTACACTCTCCTTCCTTGTCAATGTTTGAACATCCGTTTAGAATTTCTAGACCATACGAGTCAATCAAATCCAATATCTGTTTGCTGCATGTGTTCAGTTTCGCATCTTTCGATCGCCAGATAGAATTATCCCTTCGATTCGTAATTGGTTGTTCACAGCGAACCCTGGCGTTTATATCTCCCATAACGAGTAGATTGTTGCTATTTAATTTGGCTAAAATGTCTGCAAGCTTAATTTCGGGCGCGGCAGAGATTCGGACACCCTCACTCTCCTAGGGCTAATAGTATTTTTCCCTACCTATGACTTGTGTTTAATCCGCCCCCCCTAGTTATTCTTTTCCTTCCGTTTTCACATAAGATTCGTTACCTGGATAAAACATATGTGTTTGTGTGAGGTTTGGTTAGAATAACTACATACAAAAAATCTTAGAAAACTTGTTTGGTGAAAGGAGGAGCGGTCATGGCCCCAAAGTACGAATATGTTTGTACATATTTTTTGTAGTTTCGATAAAGGCACATGGATATAAGTTTTGACTGAAATTTATGCAAAAAAAAATGTCTTTGAGGAACCTAATTTGGAGGGTTTGGTGTTGGCGTACCATGATCCCTTAGTTCGATTCGTTTCATCTTTACATGAATGTTTTGTGATGGAAACACATTTATATGAAATCTGGTTTAAATTGGTGTAAAAATAAAAAAGTTTTTATTATTAGAACCTAATTGGGGGATTGGGTTTGTATGGCAGGCCCATAATCCCAGTCGTCGATTCCATCCATTTTTACATATGTTTTGTGTTTTCAATAGAAACATATTTGTGTGAAGTTTAGTTGAAATCAATGCGAAAACGAGACCGAGGCTAATTTCGGGCGCGGCCGAATTTGGATACCCTTCACTCTGCTCGGGCTAAAAGTGAGTGAGGTTTGCTTGGAATGAGTGGGCAAATACAAAAAAATTCTGTTAGAAAAATTTATTGTACATGTAGGTACATGAGGTTTGCTAGGAATTGGTGTACAATTAAAAAGTTTTTCTTAGTAGAGCCTAATTTGGGAGTTGGGTTCTTTTGACAGCCCCATGATGCCATCGTTCGATTCCATTCATATTTACATATGTTTTGTGACCTCAATAGGGATCCATTTATATGAAGTTTGGTTAAGATTGGTTCATAAACAAAAAAAGGTTTTTTTTAGAAGAACTCAATTTCGAGGCTAGGTTTGTATGGTAGCCCCATGACCCCATTGTCCGATTTTAGCGATTCAAACATGCAAACTGCCTGCAACAAAAAGAAGCAAGTGTGCAAAATTTCAGCTTCACATCTTTCACTCTACGAGCTAAAGGTATAAAAAACTGCCACAAACGCTAGTTAAAAATAATATCCAGTCCATATAGTCCCTAAATTGTGCAATAGTTTGAAATTTTTCCCAAAATGAAAAAATATATCGTTAACGCCAAAAAATTGATCAGAAGTAAAAACCTTATAAATAAATTTAATAACTTCCCCCTCACTGATTCTCTTGGCACACACGAAAAAGACACAAGGCCACTGTTTTCACATCAAAACGGCAGGGTGCCGAAACAAACACCTCATAAAACACTCAACCCTTTTAATCCTGATCCCGAACCCAGTTACAAATCATTAAGAGCTCATACATATTGTCGCCCCTCTTTGTCCTCATCTATTTTTTTCTTCTTTACTCTATTTCAAGTATTCCCGCTGCCCCTTGAATTGATCATCATGATCATCATCTTAACCGTGATCCTCATGATTGCCACTGGTGTCCTTATATCCCATTACTCTCCCTGTGATATATGAAGTTAAACACGTTGTTATAGTTCGGGAACTGTTAAGATCATTAATTTAAATGTCACATGACAACTGAAAAGGTAAAAAGGTGTTGCGGGATTTATTGTTCCGTCACCTCTTGAGACACCGTGGCAGATAGCGCAGATACAGCGTGCTCATACAAAAGGTTATACACAAACGACCAATGTCCTTTTGTTGAACTTGATTTCTTTTCAGGACGAACGAATTGCTTGTTACCATTTTGTTTTCAGACAACAACTGGTTCCTGTTAACTTTAACATGAATAGCGCAACATCGGTTTGTTTATGCATGTATTGTTGCAAAATGATATTATGATGATGCATTTTTCAAAAGCCTATTGATATTCGAAACAACAAATAGATCGTGTCAAATGTTTTGTACGGAGGATAATTGACTTTCGAGTCGATATGGTATAGGGTCGCAAATAAAAAAAGCTGAAACATCAGCCCTCAGTGGAAATTGTTTACTCATTTGTTTGCAATAAAATACAAAAAATATTGTCAAAGCAAATTCACAGAAATGGAGTGCAAGTGTAGAATGAAACCATGTCATTCTATCTCAATCGTTTTTCTTTTAATTTCCACATTCGATTAGACTAGACGTACAGGTACACCAAAGCTTAAACATTGGAAAAATTGCTCGAGTCTTTTGAGACATGATATACACCATAAATGGACCCATTCGTGGACTAACATTTCTTCAAATACTTCAGAAATGTCATTGCAGAAATTGCTATATGGCAATTGAATGTCTCATGGGCATATTTATGTAATTTAACATTTAACAGTCTGCAAATCAATCAAATGCACAGCAATCACTTGGCTACCATAACAAGACGAAATTGGATCAGTATAGCAATTGTAGATGCCAACAAGCAGTCAAAGTGCTCAAAGATAGTGAACTCCAATGGTGCAATGATCATATTAAAAGTTTGGTTCGTTTCATGCAAGATATGTTCTGAGGCTGTTGTTGCGTATTGTGTAGACTTTATCAAGAGAGACTATACACTTCGTAGTATACGTATTTATCTATATATGTATTAGAAAAACAAATCGAAGTTCGTTTTTAGCTTAGAACCACTTGAAAACCCTAACATTTTTTAATAAAAATAAATTGTTTCAACTAGGTTATATTTTTGTCTTTGTATTATGTGAGGCGCCAATATTGTTGTCACCTATCAATATTACGAAAGAGATCTGACCGTGATTTTTCCGACGAAATTATTAATCGATAGAATAGAATATTGAATAGTTTAATTTCAATATCTTTGCAACAATTTCTTTGCTCAATACAAACATATCGATATTAAACTATACGCCTATCACAATTTTCAATCTCGTATGAAACATTTTATAATTTCTCCCAATGGGATTGTTGAAACAGAATAACCTTTCCACAAAATTCATCCAACAACCACAAAGACGACCACAGCGATGACGACGACAGGTTGCCCTGGTCTTCTCGCTCCTATAAATCAAAATGCGCAAAGAAGGAATGGACAATTTTATATTGGTAACAAGCCACAGCATCTAACAAACATTTAGTGCTAAACAAATAGCATAATAACAAACGAAAGATTGTTTGAAAACATTAGTAAATCTATTTTCATAAAACCGTTCAGTTCATATTATATTATGTATGTACGATACATGGCGCGACCTCACGCTGTGATACCGTGAAGTGGTCACGCTGATCAGAATGCGGGCCAAAATAGAAAATTGTGAATCTGTGTTTGGGGTGATTCAGGCTATATGAATAATACAATAAAATGTTTACACGATATAAGAAGAGGAGGATAGTTCAATTGATCTTATCGAAAAACATTAAAACTAGAGTTTGGACATGTTTAAATATGGGTTTCGCGATCAGAAGAGGTATCATTGAAAGTGATTTGTGCGAATTTATAAATTCTCTGGACTCTTACTGGCCATTTCTATTACGAAATTAATTGTAGAAATAGTTATACAGGAGTGGTGATTATAGAAGTATTTTTGGTGCGAAAAATACATATTGTGACCAAGCACTCTGAAATCCTTGCTCCAATTGAAATACTCTGGAGCAGGGTTGCCGTTTAACATTTCTAAGTGTAACATTTTCTTCATAAATTTGTAACATTTCTAGATTCAGTGTAAAAATTTTTAAGGACAGTCGTATCACTGAAATTTGTAGTAATAAATGTTACCAAAATCTAAACGGCTGGTGAGCACCCTCTTTTTAGCTTTTTGATTCAAATCAAGAACTTTTTTTTTCATAAATTTTATAACTAAGCATTGGTACTAAATAGTTTTGCCATATGGTCTTTTACACAAGGATGATATTCGGTTTTTTCCCCGCGAACAGTGAAAAGAGGGCACTGTCACCTATAAAGAAATATTGTTCCATAGTTCACTAACCTGGTTCTAGTCGTTTTCGACCTCCCCTAAACAACCATCTTGTTGAGGTGATACCAGATCCTGATAAGAATTCTTCCAAGAAGGCGAAAGATTTTAAGAGAGCGACAAATTTAGAGCAAATGTTTTGGGGTAAAATAAACAATAGACAGCTGCTAAATCTTACACAAAGCTTGTTTTTTGAATGAATTTTCTGTTTTTTTGTCAGTTCGATACAACGCTTTCAAAAATTTAAGTTGAAAATATGGCAAGAGAAATTTAAAACAAAATTAAAATTATTTAGGTAGAAATCAAGATAAAATTATTTATTGGGGAATTTATAAGGATCACAAGCCAATAATTTTTTTAATTTATAAAAAAAAATCCTATTTTTTTCGAATAGGTACTGAATAACATTAAAATTGAAATTTTAAGATCCATCAATGCAGAAAAGTCCGATAAATAAAAAAACAGTCATCTGAAATTTAAACTGTTGAGTTTCAAGGAGATTTTCAAGCACAAAAAACAGCAAAGCTTCAGCTTTATGTCTGAGGAAAAGGAAATGCATTTTTTGTTATTTTGACAACTTTTTAATACTGATTACACCAATTTCTAGATATATATTAAACCAACTTTGCTCAACTTTAGAAATTTTCCAGTCCTCCAAGTACCGTTATAACATTTTTGTCCGAATTTTGAAATAGAGATCTATTTTGAGATTTGTCTAAAACTTTAATAAATAATAATTTCTTTGAAGTGATTTTTGCTATATTAAGTCAAACAATGAAGTAAGCTGTGAAGTTTCATGAAGATGAAAATTTAGATGAAGTCAATAGGGAGGTTTAAAGCCTTAATAAAAAAACGCAACGCTTCGCCAGTATAATGGAATGCATACCAATTCTATTGAATATGATTATGCCCAAACAAATTACACATGCACACCATTAAAGATAAGAAAAATCTATTCCTTTATCACTTAAATTTTTATACGACCGCTTCAATAAAAAAACATTAGGAAAAAGTAGGATTAATTGTGTTTCACTCAAATCTTTGGAATTGAATTATCAACCACGCAATACCTTTCATAATAATGTGACAATACACACACCAAACTGGGAAGAGAAGTTTAAATATTTGTCACCACAAAAAAAGAAACAAACAAAAACTTGGGGTGGGGATAAGATTTTACCTCTGCCCCCTTATATTGTTTTTTTTTTCCTGTAATAAAGTTTTAAGAACACTCAGGACCGGCGAAACGCAAAGCTCGAAGCTCATGCGAACATACTAATTTGCACAATTTGATTTGGAATGCTTTCCTTCACCACTCACTATACCTACTTGTAGAGATCGGTAGAGCCGGCATAATGTAAGTAGCCTACTGGCGACAAATAAGTAAAACCGCCACTGACTAGTTCCTGAGTTTGTGGCAATCTATAGGATGCTGCATCTAATAACAAACTAAAGCTTGAGGTGTGTTTCCATTACCATTATCGTGGTTGATCTACCTCTGGTTGTCTAAATTTTTACAATCTACCATTCTGTCACTAAAAGTTTCAAATTAGTCGAAATCTAGTACTTTTTGAAATTTTCAGAGTTACGAAATTTATATTCTGAGAAACGCATGTAAAAGCCATTTTGTCAGAAAATGTTGAAATTAAGTTTCGAATACGTGGTTGGGCCCCAATATTCCTACATGAATCACAATAATTATGAATCGAAATCAAGCTCTCCGCATACATCTCCCATATCAGTTGGTTACTGTATGTTTCAGAAGGGAGAAAATTTCAGGAGTGCATACTCCAGCTAATTGAATATCTAAGAACGCGCGCGCGTTCTAAGATCACACCTCAAATGGGTAATGGAGATTTTCTTTAGACTATTGTTGATAGGATTTCATCTCACCGGCCGATTAATCTGTCGTAGGTGTCTGATACATTTTAATACTTTGTGACGGTGTGGACTGTGACCATTGTTTTCCTCCTTGTCTAATGGTTCAATTCAAGACATTTACGTTAGGTCCCGTTGACTCCAATCGAGAAAGGACCTGACCTATCTGTAAATTAACATATTTCAAATGTGAAAACTAATTTCTAAAATAAAATGCTGACGCCTTTTTGTTTCTAATCGTAAACAGTAGCACTCCCTCTGTCGCAGATGGCCACAAAACCGTCACCCATCAACAAGGCACTCGCGAATAAACTCTCAACATTGATTCGAAAAAAAATTTTATTAAACGAAATGATAAATGGAATGCGATGCTGATACAATTACCTAAAAATCAATATGGAATCTAAATAAAATCTTTGGGCGGTGTAAAATAATGCCTCCACTTTTATCCAATAATAAAACTTTATCCAAAAATGCAAATATATGCTTTGAGAATAAAAATTCCCCTTTTCGGGGAGTCAAAAAGATTCGACCGGTTTTGAATGGCAGTACGCGGCTCTTCTCATCAGATGCCATCTCAGTAGAGCCGTGTACCGCTACGAATGGCATGACCGGGAATGACCAGGCAGATGGATGATGCACACTTATACAGGGTTTCCCACGACTCTTGGTAGATATTTGCGTGAGGTTTGGTTAGAATAACTGCACAAACGAAAAAAAAAACTTTCTTTGGTGGGAGGGGGGATGGCCCCATAATACGAATATATGTATTTGTTTTTGCAATGTGTCTTTATAGAAAGTACAAAAATATGTAAAAACAAAATATATTCGTACTATGGGGGCATCCCCCCTCCCACCAAATTCCGTTTGTGCAGTTATTCTAACAAAACCTCACGCAAATATCTTTTATCGAGGTAACGAAACTATGTGAAAACGAAAGTGAAAGAATGGGGGGATTAAAATAAGTCATAAGTACGCCGGAAAAAAAATATTAGCCCGAAAAGAGTGAAGGGTATCAAAATTTCGGCCGCGCCTGAAATTAACCTTGGTATCGTGTTTTTTCGTTTTTTATTAAAAAAAATCTTGTTTACGAAATAAAACTCGTACAAAAATTGCGGAAACGTTTACTTTGGTTTTCTCTTGGAACCACATTTTTTTCTCTTTAACACGTAAGATATGCAAATTTTTAAATCCTAAGACCCTAATTTTTATATGTCGTTCGAAAGCTAACATTATGAGGCAACTTTTATCAACTTTGCACATTTGTCAGTTCAAAGTACCGTTACGATTTTACAATTTAAATTTTCAATGAAAAATCAATTTTCGAATTTCTTAAAAGTTTGAATGGTTGTATCTGGGTAGGGTTTTAAATTATTTAATTGGCAAAACAGTTATTTTATGTAGAATTTTGTGGAGTTTCAGAAAGTAAAGTCAAATCTGGGATCAAATATTTGGGAGTGTGGCAAATAGTGATTTTGCTCTGCAGGTCGAGGTTTCTGAGACGATTAACAAAAAATGCTATAACTTTATAACGGTTAAAGATAGAGGGGTCATGTAGAACATTAATTGTACCCAAATGAGCTGTACTATCACCCATTATCGTATGTACCAAGAGTCGCGGGACACCCTGTATAGTGTGGCTAAATCTCTTTGCTAGGAAATAATCTAAAAGTAAACTGCGACTTGCAGTTCCACTGACCCGCCACGCAAAGCACACGTTTTTGGCTATGTACCAATGACACATTCAAACCTGATCTACTGAGATGGCATCTGATGATAAGAGCCGTGTACCGCCAGCCGAAACCAGTCGAATCTTTTTGACTCCCCGAAAGGGGAATTTTTATTCTCAAAGCATATATATTTGCATTTTTGCATTTGAGTGCGTTATCCACGGTTATGGATAAATCGTGACGACAGCGTGGTGGTCCCATAGTAGTGGTGTGGTGTGCGGTGGCTGTGTCACACAAAGCATTCACGGTTGGAATAAAACTTTAGATTTTGACAGTACCTAAAGATAAAGCCGAAATTTTGTCGAGAAAATTTCACGATGCCGATCGATGGTCCCACCTAGGTAGTTACATCCATAACAACATAGTAAGTGATAACATCAACACTTTGTCATCCCTCAACAGCGACTTCACCGCCCTATTTAGGGCTCCACCACGTGAGATCCAAAATATTGTCAAATCCGTTAAAGTCAAAAAGGCAGCCGGATTTGATAAAATATCAAATATGGTTCTCAGAAATCTCCCTAGAAAGGCATTAGTACGGCTAAACTTTATTATCAACTCATGTTTATCTTTATCATATTTTACTTTCCATTGGAAACATGCTAAAGTGATACCGATAGCTAAAACAGGGAAAGATGCGACACTTCCTGAAAACTATAGACCCATTAGCCTCCTACCAGCAATGAGCCAAATTCTCGAAAAAACAATACTATCACGACTAAATGACGTTGTAGTAAGGGCTGAGAGTCTTACCAGATTTCCAGTTTCAGGTTCCGTAAGAAGCATTCTCCTGTCCACCAGGCACTCCGATTACATAAATATATAAAGCAGTCGATCAAAGAGAAAAAATCAGTAGGGGTTGTAGCCTTGGACATCGCGAAAGCCCTTGACTCAGTGTGGCATCATGGGTTTTAAATTGAGTAAATTTGATATTCCTACTTATCTAATCAAAATTATTCAGTCTTTCCTCTCAGACCGAACCTTTTTCGTTCAAATTGGAAATTCCCTCTCAATGGCAAAAACGATACCTGCAGGTGTTCCGCAGAGATCATGTTTCAGCCTGGTCCTCTTCAATATATAGCAGATATACCCCAAACAAACAACTGTCAATTAGCATGCTTTTCGGACGATGTTTGCTTTTTTTTTGCGATGGTGAAGACCCAACTTGTATCTCCTCAAACCTTGAGGTCTCATTAGAATATTTATATCAATATTATTTTCGATGGAAAATAAAACGGAATGCCTCTCTAAGAAGAGGAAAAGAAAAAACTTACCAGATAGACCCTTAGACTTTCTGGGTGAACCTATTAAGTGGAATAAAGAAATGAGTTATCTTGGGCTAGTTTTTGACAAAAAAACTAACTGGTCTACGCCATATTGAAGCAAATTCGAAAAAATGAGAAATGCCTTGTGCTCCTTATACCCACTTTTGAATAGGAAATCGAAACTTTCCCTTGATAATAAACTCCTTATCTACAAAATCGTAATACACCCTATTGCCGCGTATGGTTCACCCTTATGGGGTATCTATGCAAACACCACCAAGACCAAATTGCAAATTACACAAAATAAAATTCTTAAACATTATTACCAATAAGGCTTTTTTTATTCTACCATAAGATTACATAATGAAACCAAAGTCGAAACAGTCAATGAAGTAGTGAAGAGAATTTCATCTAAATTTATGGCAAATTGCTCCCACATAAGGCCTGAATAGACCTCGGGCGGAATGAAGATGAAATTTTTGTCCGCTGCGATTTTCTCAATGAAAATGCATACCTACTGTCGTGGAACATGTCGGTAATGATGGGGAATTCCATAAGCTACAATCCGAATACGGTTCCAAAATTTTTCTCGGCCATTTTATGTATTATTTTTCGATTCCCCCGTCATTGGATATTTTCCACGGTGAAATGACCGGGGAATCGAAAAATACTACATAAAATGGCCGAGAAAAATTTTGGAACCATATTCGGATTGTAGCTTATGGAATTCCCCATCATTTCCGACATGTTCCACGACAGTAAGCATGCATTTTCATTGAAAAAATCGCAGCGGACAAAAATTTCATTTTCATTCCGCCCGAGGTCTGTACTGCGCTTAAGACAATAGTTTTATATTATATCCACTTAGCCCATAATGCAACTTAGTTTTAAGTAGTGGCTACTGTTACGTTTGTAGATTAAGTTTTAACATAATCCTTTTTTTGTCATTATAAGGTTTTTATGCTTTTCCCTTTAGCCGTTACTCTGCTTAGTCACTTAACCTTCCGGCGGGCGCAATACTAATCCTAACACGATCGGGCGCAATGAGATTATTTCATCCCCTTCCGCTCCTTAGACATATGGTAGATAGAAACTGAAAACTGCTTTAGATAGATGATCGATAAAGATTAAGCTACTGTGACTTTCAGATCTCTCCCTTATCATGTCGCTGATTGGCGCAACAAAAACTGGTCACTTAATCTGTCAGATGTATTGCGCCCGCCCGAAGGTTAAACTAAATAATCTGAACTCCTGGCAAATTACTTTTAACATTATAGAGTTAAGGTTGCTTACCGGAATCTGAGTTAAGGTCTTGTTAAACATTTTTATATATATACTAGAAAATAAATTGAAATTGAAATTGACAGTAGCATTGAGCAAAGCAGAAAAATGCTACTCCAATGGGATTACAATCCAGGGGAGAATGGGAAAGTTTTTGAACATAAAGGTAACGTTTGTAAAAGCGTAATCTCTATCTTTATCTGACACCCAAAGATATTATCCAGCCTTCCTGGCAAAAAAAAATTGCTCGCGACAAGTCATTGACTTTCGAGAGTGTTATGTTGTGCAGCTGAGCTACGTCGATTCCTAGAAAATGCAATTCTCACATTTGACCACAAACTACAACACTTTCACATGTGTTGGTCAAAAAATGATGATAAAGGTGTCGAGCTAGTTAGAAAGACTATTAGCAAGAACAAATTTAGGCCGTTAAAAAAGTACTTACATTTTGCTGACAACACCAATCTGGAAAAAAAAACAGACAAATATGCCAACTCCGTCGGCTTTTCAATCGATTGAATGCCAATTTTTTACAATTTGGTACATTTTTTCTCCGAAGAAAGGCTTTTCATTGTCGAAGAAAAGATTCCATTTTTCAGAAGACATGGCGCAAAAATGATCATGCGAAATAAGCCATCTGAGGTAGGACTCGGTGGTAGCGTTGTTTTGGATTCACTATATAACTATGATCTGAAGTCCGGAAAAACATGCCGCGTAAATACGACAATTTGTTTCCTTCTATAAACTTTTCTGGAAACTAGGGGAAATCGATTAAAAAATTGTCCCATAGAGGCAGACTAGGATTTGGTATATGACCCAGATTCCAGTTTATTGGTCGTTAAGTGGCATGATAACTCAGTTGTCATTGTTGCCAGCAATTACGCTGGCATTGAGCCCGTACATAACGCGAAGCGTTTCTCCAGATATGCCAAAGCAAAAATCACCATCGGATAGCCACAAATGATCTGGGATTACAATCAAAATATGGGAGGAGTCGACATGTACGATAACGGTGTTGCCATTGAAACACTAATTCACTGGGATATGCATTAGTAAATGCTTGGCAAATTCATCGACGTATGAACAATGATTCAATTATCTTGATTGAATTCATTTCCGCCATCGTCCGAGACCTTATAAAATATGAGTCCGGTGAAGAAATGAATCGAAATCCTAACCTATTTAGGTTCACGCCCTACCTCATCATTGTCGTCGCGATACAATGTCCGGACACCTTATCATACGACATTCATCTGATACTTGCAAAAGGTCCAGAGATTGTGAAAATAAAACACTTTATTTGAGAAATGCGACACTTACCTTAACCTAGATTGCTTTAAGACATCCTATATACATGTTAGAGGATTAAGCCGTCGGCGTTGGGTCCTATACGACCCATTCAAAAACTATTAGTAAGCAAATTTCGAAAAAATTTGTTTTGTTTTTTTATACCCTTCACTCGTAGAGTAAAGGGTATATTAACTTTGTCATGAAGTTTGTAACGCATTGAAGGAAGCATCTCCGACCATATAAAATATGTATATATATGATCAGCATGACGAGCTGAGTCGATTGGGCGATGTCCGTCTGTCTGTCTGTCCGTCTGTCCGTCTGTTGCTACGCGTTTTACTCGGCCAGTTTAAAAGCTATCGAGCTGAAATTTTGCATACATGTTTCTTTTTATTGCAGGCAGTTTCTATGTTTGAATCGCTAAAATCGGACCGTGGGGTCATGGGGCTGCCATACAAACCTAACCCCCCCAATTTGGTTTTTCTAAGAAAAACTTTTTCATGTGTTTACTAATTTCAACGAAATTTCACACAAATGTGTTTC
Source organism: Microchrysa polita (assembly GCA_949715475.1). Taxonomy (NCBI): domain Eukaryota; kingdom Metazoa; phylum Arthropoda; class Insecta; order Diptera; family Stratiomyidae; genus Microchrysa; species Microchrysa polita. Next base: position 116,160,168 of record OX454416.1, on the reverse strand, counting down.
TATTGATAACACAAAACATATGTAAGAATGGATCAAATCGGACCATGGGGTCATGGGGCTGCCATACAAACCTAACCCCCCAAATTAGGTTCTTCTAAGAAAAACTTTTTCATTTGTGCACCAATTTGAACCAAATTTCACCCAAATGTGTTTCTATTGATGCCACAAAATATATGTAAGAATAAATGGAATCAGACTCTGGGGTCATGGGGCTGTCATACAAACCCAGCCCCCAAATTGAGTTTTTCTAAGAAAAACTTTTTTATTTGTCCACCAATTTCAATCAAACCTCATAAAAGTGCATTTCATTTGATGCCACAAAACATGTGTAAAAATGAATGGAATCGGACGATGGGGTCATGGGGCTATCATACAAAGCCGACCCCCTAAATAGAGTTCTTCTACGAACAACTTTTTTATTTGTGCACCACTTTCAACCAAAACTCGTAAAAGTGCACTTCAGTTGATGCCATAAATAATCGGACTATGGAGTCATGGGGCTACCATACAAGCCCAAACTCCCCATTTTGGATCTTCTAAGAAACATTTTTTCTACACCAATTTAAAAAAAACCTCAATGCGTCTTTATCAAAACAAAAAAAAAGTAAAACAAATGGAATCGTACTATGGGGCCATGCTCCCGCATCCCCCCAATAAAGTTTTCTGAGATATTTTTTTTATTTTACCACTTATTCCAACCAAACCTCACACAAATATTGTTTTATTGACGCCGCAGAATTTGTCAATATAAAATATTACGCGAAAACAGAAGGAAAAGAAGGAAGGATTAAATACAAGTCATAGGTTTGCCCCAAAAAACTTTTAGCCCGAGGAGAGTGAAGGGTATTCAAATTTCGGACGCGCCCGAAATTAGCCTCGGTCTCGTTTTTTATTCGTTTGGATTAAAATAAAAGAAAAAAATAAACAAAAATGCTTCTTTAATTTTTATACCCGTCACTATGTGAAAGGGTATATTAACTTTGTCATGAAGTTTGCAACGCACAGAAGGAAGCACCTCCGACGATATAAAGTATATATATTATTGATCAGCGTGACGAGAGAAATCGATTGAGCCATGTCCGTCTGTCTGTCTGTCTGTCTGTCTGTCTGTCTGTCTGTCTGTCCGTCTGTTGCAACGCAAACTAGTCCCTCAGTTTTGAAGCTATCGAGCTGAAAATTTGTATGCAAGTTTCTTTTTAGTGTACGCTGTATATATGTCGGAACGAATGGAATCGGACCATGGGGTCATGGGGCTGCCCCTGAAAATTAGGTTTTTCTAAGAAAAACTTTTTTTTTATGCACCAATCTTAACAAAATTTCACCCAAGTGTGTTCCTAGTATAGCCTCAAAACATATCTAGAAACGGATGGAATTGGAACATTACGTCATAGGGCTGCCATACAAACGAACCATTCGAAACTAAGTTCTTCTAAGAAAAACTTTTTCCTTTTTCATCCGACCGTAACCAAACTTCATCCAAATGTGTTCCTAGTAAAGCCTCAAAAAATATCTAGGAGCAGATCAAATCGGAACACTACATCATAGGGCTGTCATTCAAACCAACCACTGGAAATTAGATTCTTCTAAGAAAAACTTTTTCTTAATGAACCAATCTTAACCAAACTTTGCGCAAATGTGTTTTTAGTAAAGCCACCAAACATATCTAGGAACAGATGAAATCGGAACACTACGTCATAGGGCTCTCATACAAACCAACCGCTGGAAATTAGGTTCTTGCATGAACAACTTTTTTCTTTGTCAATCAATCAACCAAACTTCACCCAAATGTGTGGCCAGACGTACACCATTTTGGTGTACAATACCTGTCGTACAGCATTAGTAAATGTACAGCCTTCCCAACGCCACACCAGAGAAGCCTAAATGACTTCATAAAAACCTCCTCGGTGAGGCCTGTAGTCAGTCTGTTAGGTGTTATTAGCAGGATAATCGCACTTTCATGTGGCAAACATTCATTTTCGATAATTTCGAAACCCTTTGGTCAATCGTTCTGAAATTTTTAATGTACCTAAGTGTAAGCGCCAGGTAGCTCCACAACCTAGGGATTACATTTACTTACATTTCTCCATATTTTAGGGTCGCCTATCTGCGTTCGACAGTTACAGCTGCCCAAATCGCACTTTCGACTTTTCTAATCGAAAACTCTATAAAATGTGTCCAATAAATTAGAAAATTGGCAGACTTGTGAACATTTCAAGGCTCTAGCTCACACTTGTAGCTGTAGAGCTGTACTTGGCGCTTCACCGCTCACATTGTCTCCAAATTTCAAGGTCCTACCTATCTGCCTTCGGGAGTTCAATCGATTCAATCGAAAATTTTGACATTTAACAGCCATGTATAGAGGACCGCACTGCCCGTATTAGGTGAAAATCCCAAGCATCTAAAGCTACCAATACTCAGAAGTAACAGCCATGTAAAGATGCGATTTAAATTTTTCACAAAACGATGGAAAAATTACTGTACTCCATCCGATTCCCCTATCAACCTCTTTAGGAAAAAAAATTCAAACTAAGGATTTCCCCTATATGTTGACCAAATCCAATAAAGTAACAATAAATCCCCAGAGAATCGCCATCCGCTTAAGAATTCTCTACGCAATGAGGTATTATTTTATCTATTGTAATAAACAATACGAAACTTTTAAATAGGTAGGTGCAAGGAGGTGTAATTTTCGTACTTCAAATAAACAGCTTCATGATTTTTGTCTCAGGGTCACGGATAGTCTGAGGTAGGGAAAGGGCCATCATCATCCCAACAATGCTGCTGAGACTGCAGTTTCGAACACTGAAATTCAAAAGTTGAAAAATACCTATTCCTAACCCTAAAAAAAATTCGGGTTCATTGTGTTAAACAAATGTTGGGTTTGCCCCTTTTAAACGAGATCCTGGCTACACTTCTCCCATGCCTGTTATAACTTTGCGTCTTAAAACATACATTTGCACTTCACATGCTGATTATGTTTTGTCTATGAGAACATTTAGAAGTTGAGGGATCTTTTCTGGGTCCTGTTTAGTACCAACAGAACCTTGCAAGGACGTAGCCAGGATTTAGCTGGATATCAGAAATTATGACATTATTAGAATCTTGTTGTTAATTGAAGACACTAGTTTCGGCGCTGTCCCAATGCATAATATGACTCCTGTCCCACCGTTCCTGTGTCGAATCCAATTTTATCGCTTGACGAGGCTGGGCGAGCACGAGTGCACGCACGATTACTTAATTGCTCTGCTATCATCGGAAGCAGAGAGTGCCACGTCTACAACGCCAAAGACTTCTTTTCTGTACAATTATAGAAGGGCTCGTGGGCCATGGTATATGCACGAAGCAGCAACTATGGATCTATGGAAAGTACGATCGCGTATTCGGTGCCCGCGTCATGCTGCTTTTGCCTTCCCTTCGCACGGCTCAAAAAAAAATTCTTCATTCTTTCAGGGAAATATTTTATTTCAAATTGTGTAGCCTGTATGAGTCCTTACGAAATTTGTTGAAGTTTCCATTATGAGAGACGATTCCAATTTTGGGTCACCAGATTTTTTGTGTACTCCAAATTGTTTATTATACATATAGTCACTACTTTCGTCCAGATGACACAATTTATCTGACTGCAATCTTAATTTCGGCAGAGTTTTAGGAATGAATAAATTAGAAATACTGTAGGAAGTTAGGGACTCCTGGAGCCCTCCTCTGGCTACGTCCTTGGAACCTTGGTTTCCCAAGGTTCGCCACACATTTCCCAGAATAAAAGTTACTATTCTTGCTCTATTCCGTTTAGGAAGATATCACTTATGAACGGATGGAGAATATGTGGTCGTTTTATGGCATCCGTCATGGTGGTAGCCTCGTGACATACAACGCCGCTTAATGCGATCACATCGGGATCTTGCTGTTTTGATAACATTAAGCGAATGATAACAAATAATAAAATAGTACGATTGAGCGTTTGCCTGAAAACCGAATTGCGGAATGTGTACTGCATTGGGCCTTCGGGAATCAGGTCACCTTAGGCTAGTAAAGCTTCAAAATATATTTAGGAATGGATGAAAACGGAACATTACGTCATAGGGCTGTCATACAAACCAACCCCCAAATATTGGATTCTTGTAAGAACAACTTTTTTTCTTTTTGAATATTAACCAAAATACATCCAAGTGTGTTCCTGGATTAACCCCAACGTATCCAGGAACAGATGGAATCGGAACACGTTATTGGGCTGCGGTAGAAATTTTTAACACAAAAGGAGCTTCAGTTTCATTCAAATGTGACGGGTATTCAAATTTCGGCCGCGCCCGAAATTAGCCTCGGTCTCGTTTGTATTGCCTTGGCCTATATTGGAATTGGGAGTATATTCATGCCGGCTCATTGCCGGTATAATAATTGAGAGCTATCTTCTATGTCGCATCCTCAAATACAATACTAGTGGAGGAACGAAGAGGTAATGTTGGTGTTCCACAGGGATTCGTGCTTGGTCCACTTCTGTGGAATTTAATGTCATCATAGGGCTCCCAAACCTACGAGTTTATAGAAAACGAGTCCTTGAGAAAGTGACAACTCGAATAAATGACGTTTCTACAGGACGATGGATGCATATCCTTCCTTCTGCAATTTCTCATGTGTTGTGGCCACCGGCAGTATTTGTCAAGGTTTAAGTTGCAATGCAATGACAATTGGGATGCATTGAGCAGAGCAGTCTGTGTGATTCACAAGGAGTTGCGTAACCAGGCGCCAAGCGTATGTCGGCGAACGACGGTGATAGATAAATTACCCACAGGGACCCATGGCGTGGGAGTGATGTTTTGGCATAAGTCAGTAAAAATATGACATATCTCTGTGCCTGCAGACGGAGAGTATCTGAAGATTCGGCTTATTCTGCTATCCGTTCTCATAAGGAGAACTCTTGTGTTTCCGATATTGTCCGTTATATGGTGGATGGTAAGGTAAGTGCCGCTAGTGTCGATAAAAAGAAGAAAAAATTCTTCTTTCAAGAGCTGATAGCGTAATTTTCCGAAGATTATACTTAAAAAAAGTAGATACCAGAGGTTTTGAATAACTATAAGAATTCTTCTGTTAAATATGTCAAATTCCTAAACTGTTTTCATGCTTTGCAACTGACTAGTTCTTGGACAACGCTGCAATTCTCCACACTCAAATTGAAATGCATTCAAGGTTTGTACTGAGTTCACCGAGCGAAAAACTTGCATATATGTCTCCCGTGAAAACAGTTCCGTGGATACTTGCTTTTTATTCACTCAATGTAAGATAAGTGTTAACTCGCGTTCTGATTGATTGTCGATTACATCTTTTCACTATGAAATAAAGTGCAACTGCATTATTTTCGCTGGCGAAATGTCAAAAACCGGTGTGAAGACTTTCGTGTGAAGTTAGTACCACCAGGCGAATTCGATTTCACGATCATCAAAATTTTGACAGTATTTGCATGGATTTCACGTGAACTGACGATGTAAGTACCTATACTTTCAGTAACAACTTCTTCATTTTTCGGGATAATTTTATACATATACACTTTAAATATTATTATCACTTATTTCATTTATTTTTTGCAGTGCTGTGTTCCAATTTAAATCGATTTGTTTACATTTTTTTTCGGCAAAAATTTAAATCGTTCCAACAAGATACATTTGCAATCTTTGGCTAGCGCGCCGATAGGTAAAATACACAACACATCTACCTCACCAACAGATCACATCTTCATTGCTGTTTTCATCTTACGTCCGCAGCAAAAAAAAAAGAAAAGATGATGCAGAAAACCAACCACTTAGAAAGGAAACACATCTTTAAACGTGAGCCAAAAGAATGAAAAACACAACTTTTCCTTTTAACAAATTGGAGGAAAATTTCATTTAATTTTTGGGTGCAAAATGTTATTAACTTTCATGTTTGTTTGCTGTGTAGATCTGCTTTTTTTGCATTGCCCCAAACATGATGTTCCTAATTTTTCTATTTCATATTTTTGTAATAAACGATTTTGTACCGTATGTTCGCATATGTGAAGCAGATTTTTTTCACTCGAGTCTTGTATCTATTATCTCGTCATCAGTATACAGTCTGCGCTGCGCTTTTTGCCTGGTTGACTTATTAATGAACGCATTTGCCTTTTTCTTGTTTTCGTTAACGCCGCAGTCAATAGATGAACTTTAACGGAGGGTTTTTCCAGTGAGAACAAAACGGAACTTTTTCAGAAGTTTGAAAAGATGAAATTCATTTATCAAGGCCGGTTAAATTGACTTTGAAACGGTTCAATGGAAAAAGCTTTTGTCTTAGACGCGCTTTTGAACAGAAATGCATGAATAGGAAGCCAATCGTTCGTGAGTTAGTTTTAATGGCTTTAAAGTGCATGAAGTCGATTCGATTCTATTCAATGTTTGATTCACTTTAAATCGAATTCGGTCGAGATATTGTTATTGCTCACCAAATTCAGGTTACTGACTTGACTCTTTCGTTTTACTATTTATGGAAAAAAATCGTTTAATTCACTCTCGTATTCGTATTTTGATATTCCATTCTACTTTTACGACAGATTCGTGGAATTTCGCTAATCCATAAAATTGATTCATCCAAATATCGCATAAATCATGTGGACTTATCTATTCAAATTCCATGTTTTTTCAAATATGCCAAAGAGTTTTTTTTTCGTTTTTCTAAAAATAGATACTCCGACAAGAAAGGTGGGCGCAACAATCGACTTATAGCGAAATCGTAAACATATCAGGTAAATGGCATTCTGGTTGGTACAATAGCATATAGTATTGGGTGTCATCTTTTGTAAATTGTAAAATATATAGTAGAAAATTTTCGCTGAAAATGAAGGTTAAAAATCGTAGCAGAAAAAAACAGAAGAAACAAATGCAAATGACCAAGTCCCTGAGTAATCCTATCCATATAAGGTGTTGACTGTTATTGAAAAAAAATAAAATCAATTTTTCTATAGAGGTCATTGGCCTACTTCTGGGATTACATTTAGAAAAAATTGAGTATTTTGAAGAAGGTGATATATTATGTTTCTTTTCAGTAGCGTAAATGTAAATTGAGATGTAAGTGGAGGTGAAATATGAATTTTGTTTTGTAGAATGTCGTAACTGGAGAAGAATGTGAATGGAATTTGGATAATACATGTAATAACGCAATATATTTCGATGTTTCATTCCACAGCAGATTTAGAGCGTACATAGCTAATTTATTCTTAATTCTTTCGGTAGAAAGGCTGATTTATCATGTCAGATTATGACGTAACATATTATTTGAAATGCACAATAATAAATCACAAAACTTATAAAAAAAAGTCATAGTGATTAAGCAAATTTTTTATTATTGATCATCACTTCGACAGATGGACTGACTGCGTTTCAATATATAAAATATATCAAAAATACGAAAAACTACAAAAATATAAAATGATGACGTAAATACACTCAATCAATAATATTCGAAACGAAATTTCGCTATGCAATGCAGATGAAAAGATGTTTTAATGTGTATGTGCTTAGAAAAACGATTGGATTTTCTGTGCATCATTAGTTTTTGAAAATTTTAATTGTTTAGGTCTGTTGTTACACTTTATTTTTTCCTTTGCGGAAGAAATCAATTAGATTTACCAATGAAGTTTTATCGTGTGCCTAATAGATTTATCTCAATTTTGTTCAATGACAATGCTTTATATAAGGCGGTACAAATACTTGCATTAAAATTGGAATTTGTTTTAATAATAAAATGGTTTTGAAAATCAATCAGAATACACTACGGTAATACTTACACTGTTTGGCTTTTTTGAAGAACATTTCCATTTTATTATAGGAAAAACCATTCATGGTTATTCCGTACTAATATTCATCATCGAAAACAAAACATCTAATCGTTCGTTTTAACTTTCATCTGACCCATATATTTCTTTTTCGTGGTTTTCAAACTGCATTGTACTTTTCTTCTTAGCTACATTCGCCTAACTCTATAGCAACATAAGAAAAAATTCATGATGATCGGTGCAACGTGTGCCTCGATGATGGTGTACTGCAAACTGATGATGTTGCGATGTGTTGATATAATGATAATGTCTGACCATCTAATAATTTCACTTTTTCGCGCAAAATCATATTTTTCTAAATAAATGTATACAATGAGAGTAGGTATTCGGATTTGCGCAATTTTCGACGAAAAAAGTGAGAACGGACGTTTTAAACGAGATAATTAGTGCACTAGCTAACAGAAATTTTGAACAAAATCTACAAAGTGAACTTTGTCAGTTTTTTTTTCTTAGCGGGCTTGAATGCAAACGAAAAAAAATCGAGAAAAACATGATTGATCGGAAACCCATGGTCTTATGAAGATAGGATGGATTGAACTACTCGTATACAGTGCGATGAAGATGAAATTGATGATAGATTTAATGATGATTGAACGGATTGATAGAGCAATAATGATGGACGCTTATCATGTGTGGGTATTTCCGGAATTAGGTGAACTAATTTTGACATAACTATGGATTTTCGAAGATATTGATGAAAATCTTGCGTGTTATTAAAGTGATCACTTCACGAGAAGGTACTAAGTTCAAAATTATTTTTTTTTGCTAAGTGGAACGCATTGACCCAAGCAGTTAGAAGCAAATACTAACAATTTTTTCATCATATTCGATCTAACTATGCTGAACAGGATGTCGATTTTAAGAGCTGTATTGCTCCACTTCCAAATCTAATGAAACAGCAAAATTGCTTCAAATATTACGGCATACGATTGTATGTATGCAAAAAACAAGAGATATAGTACAAAATTGGGATTCCCACGAAAATTATCTAAAACTTTAAATATTAAAAAATTGCCAACATCCAGAAATGAAGCTATATCACCAAATTCTTAATAAGGAAATCTAGAAATGAAAGACAATCCCTTATGAAACCCCTATTTTTGAAATAAGTGCAAGATCCTCAAAAGCATAAAAAATAACAGGCGCGACAATCCAGCATTGGACTAAGGCCGCAGGATGTGTTAGTGACATCCTATTTCCAAGATCTTATCTGCTTTTTGTTGAGGTAATGAGATCAGCATCACGCTCAGCAGTGTTATTTATCCCCATAAATGGGTACTCGTTTAACATCTGAGTGAGATCATAGTCCGTCACAAGCTCGTGAGTTCGAAAAACACCATGGAATACGGTGAGATTCGAACTCATGAGCCTGTGCACCGAAGGTGCGCGCACTAACCGCTAGACCAGCCAGACTACATACACTCAAAAGCATAATATATATGAAACTTGTTGGATTCAATCTTAATTCGAAAATAACTTCGCTAGACATGCGTTGATGATTTAACCATAGAGGTTAAAATAGTCGTTGAGTGACCAAATTTCAAGGGGCGGCAAAATATCATTAAACGAGTATTGAAAAAGAGCAAAACCAAAATATAAATCTTTTTCGATTACGAACAAATTTGTCTGACATGGCGTTTAACTATACCGGCAACAAGAGCTTTCTGTACATTTGAGATTGGAAGTTGATTAATGAACTTGTCCTTAGCACTTCCGTACTAAACTTTAGTCTTCTATTCCCTGAGCAAAAAGGTGGATTTTTCTTTCCAGCAAAAAAATATTATAAGACATAGAAAATTGGGAAAGAAAGAGGGTATACAGAGTAGAATATGAATGCCCCTCAGTTGATCTATAGCATTCTAATCAAACGCACTGTGCATCCATAGTAGTTGGATTATGCATTCAGTATTGTATTTTGTCAAGTGCTTGGTTTTTCGTAACTTTCCGAAATTACCCATGTCAATCAAATTGACCTCCTAGTCTCGTCCCTCACAAGCCAAATAGATGAAGCCAGGCGCTCCGCTACCCCACTAGAAACGCCCAAAACGCAAAATACTCCAGTTATTACACCGGACATACTCGCTATGATAAAATATCGTAATCTAGTCAGACGTCAATGGCAACGAACACGCGACCCAGCCCTTTACAGCATTGTAAGCACTCTGAACACGCAAATACGATTTTCAATTTCCACGTTGCGTAACCTTCAATGGAAAAAACTAATTTCCTCCCTAGGAACAGGAATAAAGAAACTCTGGAAACTACGTAAGTGTTTACAAAACAAAGCTCGATTCTTGCCCCCTCTTCGTAATTCCGATGGAACTACCACATATTCGCCTACTCAAAAAGCAGATCTGCTAGCGGATTCCTTCCTCTCATCGCACACCTTAGCTCAGCATTTAAGTGACCCGGATACATCAACTCAAGTAGCTAACACAGTTAATGGATTAAAACACCTGACTTCCGACTTTAGCCCAGCTTTCCTTAGCACTCCGGCAGAAATTAGGAGAATACTGAAAAACCTGAAGCTAAAATCATTCCCCGGTGATGACCAAATCTTCTTCTTATCAAAAACTTCCCCCGAAAAGCCATAGTTCTACTCTGCTTCATCTTCAACAGCTGCTTAAAACTGGGCTACTTCCCTCAAACGTGGAAAAATGCTGTAACTATCCCCATCCCAAAGCCCGACAAAGATTCCTCAGTTCCCCAAAATAACCGACCTGCCTTCAATAGGCAAAGTCTTTGAAAAAATAATCCTATCAAGACTTCAATTGAAACTAGAGGAAAATTCTATCATTCCCACTTTTCAGTTCGGTTTCCGACCAGGTTATTCGAGTAATCACCAACTATTAAGGGTCTACAACAAAATTCAGCACGGCTTCACCAACAAGGACTCCACAGGCTTAATAGCTTTAGACATAGAAAAAGGTTTTAATTCCATCTTGCACGACGCCCTTATATTCAAAATGCTACGTCTCGATATTCCTGTATATATCTGCAAAATAATACATTCATACCTAACAAACCGTACCTTCAGCGTAAAAACACAAAGTGTTTCTAAAAAATAAAGCATACCAGCGTGGGTGCCCCAAGGGTCAGTCAATCAGAGCAATATAAACAAAATTGGGATAAAACGCTTTTTATTAATGGAAAAGGTTAAATTAGAACATGCAAATTGATGAATATAAAACAACTGACTGCAGTGAAATTCAAGCACTTCAACCCAAAATATGGAACCCACATTTAAGCAAATTTCCAATCGCGCATTATTCAAAAAAAAATGCATAGGAAAGCCCGAGTAAGAATTTTCTCGAAAGAACGTTATTCTTAGAGAAAAAAATAATTGATTTGACTAAATGTCCATTTGGAGAGGTACATGTTTAAAGTGATGCCCACACCGTCGCGTCAGCGAATGTTCGCGGCGAATTTTTCCGCGGCGTCAAAATTGTAACACACTGCGTTGTATGGAGATGCCCACACCAACGCGAATATTCGCCAGTTTTGCAGTATTTTTCCCGGTTCGAATATTTGCTACCTAATGCCATTTTATTCAAATAATTTATTTGATAGGTGCAGTGTAGTACAACTTGATGTTGGTGTACCCGAAAAAGATGTAGATTTGGACTGAGTTGTTTAGGTATTGACCGAGCATTTAAGTTTTGAATGTTTTATTGTATCAGTGGATGAGTAAAAGAAGTAACATTTTTGGGAACATGAATTCCAAGGAAGGAAGGTTTTTACTCGTTGTTGTTACACAAATAAATTGCACTATTGTGGCAAGTCCGGCGACACCCTGATCGTATCGCTCGGCCGAAGAATTGCAGAGATATCTACGATTTTCCAAAGTGCATGGTACGAAGTTGATCTTTAAATTGCTGTGACCGACATCTAGGTTGACAACTAACAAAAGCATACATTTTGTGAATTATTGTACTTATCTCGGTTATCCCCTTGTGAGCTGCGCAGGAAAGATGCTCCGACGCCTCCTTAGAGAATTTAGTTGCGAGTCCAGCGAAACCTTGATCGTTTCGCTGGACTCAAGGATTCCAAAGATATCGACGGATTAACGAAGTAGTACGAGGCCGATTGTGAGTTTGCTGTATGGCCATCATCCAGGTTGACGGTTATCTCTGACCACCGTGTGCACTGACCGGAAAAAAAAAGGATGCGATGACCCTTTCGGCAATTTTATGGTGAGTCTAGCGCCACCTCGGTCGTTCTGCCACACCAAAAGATTGCAGAGATATCGACGGATTTCCGAAAGAATACAAGGTCAATCGTTTCATTTATGAATAGTATACGCTAGGAAATGAGAATCCTGGTGGTTCGGTGCTTGCGTTTGTCCCTAAGTAGTTGCATACAAGCTTGAATATTCTATTGAATTGAATATTTACTTTGCATAGTTACGCCATATTTTGCTTGGTCACGCCATCGTAAGGAATCACGTAAGGATTCTACTAAAAGTTATTATGCAATTTCTTACGATGGCGTAACCAAGCAAAATATGGCGTAACTATGCAAAGTAAACATTCAATTCAATAAAATATTCAAGCTTGTATGTAACTCCGCATTTTGCATAACCATGCTAAGTAAACAGTTACATATATTCAATTCAAAACAGCCACAAAACAATGAACAATGTTCAAGCTTATTGTGTCTTCTCTATACTATAAGACTAACCCATTCGACGGGCACAAGGTAAGATGTAAGAGTTTTCGGGTACGCGATAGTCAATTCAAACAATCAAATCTAACACTGCCGCAACTTTTTTTGGGGTACCGTATAACAAGGTTGCACTGCACTGCATATTTCCATCAATTTGCGCATGTCAATGATTTTATCATTAGAATAAGTATAGACATGGAGAGGTAAAATATCGAATTTCACGTTGATTTCTTCCCCTTACGCTTTTACATAATAAGTAAAGATGCCGCGACACTTTGATATATAGTGCACGAAAATTGCAGCATGATTATAAATGTTAAAATAATTGTATTTGGCCAGTTCTTGCAGTTATTCTCTATCATGTCTAAGTCCCTTCCTTACATAAATCGAATACCTTTTCTAAGGCAACTACATGATATCAGCTGTGAGTGACAGTACCTAGCGAATTATTCGCGCCGCGCCAGTGACGCGTTGGTCTGGGCATCACTTTAAACTGATTAAAATGGAAATAAAGTTATTGAATGACATTGTTATTTCATTATACACTTTAGTTTTATTATTTATTATCCTCTATTTATCTTTTGTTATGGAAAAAAAAAAAAACAATTTAAAAAGGATTGCAAATCATCGGTCTGTGAGACACGTATACCCGTGTAACAAAATTTGACGCAGGTATAGGAAGGTTAAAAAACCTCCTCGGACGCTTTAAACCGAATTTTAAACAAAAATGGGCAGCCGCGAATTACAACGAGGAGCGTTTCCTGAAGAAAGACGAAAAGTGGCTTAACAATGTTGTTAGCTTCCCCGTTTGGAATGCCCAGAGACCGGGCCGACCGAATAAAAATTTTGGCGAAGCGAGCGACAGGACGAAGCGAACGGAGACCAAGGAATTACGAGAGCAAATACTTGCTGATATATTAACGTACGCAGCTCAAGTCACCGTGCCGAGGGAAAACCGAAAGTCGCGAGAATCATGAAGGATATTACCGCAACACCCACAAGGGCCGTAAAAATGCAAAAGGCGCTCTTTATCGCGAGCAAGCAAGAGATTAAAAAGCACTCACCATCTGAGGCTTTGGCCATCTTTGTCGAAGGCGATTTTACACGAAAGCAATGGGAAATACTACATAGTTCAAACAGGACTACTTATCCCTGCTATTCGGTTGTCAAAAATGCGAAAAACGAGTGCTATCCGAGGGAAACCTCAATCACTGCTACCGAGACGTGTGCCGAACTGAAATCACAAGACTTACTGGATATCACTTCTACGCGATTGTGCAAGTATTTGGATGATGTGATGAAAACTTGCAGCGAAGACGAACGAAACGCCTTGCAACTTGTCACAACATGGAGATGTGACGGATCGCAGTTTAAGCAGAAGTTCGTTAATAGCACCGACAGCGATTCCAACATTTTCCAAAGTTCCCTTGTGCCGTTACGGCTACTAGTTGGTAACAATGGCGGAAACAAAATTCTATGGCAGAACCCGGTACCATCGTCTCCCAGATATTGCCGACCCATAAGAATTCGGTTTGTTCACGAATCAAAGGATGTCACCAAGGAAGAAGTGGACTAGAAGTGGCCAAGCCAAAAGTTTGAATGAAACGGAGATACAAACATCAAATGGGATCCTTCGAGTAGCGCACAATTTACTACTCACAATGGTCGACGCCAAGGTGTGCAACGCAGCAACTAGTACAACGTCAACAATGAGATGCTACATTTGTGGATTGATGTCAAAGGATTTCAATAATTTGAGGAAGGAAGCAGCAATTAATCCCGAAAATCTGCGTTTCGGTTTATCGGTTCTCCATGCAAGGATTCGATTTTTCCAATCTTTGCTGCATTTATCGTATGAATTACCAATAAAAAAGTGGCAAGCCAGATCGGAAGAAGAGAAAGCGGTAATCAAAGAGAGAAAGGACCAAATTCAGCATGCCTTTCGGGACGAAATGGGTCTTTTAGTAGGCATTCCAAAGGCAGGATTTGGGAATACGAATGACGGAAACACGCCAAGAAGATTTTTTTCCGACCCTGAGGCATCATCGAGTATTACCGGCATCAATGAAAATTTAATATACAGGATGAAAGTGATATTAGAAGACCCCATTTTCTTGTGCCAATCGGACAGTTATCGAAAGAGGCAGCCGAACCAAGAAACAAGCATTTTAGGTGGTACAGGCAAAGCTTCTCTCGAAAATTTTGTAGAGTTGCTTGTAATAGAGACGTTTTGAACAGACTGTTGCTGACTTCCGATCCGTTATTAAGCAGTAGTAGACCACAGCCACGGAAGAAAAGTAAACCATTTTCTCCCGAAACAATAGGCCTTTTACTTCCCGAAATGCAAAATGAGCGAAACGAAACTAGCGGCGAAAATGATGATAATGGAGAAGAAGTGGACGATGATGAAGGAGAAGACGAAGAAAGTGACGGAGAACAGGACGATGGGGACTCATATTCCTATGACTAATTTTGAAGAAAATTTATTATGTATTCGTTTTATGTATAATAAAAATTATTTTTACCTTTTAAATTTTTTTTATTTAATTTTAATTTTTTTTAAATTTAATTTACTTTTTTTTTATTTTTTTATACCCGTCACTATGTGAAAGGGTATATTAACTTTGTCATGAAGTTTGCAACGCACAGAAGGAAGCACCTCCGACTATATAAAGTATATATATTATTGATCGGCGTGACGAGAGAAATCGATTGAGCCATGTCCGTCTGTCTGTCTGTCTGTCTGTCTGTCTGTCTGTCTATCCGTCTGTTGCAACGCAAACTAGTCCCTCAGTTTTGAAGCTATCGGGCTGAAAATTTGTACAGAAGTTTGTTTTTAGTGTACGCTGTACATATGTCGGAACGAATGGAATCGGACCATGGGGTCATGGGGCTGCCATACAAACTTAACCCCCCAAATTAGGTTCTTCTAAGAAAAACTTTTTTATTTGTTCAGCAATTTCAACCAAATTTCACACAAATGTGTTTCTATTGTTGACACAAAATATATGCAAGAATGGATCAAATCGGAAAATGGGGTCATGGGGCTGCCATACAAACTTAACCCCCCAAATTAGGTTCTTCTAAGAAAAACTTTTTTATTTGTTCACCAATTTCAACCAAATTTCACACAAATGTATTTCTATTGTTGACACAAAATATATGTAAGAATGGATAAAATCAGAGCATGGGGTCATGGGGCTGCCATACAAATCCAACCCCCCAAATTAGGTTCTTCTTTGTGCACCAATTTCCACAAAATTACACACAAACGTGTTTCGCTTGATGACACAAATCATATCTGAGAATTGATCAAAAATGACCATGGGGTCATGGGGTGGCCATACCAACCCAACCCCCATTTTGGTTCTTCTAAGAAACATTTGTTGCACCAATTTCACAAAACCTTGAATTAATGTGTCTTTGCCAAAGCAACCAAAAAGTTAAAAACGAATGGAATCGTACTGTGGGGTCATGCTCCCGCAACCCCAATAAAATTTCTGAGTAAATATTTTTAATTGTCCACTTATTTCAACCAAGCCCAAAACTTTTGTCAAGACGGAAGAAAAAGAATGAGGAGGGGGATTAAATACAAGTCATAGGTACGCCTGAAGAAACTTTTGGCCCAAGCGAAGGGTATCCAAATTTCGGCCGCGCCCGAAATTAGCATCGGCCCTGGGGGTTGGCGAGCGAAGCGAGCAGTGGGCGAAGCCCCCTAGTTTTTTTCATATTTTAGGGTCCCCCTATCTGCGTTCGACAGTTACAGCTGCCCAAATCGCACTTTCGTCTTTTCTAATCGAAAACTCTATAAAATTTGTCCAATAAATTTGAAAATTGGCAGACTTGTGAAAATTTCAAGGCTCTAGCTCACACTTTTAGCTGTAGAGCTATACTTGGCGCTCACCGCTCACATTGTCTCCAAATTTCAAGGTCCTACCTATCTGCGTTCGGGAGTTCAATCGTATCAATCGAAAATTGTCCCTAATTGGGAAATTTTGGAGCGGAAAATTTGGAAATTTAACAGCCATGTGTAGAGGACCGCACTGCCCGTATTAGGTGAAAATTTCAAGTATCTATAGGTGCCAAGGCTCAGAAGTAACAGCCATGTAAAGATGCGATTTGATTTTATCACAAAACGATGGAAAAATTACTGTATTCCATCCGATTCCCATATCAACCTCTTTAGGAAAAAGAAAATGCAAACTAAAGGACTCTGCAAGGATTTCCCCTATATGTCGATCAAATTCAATAAAGTAGCAATAAATCCCCAGAGGGTCGCCACCCACTTAAGAATTCTCTACGCAATGAGTAATTAATTTATCTATTGTAATAAACAAAACGAAACTTTAAAATAGGTAGGTACAAGGAGGTGTAATTTTCGTACTTCAAATAAACAGCTTCATGATTTTTGCTACAATGCTGCTGCTTTCGAACACTGAAATTCAAAAGTTGGAAAATCACTGAGTATCGACTGTCTAGAAAGCAGAAATCGAATCCGTATTGAAACAAATTGGATTATAAATGGTCCTTTCTTGAAATATGGTTTTAAAAAAATACCTTTCTAACAAAATGGAACCGACAGTTTAAACTGACATAAAATCTTAATCTTTGTCGTAGATTTGAATTAAATACCTATTCCTAACTGTAAAAAAATTGTGTTAAACAAATGTTGGGTTTGTCCCTTTTAAATGAGATCCTGGTTACACTTCTCCCATACCTGTTATAACTTTGCGTGTTAAAACATACATTTGCACTTCACATGCTGATGATGTTTTGTCAATGAGGCCATTTAGAAGTTGAGGGATCTTTTCTGGGTCTTGTTTAGTACCAACAGAACCTTACAAGGACGTAGCTAGTATTTAGCTGGGCTTCAGAAGTTATGACATTATTAGAATCTTGCTATTAATTATTGTAGACACTAGTTTCGTTGCCCCAATGCATAATATGCCTCCTGTCCCACTGTTCCTGTGTCGAATTCAAATTTATCGCTTGACGAGGCTGGGCGAGCACGATAGCACGCACGATTACTTAATTGCTTCGCTATCATCGGAAGCAGACAGTGTCACGTCTACAACGCCAAAGACTTCTTTTCTGTACAATTATTATGGAAGTGCTCGTGGCCCATGGTATATGCACGAAGCAGCAACCATGGAACTATGGAAAGCACGATCGCGTATTCAGTGGCCGCGTGTCGTGCAGAATTTGCCTTCCCTTCGCACGGCTCAAAAAAAAATTACTTCATTCTTACAGAGAAATATTTTATTTCAAATTGCGTACCCTGTATGAGGTCTTACGAAATTCGTTGAAGTTTCCATTATGAAAGACGATCCCAATTTTGGGTCACCAGATTTTTTGTGTGTGCCAAATTGTTTATTATATAGTCACTACTTTCGTCCAGATGACACAATTTATCTGACTGCAAGCTTAATTTCGGCAGAATTTTAAGAATGAATAAATTAGAAATACTGTGGGAAGTTAAGGACTCCTGGCCCTCCCCTGGCTACGTCCCTGGATTCTTGCTTATCCAAGGTTCACTACACATTTCCCAGAATAAAGGCTACTATTCTTGCTGTATTCCGTTTAGGAAGATATCACTTATGAAAGGATGGAGAATATGTGGTCATTTTATGGCATCCATCACGGTGTTAGCCTCGTGACATACAGTTGACGCCGCTTAATGCGATCACATGGGGACCTTGCTGTTTTGATAACATTAAGCGAATGATAACAAATAATAAAATAGTAAGATTGAGGCTTTGCCTGAAAGCCGAATTCCGGAATGTGTACTGCATTGGGCCTTCGGGAATCTGGTCACCTTAGACTAGTAAAGCCTCAGAAGATATTGAGGAATGGATGAAATCGGAACATTACATCATAGGGCTGTCATACAAACGAACCCCCAAATATTAGGTTCTTATAAGAACAAAATACATCCAAGTGTGTTCCTTGATTAACCCCAACGTATCCAGGAACAGATGGAATCGGAACACGTCATAGGGCTGCGGTAAAAATTTTTAACACAAAAGGGGCTTAAGTTTCATTCAAATGTGACGGGTATTCAAATTTCGGCCGCGCCCGAAATTAGTTTCGGTCTCGTTTTTTATTTAATTTTGATATTTAATTTTATACTTTTTTATAATAAATTTGAAATAAAAATATCTAAATCGTATTTCAATGCATTTCCACATGAAAAATCAGTCAGTATTTGATACTTACTGTGGCGGCACGATAGAATAGCCGTGGTCCGCCCCTTCAAAATTAGCTTTCGTCTGTTTTTCTCATTTTCAGGATCTTTCTGCTTAATACTTAATCAAAATGAGTTTTAGACTCAATCCACACAAAACCATAAAACACCTACGAAAAAAAAACTCATCAAAGATCTAAATTCGGCTCAATAGCACACAATAGTGTTCTTAATTTGTATCGAGAAAAAAAATCAGAAAAACATACCATAAAGAAAATTACGACTATGTATCTGTCAATTTGATTATTCCTATTCACAGCCACTATCTGTGGGAAATAATCGTTCGTTTAGCATTTGCATAAATTTATAGACGTACAAATCTTGTCAAACCGATTATTATGTGTGGATCGAACCGTTGAAGTCCGGAAGACAAAAAAATGTGTTTACCTCTATTAACGCGAAGACTTAGTTGTATGCGCATAGGCGCTATTTTATTGGGTGAAATATCAACTCATCAACTTGTCGATAGGATCGATGCAGTCCAAAAAATGCATATAGGCAAAAAACTAGAACTGAAATGGAATAATAATATTCTGTATTTTTTAGAAACGTTGAAATGGGATTATACTCGTAAGATGACAGCGTTTTAGTTTTCAGATGTATATGATTATGTGTATTTCTGCTGCATATAAAAAGTATACAATAGCATGCAATATAGTCAACTTGGCAATATTTTAGTCAGTATTAGGACATCTGCATAATTTTTTTTAAATTCTTATTCTTTTCAGACAACCAGTTTCGGAAAAAAAGAATACAAATTTACAGGGCCGGACTTACCCTCTATGGCGCCCCTGAGCAGTAGCCAAATAACCGCCCTCTCCCACTGGTTAAATTTGAAACCTCCTAACACCAAATTCTGGCTACATCCGTGTTGCTTAGCGGCCAATATATGTATAGGAAGAAAATAAAATAGTAAGAGAAAACTCGAAAATGTGTGCTAACTTTTACAAACTAGGGACACTGGAACACAGTGAAATTCCATAGTAGAATATTTGGGCGGTCTAGAAATGTTAATTTTTGGCTAGTATATCCCAGAGACTCGTTTTAGTTTTAGTAGTTTATGGCAATGTACTATTCCAAAAATATAAAGTGTTTATACTTGGCAATGGTCAAGACGATAACGGCAAATAAAGGGTCCGCCAATAGGGACGCTCGATCTTTGACAGCTCATGGCGGCCATGTTGTTTGCGGTAGAGTTATCAAACCTAGTTGTTATTATTCAGTGTATCTTCACAAATCACCATGAACCAATTCAGCCGCGAGCAACATGTGCAAATCATTAAAACTTATTACGAAAATCATTCATCGGTTCGAGCAACGTTCCGCGCGTAAACGCGGTAAACGGCGAACGATACAGATCCATGATAACGAACTTTTTCTGGCATGAAATCGACAATATGGATGTCGAGGATATGTGGTTTCAGCAGGACGGCGCTACGAGCCACACAGCGCGCGCCACAATGGATATTCTGCACGAGCGCTTCGGAGGAATGGTTATCTCGCGCGGAGGCGACATCAACTGGCCACCGAGATCGTGCGATTTAACCCCACTAGACTATTTCATGTGGGGTTTTCTTAAATCGCAGGTCTACGCAAACCAACCACAAAACACTGATGACCTCAAAGTCAACATACGTCACGCCATCGATGAAATACAGCCCGATTTGTGCGACAGAGTCATTGAAAATTGGACTTCTCGTATGCGCGCCACCAAGCGTAGCCGAGGTGGCCACTTGAACGATGTTATTTTCCATACATAATGCCTTCGAATACTCTTTCAAACAAAAAATAATTTTCATTTATACCTCTCACACAACTTGCTTTATTTCATTTTAAAGTTCGAGCGCGCTTATTGGCGGACCCTATACCTTTCTATTTGACGAATCGTGTAGTGGGGAATCCCAACTTTTGAACTTGGGGTTTCAATTTTCAATTTTAGTTGAGTGTGCGATTGGGCGTCCTGGAATAAACCGAATTGAATAAATTAGAAAGATGAAATTAAATTGTTTATCTAAATAAGTCAACTGCTCTTCGAGTTTCCAAAATGCATCTTTCACAGAATTTAAAACCAAGTGATATTTAAAAAAAATCGCCGCCCCTCAAAATCTGCCGCCCCGGGCGGTTGCCCAGGTTGCCCATATGGGAAATCAGGCCCTGCAAATTTATAACGATGCGTGTTTGAAATTTAACGTAATAAATAAGAACGTTAAGCCGATCGCTTTCGTTTGTAAACTGTTGTCATCCGCATGAATATAAATATTCATGATTAATAAATATATAGATTTAAAATTATTATTAAAGAAAATACTTAAGTCAGCATGAGCACGCAATTATGAAATCGATACAAGAGAAAGACTGGGAAGAAAGACAAAAAGATGATGAAAATATTCTTTTCAATTGATGCAAAAATACCCTCGAATGAATGCTCTATTTTGCATTACAATGCCTGAAAAATGTTAAGCCATACAGTTTTCTTCGGTTTATGTGATCGTTTGTTGAGGACGGTGAAAATGAGGCGCCACCATGGCCGATTATGTTAATAACAGAATAAGAAATGTCATCGATCATATACCTACATTCATAGCTAAAATAATATTTTGAAAAGTTTAATAATCTGTTTCTATAAATATTCTTTCTAGAACAAGCAAAAATATCCGATTTTGTATTTTTCGAAAAATTCTAAATATAGTTAGGTTAATTATTATAAATGCAAATTGACTAGTAGTAGTATCTAATAAATTTTTATGGAAATTTTTTTATTATTTTCCCCGCTGCTTTAACTTTGCTTAAATTGTTAAAGTAGCACAGACAGACACTTGCATTCTACCGGAAATTTATTTGGAGTAAAAAGTTAGAATTAAATTAGATCAAGATCCATATTAACTTCGCATGTTACATTATATTTTAAAGGCCAATTTCATAGGGTTTATGAAGGTATTCATACTTGAATTTAATCTGGCCAGATTACTTAATTTGCGGTGTGGTGAATTTTAAATTGTATGTTTTACCTAATCTGGCCTTTAGTGTGAAAACCTGCTAAATTAGATTTTGTAGTTTAAACTACTACAAAAATGATATTTAAATATTAACTTAAGATGGCACTGAGAAAAGGTTTTTTAATTTAGCTTGACACCAAACGATTCTTATTTTTAATCAGAATCAAACATATACCTAAGTTGCATCAAAGTAATTGCTTTATACTCACCATTCAACCAAACTTTGAGAAACCTACATTCAAAGCTCATACCAACTTATATGTATGCTAATTGACAAAATCGGTGATAAATAAGATCACTTTTTCTCATGAACTACTGCTGTGATTTTATTAGCTTATATTTTAAATTGCTCATTTATTTGATTTTTTCCATTTTATATCCGGTTAATTAATTGATGTTTAAAGTGACAGAATGAATAAATTAATTCGGTTAATCTAGACTAGAAGAGTTTCGATTACCCGACAAGAGAAAAAAAAACACAAAGTTAAAAGTCGAGCAATAAACATAGTCTTTATCGGAAAAGGAAGCCGAGGCCATAAAAATCGGGGGCTGCTACGATTAGATAATGGACTTTTGTGACGACAAATTTTTGACACAAATCAGTCATTCAGGTGGCATAGAACCGATTAAAAATGTTGTGTTTTCACTAGCGGAAATTTCGTTGACTAGTTTTTTTTGCAGGTATTTTCTTTCATATCGTGCGAATAGGAAGTGAGAACGAAAATGCGTTGTAAATTAATTTTATATGGTTTTCGAACATCGGAAGTAGATTTTGGGGACTATTAAAAAGAAATGGTTAAATTTCTTCATTTTGTCATGACAATTTATTTGTTTCGCGAGTGTGTGTGGAAAGGTCGGTATAGTTGATTGATTAGAGAAACTTATTGAGAATAAAATATTAAGTCGAGAAAATATACGTTCAGAACAGCTTGATATGAGGAAAAAAAAGTGTTTTCTAGTAGTTGGGTTGCAATATTTTGAGTATTTAATATTTGCTTTACACATAGTAGAACATTTTCACTGAAAACAAAAAATTCTCATAATAATGAATGCCATTAATTGACATATACATATATGTATGTGGGGTTAATGTTAACTTCGTACAATCAAACAACAAAGAACAACAAACTACTACAAAAATGATAAAAACTACTAAAATTATCGTAAAATAATTTAAATGGGATCCATAGTGGTTTGCATCAGAGAAAATTATCCTTTGGTCCTTTTTTTTTGGTAAAACGCTAGCTTAAAAGAGTGGCGAAAAAAGAGATTTTTCCCAAAATTAGCAACCTACAAATTTACGCCCTAATATCCACGTTGGTGTAACTATTATTTCTGATGTTGATCGTTGAAATACGTCTAAGGTTCCTGTAAAATATATGGAAACTCCTAAAGTTTTCTTGCGCATTACAGCTTCTATATTACCATTTACATTTCGTATATGAAATATCATAGAATGGTCACATAGGAGTTCCTGTTAATCACAGTAACAGGTTATTTTGCGGGCGCGAATTTAATGAAGAAGTTTTAAAAACTAATTATATTTGACAGTAAAAGCTACGAAAATATCACTGATTAGCTTGCGGCTGATCCTTGTAATAAGAATTTTGCTAACATTGGCACAGGGTGTCCCAAAAGACTCCTGGGGGTCAATTTCATTAAAAAATAACAAAGAGATAAATTGATGCATTGGATGATTCTCACATTAGATCGTAACACAAACAATATTAACCTTCGGGCGGGCGCAATCTGATAGATTAAGTGACTAGTTTTTGTTGCGCCAATCAGCGATATGAAAAGGGAGAGTTTCCGAACTCTGAGAGTGAGAGTTTCAGAACGCACAGTAGCTTAATCTTTATCGATCAACTACCCAAAGCAGTTTTCAGTTTCTATCTACCATATGTCTGAGGGGTGGGAGGGATGAATTAATCTCTCAGATGTATTGCGCTCGATTGTGCTATTTTCTCCTTTTCTATGAAAATTTACACTTGTTATACTCTTCACATTGCGTAATAATGTTGTGTTGACTTTTAGGCTCACCAAATCGTTCAATAGTGTGTTTGTAGTCAAATAAGCTCACATTTTTTAAGCGGTCGAGGTATTGGAGGTTTTTTTTTAAATATTGAAGCGGTTGAAATGCGGAATAGTCTTAAAAATTGAAAATGTTAAGGGTATCAAACCTTGTGAGCCAGTATTTGTTTTTAAAATTTCGTAGAACTGTTTCTAAAAGACAATGCAACTTCTGCACTTAATCTGTCAGATGCATTTTGTTTTTACCGTAATAATATTGCGAAATCTACTTTTTGACAGAATGCATGAATCGATATCGTTTGGAGTAAATTATTATTTATGTGAAAAATGTGATTCATGATGAAATTCTGGTCTAGGACACATCATAATTGAAAATCTTTTGAAACATGAAGACTGGTCCTGGTGGTCCAGTCATATTAGCATTTCAAATACGAAAAAAAAAAACAGAGTAAGGCTAATTTTTGTTGTGTCTAAGTCAATGGGCTCCGAAAAATCTAAAACTAATTTTTTTTTTAAATTTGAGCGGAAAGGTCCCAAAAAGGACAAAAAGGATACTCTTTAATCCTCGAGCTACGGCTTATCATGGCATTGTCAACAATATGTGTGAAAATCCACACATGAGGGTACTTATCGTAAGTTTTTTTTCATGGGAAGATGGACCCATCTTTTGCGCCGGCTTTTTCAAACTGCAAACAGTGTGGGGCAGGCCTTAGAAACCTTAATCACGTACAGTCAAATTGTGTTCGTAGAGACGACTCTACTGATGATCGCTCAGCGATCATAGTGTCGTATCTAATTCCGAGCCCTATTTGCATCGTCACTACGTGAAAGGGTATATTAACTTTGTCATGAAGTTTGCAACGCACAGAAGGAAGCACCTCCGACTATGATCAATATGATCAATATTATTGATCAGTGTGACGTGAGAAATCAATTGATCGATGTCCGTCTGTTTAAATGGAAACTAGTCCCTCAGTATTGAAGCTATCGAGCTGAAATTTTGTTCAATGTGGATTTCATGCCCCTTTCCTTTGCCCAATGTTCAAATAATGGAGCTCACTGGACAACTGGTCCCAACTTCTCAAATATAAACGAAAATTAAAATGTTCAGCATTCCCGTTAGTCAATACAATCACTGAAACACCTTAAAGATGGGAAAACATATCGTCATAGCTATACAGGTACAGGGTGTCCCATTCATGGTGGAGGATATTTGATGGGAAGTGTGGCTCATTTGGGGAAAATTAATGTACAACGGGACCCCTGTATTTTTAACCGTTACAATGTTAAAGCATTTTTTGTTATTTGTGTCAAATTGGCCGACTAAATCAAAATTTGCTACACCACCAAACATTTCATCCAAGATTTGACTTCACTTTCGGAAATTAACTAAAATTTCCAATAAAACGACACCTCGCCCGTTAGGAAGTTGCTCGTATCACCGGTTCAGACTTAAAAGAAAAAAATCGTTTACGATTTTATGAATTGAATTTTTGATAGAATTTTAAAATTTCCTTGAACGGAACGGGTGTATCTCAGAAGATACGAGCAACATCGTAACGGACAAGGTGTCGTTTTATTGGAAAGTTTAAGTTTCAGAAAGTGAAGTCGTATCTTGGAGGAGCTGTTTGGTTGTGTGGTAAATTTTGATTTAGTCAGCCATTTTGACACAATTTACAAAAAAAGCTATTACATTGTTACGGTTAAAAATAGAGGGATCCCGGTGTACATTAATTTTCCCCAAATGAACCACACTACCACCATTAAAATCACCTCCACCTTGAATGCGACACCCTGTATAGGCTCGCTTAAGCAAAATCTTGCAGCTTTTTGGGCAAAATTATTTAGTACAGACAATTCCAAGACTTAAAAAAAAACATTGCAATTATTGCTGTGTGAACATTTTGAATATTTTTTTTTCATTACGAACATATTGGTATCATCCATTGACTAATGTATGACAGTCCAACGAAATCAGCAACCCCCTTAAGTTCGACAAGGAAGCGCCCGGGTAGGATTTCCTATATGGGCAACTGCCCGGGCGCCAAATTTCATTTCGCTCTTACGGACCCAAAAGAACATACACCCATCAGGACAATAATGCTTGAATTCATCATACTTTTTGCTACCACATTATAGGGCTTACAAAAAAAAACATGATGAACTATTCATTTTAGGAGCATGGAATAAAGTTTTAATGTACTGGCGGATTTACGCATTTTCTGCCAGTAGGCTATTCACTATTTATTTGAAATGTGGTTTCAAATTTCAATGTCACCGTGGCTTTAAAAAAAAACTTAAGATAAATTACAAAATAGATTATGAATTAATTGGATTATGTTATTATACTTTGATATTCGACGGCTTAAGGAAAATATTCTCATCATTTAGCTGAAGCTTTGCTCTTTTTGTGTAGCCTGAAGCTTTGCTCTTTTTGTGTAGCCCAACGTTTTTAATTTCAGTGTGAAGACATCATTTTTCCGGATCCTTCCTTCAAAGAAATAATTTGATTCTGATCGCTAGCTGGTCAAAAGTTTACTTTTGTTTTTCTTATCCGGATTGCAAACTTTAATTATTGCCCGATATGTGTCGAACTAGCACAAGCCGAAGAATCCTTGAAGCAACTTCTGTAACTTAAAGGGTGGATAGAGCAATACACAAAAAAAAACAAAGAAGGTAATTGGGATCGAATTTCATCCCGTACGCAAACCGTATCAGAGAGGAGCCACTACGCGATCCATCATCACATGAAGTGTGAAACCACCAGGCTTTTTGGGGGAGGGGGTGCCCCAGAACCCATACAGCATATTTATTATTGTATCGGATAATTATATCTGGGATAAAATTAGAATTCCACCATCGTGATTTGGCGTCAGACTACTCTACTACAATATTGACCTGCAATAATTTCTGAAAGACTTTACATAAAAAGCATTCTCTCAAAACTTGATCATTTCTAATCCTAACTTGGATTTAGGAATCAGGTGTGCAGACGATTGAGCCCAAATGTTGTAATTGTTGCTACACCGATTTGCCGAGTTCGACCGGTCCGCAATCAAAGTATTTGAAAAAAAAAATCGAAGTGGCTTCATGGAAATTTAAACATCACGCTCACAGCGTAGTCTACTTCCAGGCTTAACCCATATCATCCCACTGGTGCAAAAATGCATCAGCAACTTTGGCATTTTTTTAAAAACATACAATGAAAACAAATATTAATAACATTGTTTGGCATGTAGTTGACATAACTAGATTTTACCACTTTCTTATTCTAATATTTAGTTGGTTTAATTAACAATTTAGAAAAACAAGTTTTTTGAACGAATTTAAGAAAGAAAATTAAAAATATTTAGCCACCGGTAAAACTGATAAAACTTTCAGTGCAGAGACTAAAGTCTCAATAGTTAACATAAAAAATACCGGCGTACAGAGGGCTGCGCCCGCAATACGAGGGTTTTTTAGAATTTTGATGCATAGCGAATATTTTTTGTACATATATTTTATGAGCAATAGATAAGAATTGTGCACAACATTAATGAAATGCTTCCTGTTAATCTATTTTTGGATTGGTCTAAATAAACGCGTTCCAGAATGAAAGGCTAGCGCCTTTCATTCTGTTCCACCTTTAATTAGACCAATCCAAAAATAGATTTACTATTTACCCAGTCTGTATAAAAGTACTCCAAGGCAAATCTACAGGATTTTTTTGATTTCAGATTTCTGATAGCCTTTGAGCAAAAACAAACTCGGGCAAACGTAAGGAAGGCTTGGCATTATATATGAACTGAATTATTAGCTGTAAATCTACTGTTACTGTTTTTTAAATCAAGAAAAAACAACTTATATGAAATGATTCCATTGTGTCCCCTGACATTAGAGCCCACGCAAGCTTTCCTATGAGTATTGAACAAGTATACTTTTGCAGCTTTTGCGGGACACCCTGTTAGCTTGGTCCTACTAACTTCAAAAATATTTGTGGCAAACACTATTACCGTTCTATGCATTTCCACCAAATTTCATGTACATTGTTTCATCAAGTTAAAAGATATATATTGAAGAAATGCTTAAGAGGCTTCCCTTGTATTGTAAAAGGCCCTTACTAAATACTTACTTGGCTATATTTTCGGTTTGGATACAGTTATTCGAATGAAAATTCGTAGACATATTTCCTGTGTAATGTTCTAAAAACCCTTAGCAGAATTTTCATATTTGGAAACCTAAGAGGGGCTACACACGAACAAATTTGAATTTTACAAATTTACTGTTATTTACTTTTCCTTAGCAAAAGTCAACAGTCTTAATATTTAACGTATATAAGGCCATACTGACCAATCTTTGTGCAAAGTTTCATATCGATCCCTATAACGGTTTAGAAAAACGGAGCTCGAAAAGGAAGTTTAACTTTAAACGCCAATAACTTTTTTACCGTTACTTGAAACTGGAAAATTGTAACTGATATGAAATGTACTCGTCTAGATCTTTGATTTAAATACCCATACGTTAATCTCCGATAAAAACTAAAAAAGTCGACTTTTTTCAAACGTTCGGGACACCCTGTTATCTTCTTCCTACCAACTTCTAATGTATTTGTGCCAAAGACTGTAACCATTCTACACATTCATACCGAATTTCATGACAATCGGTTCAGCCGTTCGCGAGTTATTTAGTGAACAGACGGACGGACGGACGGACGGACGGACGGACGGACGGACGGACAAAATCGATTTTATAAGGGTTTTTTGAAAAAATTCTAAAAAACCCTAAAAATAGATTCCATAACATTTTATTATTTTTGTAGCAATGGTTTTGATAAGAAAAACGTTGGTGCATTTTTGCACCAATGGGATGATATGGGTACTGATATATTGTGACATATTATTTTTCCACTATTGCGAAAATGTAACCAAGAGTAGGGATGTAAAAAAACCGGACGGTTAGTCCGAAAACCGGTACTTTCAGAACGGTTAACAGGTTTTTTTTCGGTTTTTCCTCATTCCGGTTTTAGCCCGGACGCTTGTTTGTACATCCGGTTAAAACCGAAAAAAAAACTCTCTCAAAATTCAAACAATTTTTTATATTTTCTGGATTTTTCAGTCTGCGATTCTATTACTTGTCCCTTATGAAAAACTTTCAAATTTCAGTCCTTAAACATATTTTCGAACATTCTCCTTATAGCAATTACTCGTTGAACGCTTCGTCGAATACCTCTCCTAATATTTTCCAAGGCAGATATTGTTTTAGATTACATTGCGTTTCACGTGTATCTTGGTTGTGCGTCGTGAATGTGATATTCGTGCATCCGCGTTTCATCGTGTCGCTAAAAAATGTGGTATTCCTCCTCCTGGCCCCTGTTGCAAATGTTTGGAAATTTTTTTCAAAAACTAATTAAATGATGAAATCACTTCTGACAATTTTATTTGATTTTTTGTTCTAAATGTTTCTCTTTTAAACTTCAAGCGGGCGCGCATCATTTTATGGCATAACCGGGCGCACGGCGGTAATTTACCGCCCTCGTCTTTTCCCCTCCGTTTGCGCTCAACCGATCAACTTCTATCCTCATACTTATGGTAAATTGAAAGAAGAGCATGTCCCAAATAAGTTATCACGATAAAAACTATTATCTGGTGAAAAATAAAACAAGCTCTGCAGTTCCAGCGAAGCACGTCACTTCAATGATATTACACAGAGCACACACATTTTGAACACGGCTTGTTCTGCTATCCGTTCTTATAGAGGGAACTTTTGTGTTTCCGATATTTTCCGCCATATATAGCGGACATATGGCGGATGGTAGGATAAGCTTGAAGGTTAAATTAGCTGTCTTACTACATCATGTACATGAATTTTGATTTGATTTTGCATACGATACGAACACCAGCCATACGAGTGAGTAAGCATTTTTTTAAGTAAAATTCTAAGCAAATCAATGAAAACTCGGTTGACCGAAAAACCGGTACTTTGGCCCCGGTTAAAACCGGACGGTCTAATCGGCTTTGCAAAAGAACCGAAAAAACCGAAAACCGGGTTATGGACCGGTTTTCGACATCCCTAACGAAGAGTCATTTGAAATTGTGTTCGGATGGTCATTGCACGTAGAATTTCGGAAAGTTCGGTTTGTTTGTCTAGTGTCTCCGTAAAACTGCGAAATGTACCGTTGAAAGTTTCTGACGGCAGCTGAAATACAAGCTTTTTTTACAAGAAAGTGACAATGATGAAGAGTGCATCAAAATAAAAAGCGCAGATGAACTTCAAATATTTTGTTTGCCACCACCGCGAGTAGGTGATCTTAGTGATGAGTAAGAGATCGACGACAACGTGAAGCTTCTAGGAAATACTCTCCCAAACAGTCTACCGGAAATAGCAACGAATTTTAATTATTGTGCAATGACGATGATGAAAACGTTGATTATGCACCAACAAAAGCAGCTAAAACTAACGCTAGGCGTTCCGCAGGCAGTGACAAGACCCATCGTTGGGCAAAGAAAAAACCAACGATTCCAGACAGCCAGTGGATGTGTCGGTGGTACGGTCGCATCGAACTATTTCAAAGTTTAACCTATGCAGCGAGGAAAAAGATCCAACCGAAGGGAAATATATTGCCGATCCCACACGTCATAATGGAGGTTTAATAAAAATATGGGAAAAGTCAACCTATTTGACAACGGTACCAAAAATTAACGGATTCGAGTTCGCGAGAAAGTGGTATTGGCCGTTGCTTACCAACGCTTTGGATGCAGCAATGGTAAATGCATGGAAACCCCATTGCGAATATATCCATAATGCACCAAATAGGTTTCTGCACCAGTATCGTTAAACTCCTCCTCAAGGTAGAAAAACGACATAGCTCAGCCACTTTCCATGTACCTAATGCTGGTCGAGGAGATCAAGTTGATCACATAATTCAATGGAGCCATCA
Source organism: Microchrysa polita (assembly GCA_949715475.1). Taxonomy (NCBI): domain Eukaryota; kingdom Metazoa; phylum Arthropoda; class Insecta; order Diptera; family Stratiomyidae; genus Microchrysa; species Microchrysa polita. The sequence continues at coordinate 116,129,482 of OX454416.1, read as the reverse complement.
AACACGGAGAAGGTGCCGGAAATGCCATAAACACATTTTCTTTATTTGCAATAAATGTAAAATACATCTACATCCTAAATTTCATATTTCATATTTCACCACCGTCGAATTTTTGAACTTTAAAAAAGGAGATTACGATCGTATTAACGAAGCTCTCTCCACGAAAGATTGGTCTGAACTAATTGATTTACCTGCTAGCAATATGGTAGGTGAGTTCTATAATTTCCTTAATAATTTAATTTCATCAAATATTCCTCTTACTCGGCGGTATGCTGATAATTTTCCTAGCTGGTTCTCGGGAGTCCTCAAGAAATTAATACAAAATAAGAAACTAGCTCATGCATTATACAAAGAATCTGGCACATTGCAAGATTACAATAAGTTTTCTATACTTAGATCTGAATGTAAGAAACTTCAGAGGCTCGATTACAAACTATACATATATTATTAAAACTCAAGCTCATATAACCAGTAATGTAAAATTCTTCTGGAAACACATAAACTCGCTTAGAAATAATTCAAATTTGCCCAGTAATATGCATCTCGATCAAGTATGGAGTACTGACAAACACGAAATATCTAATATGTTCGCTACTTATTTCTCAGAAGTATACAATTCCGACATTAATCTATTTGATCCTCCATTACAATATAGCCATCTAAATCTTTCAACACATTGTATCAATGAAAATTTCGGCTTCAAAAAATGAATCACCTTAGATGAAACTAAAGGCTATGGGCCCGATGGAATTCCGGCTATATTTTTAAAGAAGTGCGCTGCCCAATTAGCGACTCCACTTAATTTAATATATAACAAATATTTAATGTCCGGTAACTTCCCTGATATTTGGAAATCAAGTTTCGTCGTTCCCATATTCAAAAAAGGAAATAAGATGGATGTCAGGAACTATAGACCTATTTGCATTCTTTCTTTGATTAAAAAATTTTTTGAGAGTTTAGTTACTGATTCACTAGCTTCAGTTATACGTCCTCTTATCATCAGTGCCCGCTCTAAGGGGGGGGGGGGCAAGCCGGGCGGTCGCCCGGGGCACCAAATATTAGGGGCGGCTTTTCGGCTAAACTCGTTTAAAAAATGGAAAAAGCCAAAAGGAAAAATGCAATTTCAACTTCGATTTATTTGAAAGGAAACTATAAAACGGCGAAATAAAAAATGAAATGATGTTTTGTTTAAGCCAAGATGCACATCAATTGCTTATCATATCATCATAGACGACGAAGGCCGGAACGTTACTACCGTGCGATGATTACGAACTTTTTTTTGCCCAAAACGGAAGAGGGAGACTGGACTGATATGTATGTGGTGTCAACAAGACGGAGCCATATGCCACACATCACCCGAAACCAGGGCCCAATTGAGAGGCGAGCTCGGTGAACAGTTTATTTCACGTTTGGGGCCGGTCAATTGGACTATTTTTTGTGGGGCTATGTTAAGGCTTATGTCTATAGCGTTAAGCCCGCAACGGTTGAAGCACTGGAAGCCAATATTGAAGAATTTATTCGTGAGATACCGGCCGATATGTTGGAGAGAGTATGCAAAAATTGGACCCGGCGTATGAACCATTGGAGGCGCTGCTTGGTCAACATTTTTAAAAATTAAATTATATAGATCGTTCTATCTATTAAAATAAATATTTCATACATTTTTCTAAATTTTATGTTTTTTTTTTCTTAAATCAAATCCGAAAGCTCTTAAAAAATCACCCTTTACACCAATTTTTTAATTTATCAACTGTATTATTAGTTCTGTTTTGAAAGTTTTGTTTTAAAGAAGCAAAGTCCCGGCTAGGCTGTGAAGAGCCCACAATTAATACGAAGGACTGAAATTAGAATCTTAAAATTGTGAGTGAGATTTGCTTAAATTGGGCTAGTTCTGCTATCCATTCTCATAAGTACAAGTTTTGTATTTGTGATATTTTCCGCTATATGGCGCATGGTACAGAAAGTATCGGTAGTGGCGATAAACAGAAAGAAAACTTTTTCTTTCGAGAGATAATAGCGTAATGTTTCAAAGATCGGTCCAAGATCGGCACCTTGGATTCCCCTATAAACAATACCAGCTATAATAATATTTGTTTTCCTAAGAAGCGGCATAGCCGCAGTTAGTGTGGCCACATACCTTTAAGGTACTTGCCGTGATTTTTATAAATCCGCAGAGAGCGCAAGCGGAATGGAGTAATAACACTCGATCTGGTGTTAAGACCGACTTTCTTTATTTTGTGTCCTTATTTTTATACACAAATATCTCTTAAAACTACTTACTCTATTTCTCTTAAAATCTACGTTACATAATTCAAATACATACATTTCTCTTATTTCTACATGGGTTACGTATATACAAGAAACCCACTTAAAATCTATGAAAATGCATATTTAATTCTTTTACCCATTTCATTTCACACGGCAATAACGTAAAGGATTTATTGCGCGTGCCACTTTTGAATTGTCACGACAAGATGCACAAATCAAAACCACTTGCGTTTCTCATCAACCACTTGAGTCTTACATCATATCTTTGTGGACATTGTCTGGACAAGGATATGATGTGTGGGAACGTTCATAGTTCGTTATGGACATATGGTTGGCATTAGGACTAAAAATTTATGATGGGATCATTTGTGCATTTGTCGTTTCTAATTTATGGGTTTCGAAGGTGCTACATACACTACACCCTCAACGTTTTTGATGAGTGTCGATATTTTTTTTTTTTTTTTAGAAAATATTGATACGAGTCACAAAAAATACAGAACTGTGAATATGGACTTGTTGAATTACGAGTATAAAAATTTGGTTCATGAAATGTTTCAATATCCTTAAGGGTCTGTTACATCACATAGCTTAAGTTGGTTTTTATGAATATTTTTATGCAGTCCATTTATATCAATTGTTACATTACAATTATCTATATCTATTATTTTATAAGGGCCTTTGTAGGGTGGTTGGTGTTTTTTTCTATTTTCGTTTTTTAACAATACAGAATCTCCTATATTTATGTTCAAAGTGTTTACATAGTTTTGACTCGCAATTCTTTTTAATTTAGCATTTTCAATCAACTTTCGTGCTTTTTCTAAAGACATTCTCAATCTAAACTTTAACTCATTGGCATAGTTGTCGAAATTGTATATTTTCTCATTAGTTTCAATTATGTCATTTGGAAGATATGAAAGTTTACCAAAAACTAATTCGTATGGAGTGTAATTTGTGTCTACATGAGGAGTTGTATTATATGCAAAAGTATAATATGAAATCCATTTGTCCCACTGCTGATCGTCCGCAAAAGAACACATGTATTCGTTGAGTACCCTGTGGTTTCTTTCAACTACTCCTAAAGTTTGATGGTGATATGGTGTTGAGAAAGTCTGTTTTATCTTCAACAATTCGCATATTTCTTTCATTAAATTGTTCGTGAACTCAGTGCCTAAATCTGATTTTAGAACCTTAAAATGACCATATTTTAAAATAAATTCATTAACTAAACCTTTAGCAACAGTTTTCGCTTCCTTATTTTCTATTGGAAATGCTACTACATATTTAGTCAATTCACATTGCAGAGTAAGAATATATCTGTAATCATTTGAAATTCTAAGAGGTCCTAATGTGTCTATTTGTACAATTTCAAAGCTTGTTGATGGTGTATCGGTTTTTACTAATTTTTCTTTTGTATGCCTGACTTGTTTGTTAGTTAGACAAGTTTTGCAATTTATTATGTGTGATTTAACCATACTACTCATATTTTTCCAACAATAACGTTGTTTCAATTTTAGCAATGTTTTTCGAATTCCTAAATGTCCTCCATGTGTAGAGTTATGATACTCTTCTATTAATTTCATTCGTTCGAACTTATTCATTATTCTTGTGGGCGGCTTGTATATTATAATTTTCAATTTCATACGCGTTTTTTTGTTATGTTGCAACTTGTTAAATATCTCTTTAAACTTTTCTTTGTCTATAGACCCAAATATTATATCATGACATGATAATGAGAGTGTACTTATGTTCTCTTTTTTCGCGAAATTTAATAGTTTCTCCAGAATCGAAACGTATTTCGAATGCGGATTATCACTATTTGTCTCATTATCATTTTTGGTACCCTTATATCTTTTTGGCTTTTCTTTGATGGAAACGGATTTCTCATCAGATATATCGCTCAAAAAAACTTCTATCTCATCGTTTGTACGTACAATATTAACATTATTAATTTCATTGCGCAAAATAAACTTTAATTTCATTACACCGGTGATGTCCGACAAGCTTGTGCAATCCCAACAATAGAGTTGATCAGATTCTATTTGAGTGTGGGTGCCTTCGCTGCTGACCTTATTCTTTTCATTAATTTTGTTCGCCATGCCCCTTGTCATTACTAATAATTTTTTTGTCACTGTTTCATCTGGCTCTGGAGGTATCATTGCCTTTAAAGAATCAGAATCCAGATCGATTCTAGATAATGCGTCTGCGTTTGTGTTCATACTACCCTTTTTATAAACTATTGCAAAATCATAGTCGGACAAATCTAAACGTATTCTTGTGAGTTTTGATGAGGGATTTTTGTGAGTGAATAAAGACACGAGTGGTCTGTGGTCTGTGACAACCACGAATTTTCTTCCATAAAGATAAGGTCTAAAGAAATTTATACCCCAGTGAATCGCTAATAGCTCTTTTTCAATAGTTGATTTGTTAACTTCGTGTTTGGATAGAGACTTACTGGCATATGAAATCGGTAAATCTTTTCCAATTTCACCTTGAGACAAAACTGCTCCTAAAGCATAATTAGATGCGTCTGTAGTTAAGATGAATGGTTTTTCGAAGTTTGGATATTGAAGAATGGGTGGTTCTATTAGTTTTCTTTTAAGTGTTTCATAAGCATCTTGGCAATCTTTAGTCCAGATGAAATTCACATTCTTCTTTAGCAACGAGTTGAGGCTTTTCGCCGTCTCAGCAAAATTTGGGATGAAGCGTCTATAGTAATTGCAAAATGCCACAAATCTACGCACTTCATCTGCATTCTTAGGGATTGGATAGTTCTTGATTGTATCATATTTTGATGGATCTGTTTTAATACCTTCGTGAGTGATTAAATGACCCAAGTATACTACTTCTGATCTTAAGAATTTACATTTATTAGGATTTAACTTCAAATTATACTGACGCAATCTCTGCAGAATTTTGCATAGATTATCGTTGTGATGTTTAATACTACAACCGAAAACAATAATGTCATCAACATAAATAAATGCTTCATGGCTCAAGCCGCTAAGTGCTATTGTTAACATTCTTTGAAAACTATTGGAGGAAATTTTCAGGCCAAAAGGTAATCTTTTGAATTGATAATGTCCGTCATTAGTAGAGAATGCTGTTAGAGGCCTCGATTCCTTCTCAAGTTCTATTTGATGGAAAGAACTGGTCATGTCAAGGGTGGAGAAATATCTAGCCCTACCTAATTTGTCTAAAACGTCATCCAATCTCGTTAAAGGGAACTTGTCATTGACTATCTTATCGTTCAATTTTCGAAAGTCTACAACGAGTCTCCATTTCGTTTCTTTGTCTAGACTCTTTTTTGGTACTACAAGAAGTGGAGAATTATATGGGCTAATGGATGGTTCAATTATATCACTAGCTTTCAAATCCCTAACCTGTTGAAGAATTTCTTGGTTTTGGGTTTGTGGTAGTCTATAATTTTTAATATAAACAGGATTATTGTCTATTGTTTGTAGTCGCTGCTTATAGAAATTGTTAGTTGGTAATTTCTCTCCTTCTAAGTGGAAAACATCATGATATTCTTTGATGATGTCAAGTAAGATGCTCCAAGACGATTTGTCTGTATTGCCTTTATCTATAGTATTCAGCAATTTTTCTATACGATCTTGATCGTAATTTTTTGTTTGAAATTTGAGAATTTCATAATTGTTTAACGGTTCAAGATCTATATTAAAATTGTTTATAACGACATCTTTGTCAGTCGTGTTTAAAATTTTGACATGTTGTACACCTTTTGCTGGTATAATCGTATTTCCTACAAAGATTCCTTTCTTTATTTCCGCGTTTAATACAATGCTTTCCTCATCAATCTCAACGTTTATTGGAACTATCGTTTCAGTTCTTGCTGATAAAGTGATTTGTGAATGATTTAGTCTTTTTGTATCCATAGGCAGTATAATTTCTTCATTATCTATATCAAAAGATATTGTGAATGTTTCGTAATCAATTTTACACAAGTAACTTATCATAAAGTCTCTGCCGATAATACCTTCAGTGCTTATTGGAAACTTGTTGTCTACAATGTGGAAAGTTTTAGTAATTTCTTTCTTACCTATTAATAATTTTAAATTTGAGGTACCTAGAGACATAGTTACCTCTTTAGTAATACCTGAGAGTTTAATCCTACTTTCATTATCTATTCTATACTCTAGTTTTGGGTAAATATCTTCTTTGCAGATAGATACGTCGGCTCCTGTATCTATAAGAAATGATAAATGTCTATCAGCTTCATAATTATAAATTCTTATATAGTTTGTACAGTTATTTGATACTTTATATATTTCTCGTTCTACATGGGTTACGTATATACAAGAAACCCACTTAAAATCTATGAAAATGCATATTTAATTCTTTTACCCATTTCATTTCACACGGCAATAACGTAAAGGATTTATTGCGCGTGCCACTTTTGAATTGTCACGACAAGATGCACAAATCAAAACCACTTGCGTTTCTCATCAACCACTTGAGTCTTACATCATATCTTTGTGGACATTGTCTGGACAAGGATATGATGTGTGGGAACGTTCATAGTTCGTTATGGACATATGGTTGGCATTAGGACTAAAAATTTATGATGGGATCATTTGTGCATTTGTCGTTTCTAATTTATGGGTTTCGAAGGTGCTACATACACTACACAGCAGTTGAGCGAATACCGAACAAATGACAAAATTGAACAAAAATGAACAAAGGTGAGTCCCTTCCAGGCGTCTGCCGTCTGTTGTCCGCAACTTTGATCTTCTGCTCGCGATTTTGAAAACCCCGATAAGTGTGGTTGTGGCTTAATATTTTTACTTAGTCTGCTTGATATTAGGAGATCATGTCCACTAAATAAATATTGACGCCCCGCAGAAATCATTATGAAATGCGAACACATAGCACATAAAGGCGTTATAGCCTAAGAACCTTGTGTCGGCAATTTCTTTCCCAAAAACCACATTTTTCAGTCATTTTGGAAGACTTCTATCCATATTTGGCAGCAATTTAACTTCAATTCAATCGATCTGCCTGCGGATGGATTCATTGATTTATCTAGCATTGAGTGGGCACATTTCGGACAAGTTCGTTTGGATTTCAGCAAGATGAGGAATGGAGTCTCTAAACTCTCTCTAATCTGTTTCCAGACATGCTAATATCGGGATTTGCCTAAGTTGAACCGATTTGACTAGCTCTGACCGTACTCTCTATAACAATTCACAAGATGATGCATATTTATGAAAATAAGGCACCCAAATTAAAACCACTGAAGAAAGTCGTCCAGGAAGAGACTCGCATAATTGGAGTTTATCAGCTATGTATGTAAGGAACTTATCGAAAACTACTCCAGAAGATTAGTAATGAAAACGAGCACCATTTTTTGACATACCATTTTCGAGAGCGGAGTTTTCTAAATATTTTGAGTGTTTTTGTTGAAAACAAATGTTTGCCCTAATTAGTTTCTTACGTCTTTCGAAAAGCCGCCAGTTTTCCGTCTGCCATTTGTATAATTTATTTTTTCTGACAATATTGAATAAAATGTTGCTCGGGGAATTCAATACTTGACTTTAATTTTTGAATTTCAAACAAATTCTCTATAATGTCTGCCGAATTGCGGTAAATTGCGCTCAAGAGTATGATTGATGGTGGAACAGGCTTCTACTAAATACTATCTGGGCCTCTCCGTAAGTAGAATAGAATATTTGAATTATTATGGCGTTGGTTCAAATCCCACTGTGAATATGAATTTTTTTGTTGATATGTTATCCTAAGGTAGCCATCATGGAACCGATGTGTTACAACGACCAAGAGCTGCCAAAATTAACGATTAAAAAAAAAGTAATCCCTTGAAGCGCATTTACTACATCGAAGACACATGTACTGTCTACTCTATCAATCTGCCTGTTACAGTACCTAAGGGGCGGCAATTTGTCCTTTCGCCCGGGGCGGCATAAGTGCTAGAGTGGGCGCTGCTTATCATTTCAAACCAACATGGTGTCCAGGTAAATCTACTGCATCAAATCTCATCTGTTACCATAATTATATATGTAACTCATTTACTAGAGCTGAACAAGTACATGCAGTTTATACGGACTTCTCAAAAGCCTTCGACAGTATCAACTTTGACCTCTTAATAAAAAAACTTGTCAATATAGGTATTCATGGACCATTACTAAACTGTATCAATGATTACCTAAGGAATAGAAATTTAATTGTAAAATTTAAAGATACACTATCAGACAAATTTTATCCTACATCGGGCGTACCCCAGGGTTCTCATCTTGGGCCGTTATTATTCGTAATATTTATTAACGACATTCACACTATATTTGATGGAGTTCAATTTCTCTTATTTGCAGATGATTGTAAAATTTTCAGATCCATCTCATCAGCTCATGACGTTCATGTTTTGCAATTTAATTTAAACAATTTGAGTTCGTACTGCATTAACAATAGTTTAATTCTTAATTCTTCGAAATGCAAATTTATAAAATTTAATAAAACCGCGAAAATATTTGATTTTACATACAATATCAATTCTAATTATATTGAAGAAGTATCACTAATCGAAGACCTTGGTATACATTTTAACACGAATTTAGACTTTTCTACTCACATTGAGGTGATTTGTGAAAACGCCAACAGAATGTTAGGGTTTATTATGAGAAATACATCTTCATTTTCCAACGTTCATGCCCTTAAGGCTGTTTATTTCTCATTGGTAAGATCCAAATTAGAATATGTATCCACGGTATGGAATCCGAATTACTCTACATACTCCGATTTGATTAAGAAAGTCCAAAAAAAGTTTCTGAGGTATATCGCGTATAAAATGCATATTCAAAGAGACAATATAAATTATGCGAACATATTAGATACCTTAAGTACACACTCATTATTTGCGAGGAGGGAACCCTTTGATGCCATGTTTCTTTATAAGTTACTTAACCATAAAATCGATGTGCCTGATATTCTGCAAGAAATATCTTTCAGAGTTCCAACTGTAAATACTCGGAATAGTTTAAATAATATATTTCAGTTGCAAACCTGTAGATCTAATTATCACAAATTCTCGCCTATTGAAAGGTTTAAAGCAATCGGGAATCGTCTATCTGCTAATGTCGACTTTAATCATGATAGTATTAATGTGCTACGGAATGTTGTTTTCAATAATTTGTAGTTGCTTTCATTGTTTTTATGCGTTAGTTTGATTGAATTATTGTTTTTTTTTTCATTCTTATTATTTATTTACTTTAATATTTACATTTTTTTCTTATTTACCATTTGTATCACTAAACACAAAATATTTGAATAATCTACAATCTTAATATTGTTAATTTGTATTTTAAATTATAAAGGACAATCTGTCCGTTAAATAAATATATGAAATATGAAAAATCCTAAATATTTCCGAATTTTCTATTCTATTTGAATTAATTTATTTTGCATCTATCTATTTTTTCAACGCTTTTTTCTTCATTCAAAATAAATTTTGTGAATTAAAAAAATACATTGTTCATATAGCATCCCATTGGTGCAAAAATGCACCAGTGCCCTCTGACCTCCCCTGATTTACAAAAAAAAAAAACATCTCTTCGGAATTTTCTTAATTAGACCCTAACATCCAAATTCTGAAAAGGAAAACTCATTCCCGTGTCTGGGTCATACCTTGGGATAAAATGGGTTAGTTAACTTTAGTTACGGAGAGCGGCTATTTGACTAAATTCATCTAGTCATATCCTATTCAATGAAAGGTTCTTCCTACACATTCAATAAATCGGTTGGATCTTCTATTAAGCGTTATATTTTGGAAGTTTTGATTGTGGTATTCACCAGCCCCAAAGGAATTTGTACACTGCAGTGGATACGACAGTCTTACGAAAAAGATATTTTATGGTAACACATAGAAATTATTAACAATATTTTGCAAATTTTTGAAATTATGTAGTATTGTAGTATTGTAGCATTTAAACCAAAAGTCCTTCCATTGTTTCGCTTATGTTTTTGGATGTAGGTAAACTCATATCTTCCTAAATGAAGTGTAACCATATTTGTAACATATGTATATAAGACTGCTTACCTTTTCAAGAATCATATGTATGAAATGTATAACAATCTATTCTGGAACGGAACACGACTGTTAAGCGTTAAAAATCCAGATATACGTCTTCGCTGTAATCTGTCTAATGTTAGACATCGCCGTCATCTGTTGTCATTTCTTCCAATACATCGACTATCCTTTCAATTTGATATTCGTTCAGTCACTATTTGAAATGGTCGTTTCCGCGCCACGTAATTATTATTCGTAATTGCTGGTCATTAATTAAAATTAATAAATATTCACAACGAACAATAAAATTAAACTTTTGTGAAAAATATCACGAGACGACAATGTACACAAATAAAATGTATCTAGTAAATTCTAAATTAAATTTATTTATGTAAGCATAATATAACCTTCACTTGTCACTTCAATTGGCCTTTTAAAGTTACAAACTTGACAAACACACACGACAAACACTGCACTGAATGATTATCATAATGGTAATGAGGAGCATTTAAAGCGTAAACTTCTAAGTAGAATCCGAGTAATCTGACGGGAGTAATAACATCAGTCTCCAGTCAAATCGACGACTACTATAATCATCATAGCACGATACTCATCAATTGTGAACTAGCACTTGATTTCCATTTTAGAAAAGATTTAATAAAATCACGTTTTTACGCCGATGATCTTTACCGACTTCTTGTTTTGTTTATTGTTGTTAGACTATTTTAAAATGTTACGGTTGTTCTTAAAGATCGCCGCTTCTCACACTCTTTCACGAATCATTTAATATCATCTTCATTTTCCATTATCTATAATTTACAAGACTTTTAACACATACCGATTATTCTGTATAAGCACTGGAAAATATCAACCCGTACGAGGATGCTTTGACATATTATTATAATAAGATACAGAATATCAGATACTAATATCTCTTATTAGGTTGATCTGTTGCAAATATCGTGCGATCAATATGCCGTCTATGGTTTTTTCCGTAGCTCACCATAATAATCAATGCCATTCACTTTATTGTAATTTCAATATAAAAATGCAAAAAAAAATAGATATACTTTGAAGATTATTCTGTTTGCTTCAGTTCGCGTATTACACCGGTTAGAACACACTTCATATCCGTGTTGAAGAGTCCGTTATAACAATTTATACATACATACTCGTAAATATATCAAAAGAGACAAAATGAAATGCACAATGGAGGTTAGTCGCGAGGATGATCGCCGTGTCGTCGTGATGCAACTGCAACTTATTGCAATCTATACCGTGGATGCGCTACTCATGCATTATTCAAATGAACTTTTTTTCTGAAACTTATTTTTTTCAGCACTTTTCATTTTTATTTTAGAAGGAACAATCGATATACAGATGAATTGATTTATGCCGGCGCGAAATGTTGGTGATTCTTTGCACTTCACTGTTTCAGGCACTCTAGATGAAGATCATAACAAAACACAACATTTAACC